>CM027123.1:6597198-7041396 GCA_015476505.1 Urochloa ruziziensis | reverse complement strand
ATGAACATTCTTTAGATTAGCTAGAGAGTCATTTGCCTTGGTCATTTCCTTAGACATCCTCTCATTTGAGTCCTTAGCCAATGACAAGTCAACGACCAATTTCTCCACCTTAACCTTCTCCTCATCTAGAGCTTTCTCAAGAGCAAGGTTTCTCTCCTTTTTAAGGATGAGCAAGTCTTCTTGCCTATCAAGAGTAGCTTCTCTCTTATCCAATTTCTCCATAAGCTTTTTAATATGCTTAGCACCTTTATTGCCAAAAGCATTCACTAAGTTCTTATCATGTTTAGCTTCTTCATCTTCTAGATTTTCTATGTCACTAGGTGTTGAGGGAGTAGATGATGGAGGAGTGGGATCGATTAGTACCTTAGTCCCTTGTGCCATGAGACACATGGGAGCTTCATCATCATCATCACTATCAAGGTTCTTGAAGAGTCTTGGTGTCGGTGAAGAATCATGAATGGCAAGAGTTGCCACACCTTCCTTGTCGGAGTCATCACTAGAATCCCAACCTTCACCAACATGACCATGTCCATTCTTCTTCTTGTAATCATTGCTCTTCTCCTTGTACTTATTGTCATAGGACTTGTCCTTTGACCTCTTGTCTTCCTTGCCTTCCTTCTTGTGAGGGCAATCCGCAATGTAATGCCCTCTCTCACCACACTCATAGCATCTTCGTTGTGAGACCGGCTTCTTAACACCTTTTCTCTTGATGAATTTCTTGTATTCTCTCACCATCATAGCGGTTTATTCATCGGTGGTTGCTTCATCACTAGAGTCTTTCTTCTTGCGTGACTTGGAAGGCTTTGAAGGTTTGTCCTTGATTTCACTCTTCTTGCTAGGCTCGGCCTTGAATGCAATGGCCTTGACTTCTTGAGGCTCACTAGTCTCGACCTTGACTTTCTCCACTCTATGTGACTCATGATATTGCAACTTGTTGTATAGGTCAATGGGAGTCCTGAGCTTGAACTTTCTCTTGTCTCTAATCATGGTAGCAAGGTGTGGGTCTCTTGGGGCATATGCTCTAAGCATCTTCTTTGTGACCTTGTGCTCATCCCAATCATCACTACCAAGAAGTCTAATTGCGGAAACAAGAAGCTTCAACCGATTGTACATGGCTTCCAAGTCTTCATCATCTTTCATTGTGAAAGCCTCGAGTACTCCTTGAAGTGCATCCATCTTTCCTTCCTTGATAATCTCATCACCTTCATGTGACCTTCTAAGCTCATCCCAAATTTCTTTGGCTACCTCAATTCCCCTAACCTTGTTGTACTCATATGTGCTCAAGCAACTCCTAAGAATGATGACAGCTTGAGCATTGCGGTAGTTGTCATGTTCTTGTTCTCTTGTGAGGGGTGGCTTGGCTTTCTTATCGATGCCCACACATGTCACGGTCCAAAGATGTGGATGAAGACCATACAAGTACATCTTCATGTCATCCTTCCATCGAGAATAATCATTTCCATCAAAGTGTGGAAACTTGCCCAATTGAACCGATGAGAATGAAATTGCATCCGGATCTTTCTTGGACGAGGATGAAGAAGTATCATCATACTTGTGAGGAACATTGTGAAAGCTTGCAAGAACTTCCTTTTCTTTCATCTTCTCTTTCACAATCTTGAGAGCTCTTCTTTCAACTTTTTCATCAAACTTTTTCTTGAGCTTCTCTTTTCTCTTCTTGTTCTTCTCGACCTCATCCAAGGTCTCTTCAACATCACTCACATCAAAATCATCGCCGCTTGACACGATCACTTCATGAGTGTCTTCCTTGTTTGAACCGCCAACACCGGAACCATCCTCGGAAGGAGCCATAGTGTTTTCTCTTAGGTGATTAAACCTTAATCAAGAGATCCTGCTCTGATACCAATTGAAAGGACCAACACTAGGCCTAGAGGGGGGGGGGGGGTGAATAGGGCCTGTGAAAAATCCTGAAAAATTCTTCACGAAAATGTCAGATGGTCGGATGATCCGACGCAGTCTCGGATCTTCCGGCTCCCGAAAGATCCGACACTGTGTAGGATCTTCCGACACAGAGAGGAGACTAAGGTCGAACAACACCTAGCACATGGATCGGGCACAAATAAGGTGAAGAACAACAAGAACAATAGCAAGAACAATGAGACACGAGATTTGTTCCCGAGGTTCACTCCACAAAGGAGCCACGTCCTCGTTGAGGGGTTCACAAAGAACCGGGTTGTCACTAACCCCTTGCCTCCCTCAATCAACCACAAAGGAAGATCGAGTCACTTACTATTGCTCTCACAAAGAGAGGGGAAATACAAACTTTCCGGTGCTCAAACCACAAAGGAATGGGAGCTACCGGAGACGCCTAACCGTCTAGGAGCAAAGCTCCAAGAGTAACAAACGAGGATGACGAATCAAGCTTGCTTTGTGAATTCTTGAGATGAACGAATCAAAGCTCTCACACTCAATCTTTTTCTCTCACTCAAACCCTAGGTGAATCAAGGCAAGAATCAAGCTTTTGGGTGGAGTAGAGGATTGCAATGAATGCTCTTGGAGTGTGTTTGGTCGTTGGAGGCAGCAGCATTGAATGAGGGGGGTGAGGGGGTATAAATACCCAACCCCCAAAAACTAGCCGTTATGTGTTCTGCGAAGGGGTACCAGATCTTCCGGCGTAGGGCCGGATCTTCCGAGATTTGAATTTCATAAGGCTGAAACACTGAAATATGGCTAAGTCATGAAAGTTTCGACACAAGGTCCGGATGATCCGGTGGAAGTTCCGATGTAAGTTCTGACACAAGATTCGGATCATCCGATGGAAAAATATTAGAGACAGAGCCGACCGGAACTTTAGGTCGGATCTTTCGGTGGAAGTTCCGACGCCTGAGGGAGAGACGCAGAAACATGAAATTTGGCTAAGTGTTGGAAGTTCCGAAGTAAGGGTCGGATCTTCCGACGGAAAATTAATTTAAGACAGAGCTGCCCGGAACTTTGGGTCGGATCTTCCAGCCTAAGTTCCGGCGCCTGAAGAGAAGACACAAAATCTGTCTAAGTGTTGAAAGATCCGGTGTAAGGGTCGGATCTTCTGGCGGAAAATTAATTTCAGACAGAGCCGCCCGGAACTTTGGGTCGGATCTTTCGGCCTAAGTTCCGACGCACAGAAAACTTGTGAATGGAGGGTTTTTGTGTGTTTGTGTCTCTCGTGTGTATATGTCATCTCAAGTATAAGCACTTTAGCAACTTAAACTCATCAAGCACGTCCCCCTTGATAGTACGGTGATCGTATACTCAAATTTGAATTATAAAATAGATTTAAATCGTCCAAAAGACTTCGTCACCATACGAATAAGAATTGGGGACCTTCCTTTCACCTTCCTTTTCTTTTCTTTTGATTTTATTCCTGCACAACTCATGCAAAGCATTATATCCAAATTTACATTGTCATTAATTACCAAAACTAGATTAAGTGCCTAGATGCACTTTCAGAGTCCAACGGCGGGTGTGGCGAGGCCCCTACGCGTTGTGTTTCATGGTGGCGACTGCGAGGTAGCCTGCAAGCGGTCAGGATCCGATGGTGTTCACTCTGTCGGACGGTGCGTGTGGTGCTGCAGCGGCACTTCGTCGATGGATCCCGCACGGCGGTGTTCTATTCGGTACGGTGCGGTCTGTTCTTCTAGTTTCCTTCTTTGCATAGAGACGAGCTCTGGATGGCGACTACTTTGTCAAGAGATGGTTGATAGCTGTCGTGGTTAAGTCGCGCTCTTGCCTACGTTGTACAGTGGAGTGTTTTGACCGAGTGTTGACGTCCCAATCCAACCGGTCGAAACTGGTTTATTTTATGTTTCTTTTTCTTTTTCCTGGTTGTGGCCTTCCAGGGCTGTAGCCTTGTATTTACTTTATGCTATATCAATGAAACACGCACTATCTTGTGCGGTTCGTTCAAAAAAATGTTGGCCTATGATTGCTCAGGATTTCTATGACCTTTGATGGGTTTTATGAAGGAATTACCTGTCTAAGAAGCATAAATGGCTCCTACATTACTCTAGTCCCAAAGAAAGATTGCCCTATCTCAGTTGGAGATTTCAGACCCATCTCACTGCTAAACTCTTCCATCAAGATGATAACTAAACTTCTGGCACAAAGACTCCAAGTCGTTATCAAGAGCCTCATTCACAGAAACCAGTATGGATTTATCAAAACTAGAACTATCCAGGATTGCCCCTTGCATGGGCTTTTGAATATCTCCATCTTTGCAAATCAACCAAGAAAGAAATGCTCATCCTGAAAATAGGCTTTGAAAAAGCGTTTGACAAAATTGAGCATCAAGCCATCCTGGAAATCTTAACGCACAAAGGCTTTGGGTCAAAATGGGTAGGTTGGATCAAAGATATACTCTCCTCAGGAACCTCCTCAGTACTACTCAACGGTGTTCCAGGAAAACCATCCATTGCAAAAGAGGAGTTAGACAAGGAGATCCACTATCTCCCCTCCTTTTCGTGCTAGCAACAGATCTCCTATATCTTCATCTGCCTATTCCTAAGACTATCTCCAACAATGGAGACCTAAATCGGAGACTCATTTACTACTTTAGGTTGCCTACAGTAAAAAAAGTCTGCGACCCATAAACTTTCTTCTCCAACAGAAGACCCAAAAGAGAATCCTTTCTGCGAATGGGTTACCAGGAGAGAGGATACCCATTTTTAGGTTCTCTCTCCTAAAAACCCATTTTGGGTTTGGGTATGGGTACTCTGTTGGAGGCTGAAATAGTGCCATGAAAGACCCATTTTTGGTTTGGGTCTCCTTTTGGGTCACTTGTTGGAGATAGTCTAATAGAGCTGGAAATGACTTCCCCATAGTGCAATATGCAGACGATACTCTCATTGTAATGGAAGCCTGTCCACAGCAGTTGCTAGTTCTCAGGGACCTTTTAAACTCCTTTGCAAACTCAACAGGACTGCGAGTTAATTATAACAAAACAATGATGGTGCCAATTAATATCTCTGAAGAAAGGCTTGACTTCATGGCAAACACCTTCCAATGTCAAAAAGGAAGCCTACCCTTCACTTACCTTGGCTTGACTCTCGGAACAACCAAGCCTAAGATTGATGACTTCATCCCTTTAGTGCAAAGAATTGAAAGGAGACTCGTTTGCAGCTCCTATTTCCTTTCTACTGCTGGCAAGCTAGAGATGGTGAACTCAGTTGCATAAAGGAGTCATCAAACAATTGGATAAATACCGTAAGCACTGTTTGTGGAGAGGCTCAGATCTCAATGCCAAACAACCTCCCAAGGCAGCATGGGAAATGGTATGTTTGCCAAAAAAAAAGGAGGACTAGGAGTGATCAACACTGCTACTCATAATGATGCACTCTTACTGAAGTTTCTGCATAAGTTCTTCTCCAAAGCTGATATACTATGGGTACAACTCGTTTGGGAAAATTAATATTCTAATGGTAAGCTACCAGGGTAGCAAAGCAAAGGCTCTTTTTGGTCGAAAGACATAGTTAAACTGCTGTAGAAATTCAAAGACATCGCAAAGATTTTGATTGGAGATGGTTCTTCAGTCCTCTTTTGGCAAGATGCTTGGTCAGACCAACCTCTAACTCAAAAAATCCTCGAACTGTCCTCTTTTGCCAAAGACCCCCAATCACCTTCCAAAAGGCCTTGGACCAACTAGTCTTGTCTGCAAATCTTCACCTCTTAATATCAACAGCTTCAACTCTTAATACAGAATATAGGACGACAAGACGGCCCTGACCAAAGGAGCTATGTTTGGGGGAATACGTCCTTCTCGGCCTCCAAAGCTTACAAATTTATGGTGAGACATAGACATGTGCACCCAATCTTTAATTGGCTTTGGAAATCTAGGTGCCAGATGAAGCACAAAGTATTCTTTTGGCTTCTCCTCAAAGATAGAGTAAGCACGAGAGATCTGCTTCGCAGGAAGAGAATGATTCTGGATTCTTACACATGTGATTTGTGTATTCTTCAAAGGCCAGCGACAGTAGCTCACCTCTTCCTACGATGTAACTTTGCCAAGGCTTGTTGGCAATCAATTGGTATCTCGGCAGTAACATCAAGACCAATTCTACAGATTTTCAAAAGGATCAAGCGACAGTTAGGAGTCCCCTTCTTCATGGAGATTATCATCTTGATGACTTGGTGTATCTAGACCACCAGGAATGATTGGATTTTCAGTAACATTGACCCTATGGTGGAGACCTGCAAACATAAGTTCAAGCTGGAGTTCTCTCTGGTCATTCTCAGGACCAAGCCTACCTTAGTTTCTCCAATGGAATCATTTTTTAGAATAAGGATAAACCGACCTCCGCAACTCCACTGGAGTGCTTATAGCCTAAGATTCAATACAACCAGCATATACGCTGTCCGGCACACATACTCCACTGAGCAACAAAGTAGCCAGGTTTGAATCAAGGCTACGAGCCTTGTAACTTTTCATTCTGGTTTCTTAGTTTTTCTCTCTAGCTTTTGCTTTTTCCGCTTGTTTGTAAAACTCTTAGTTTCTGTTCTCTCTCTCTCTCTTTTTTTGAGGGGCTTCTGTTCTCTTTTAATGCATTCTCAGTAGGGGCCTGCCCTCCTGTTAACCTCAAAAAAGGCAGTCTTAATGGGCTCTAATCGAGTTCCTCTCGGCCCATCGACCGAAGCTCGACAGTTTCCCCGCTCTGGCATGGGTTCTCTTCCACTTCTCCTACTCATGGTCTGCGTAAGTCGTGCTCCCGGTGTTTCTCCAACAAGCACTCTAGGCCTGCTTGTCAAAGCAGAGTACGCTGCTCCTCTTGCTTCCGCCTGGGGGCATCTCTCTGCGACTTGCAATTTCCCGCCTCAATTCCCGGGCCTAGTAATAGGAAATGATCTTTTCTCCTCACAAATTAACATGTACTCGGGGGAAAGGGAATGTAATGATGATGATGGAAATTCAGGGCAAGCCCGATGCAGTGAAGCAAGAAGGAAAGACAGCTGACCAGTATGCTAGTGATTAGATGCTAGGCATTCACAAAGCTTTCTATACCCACATCAGAAAATGGCAGTGTGTTTCTCGTAGTGCATTTGCAAGGATATTATCACTCAATCCACAGAAGCAATAAACCATTCTTGGTCATGAACAGCCAGAAGAAAAAACTTCAATGGCTGTGCCCATACTGACATCTTACAATGGAAAAATGGAAAAAGAACGAAAGGTGTAAAAGGAAAAAAAACAAAAACAGCAGGCTCTGTGGCACGCTACATCGTCCCAGTTCCTGTATATGCCTTACTGGCATGGAGCTGCATCCCGGTGCCGGCGTGCATATACGGATCGGCGAATGGGTTGGAAGAGGCTTGTTGCTGCTGCTGTGACATCATGACCATCATCATCTGCCGCTGCTGCTCCTGCTGGAGCATGAAGGCATGCTGTTGCTGCGCCATCGCCACCATCTGCACATCGCGGGCTGCGGCGATGGAATTGGAGGCGTAGAATGGATCGTACATCGGCTGCTGCATCATAGGACCTGATGCTGGAGTGGTCTCCCAAGGGTTGTAGCTCGCATTCTGTTGCGCCTGCTGTGCCTGTCGGTGCGCCTCGTTGTATAGGCTATCAAGTGTAAGGTGGTCCAGTCCACCAGCCTGTAGCAAGTACAGTCAGTATGATAATAGAGGGATTAAATAAGGTAATAGGATATGAATTATCTAAATTTACGTACCAATTTGTTTGAAGTGACAGCATTTCCATTTGAACTGGGTGCGGTGACTAGCGCCAGCTCCCAGCTGGTGGTGACACTTTCAGTACTGGTAGGAGCAGGTGCTTTAGGAGCATTATCTGCTGCAAAAAGTGAGTCGGTGAAATTAACATTTTTTATTAACTTCAGATGGTGAACAAAGACCTTGATGAGGATTTCATCATCTGCAGGATATATAATTATATAATCATGTACCTTGTTGAACAATTGCCAATGCCGAAGCATTCTTTTGATCTATTTCAGATGTGTCAGGAGTTGATTCATTCATTCCCTGCCAAGACAACGAGAAGTTTTAGCGCACATGATCAGCTAATGACCAGTGCCTGACTAGTGCAGTATCATCGAAAGTTACCAGCAAATCTGTTGGTTCAGCTATGGGTGGGACTTCTTTAACTGGCTCAGGTTCAGGTTCAGGTTCTGGAGCTGGAGGTGGCGGCGATGACGGTTCTTCAGCTTCCGATTTTCTGTTGTACTCTATAGCTAGTACAGCCTAAAAAACATATATAAAGACACCATTAAAATCTACCTTAAAGTGATTTATTGTTGCCAGAAACAGCTTGCTTATACATAGTAACAGAAACTAAGATCCCAGGAAACTTTAAACAGGTATTGGGTACTGAAACAAATACTACAAGCTTTTATTAGTTGCAAACCTGATTTCTCTGAACTGTTGAAGCAAGGGGAGCATTGTTCACATACTCTTCCATAGTTGCCAGGAACGATGCAGGCGGCTGTATGTTTTGGTATTACCAATAGGTTATCAATAAGCTACTCACACAGAATATGGCAATAAAGTACATACTGACGATCATTAGAATGGCAGACAAACCTGTTCAATTTTTAGTAATCTCTCACCACGCCCAATATGTATACTTTTACACACTTCATAAAATTCTGAAAGTTGTTCTGCCTGCACAAAAGTAAATAAAAAATTTCAGTCAGTAAGCATGTGATTTCTGATGTTGTAAGACAGCAAGAGTTAGATATTAATGACTATCTAATGGAAAAAGTTTAATGGATCAACCAGCAGAAGGAAAGAAATCATGATTTACCTGGCTAATTGCTCTTTTATACATGTCAAGTGCCCTTATAGCGTCATCTCTTTGCATCTCAAAGAACTGCATTGTGCGAAACATGTAAATTAACTCAGCAAGACAGAAAAAACTGTCACAAAAAAAAAGATTCTGATAAACAGCAAGGTAGCAGTCCCCACCTTGTCAACAAGATTGAGTACTGCATCATTGATGGCTGTTTGGATCCGAACACTCTCTAGAGCAACCTGCCAGTAACACATAAAACAAGGTCAAGGAATGCTAAGATCACTAGTACAAATGACCTGAAATCCTCACCATTGATAGTGCATGCTGAATTATGATGTTATAAGATGATGACCCTTGCGGCTAAAAAGAAAAAAGAAAATAAAAAGTCAGCAAGGCACCTTTTATATGTAAAATGACAACTCTGAAAGAAACTGGTGTATTTCTACAGAGGATAATGATGGTTAAATTACCTGGCAACCAAGTAAGCGAAAAAGAAGCTGCTGTAGTGCTGGTAATTGATCGAGCAATCCAACTGTATCAAGATCTCGAGTTCTCTGCGGATAGAAGAGTTTCCATAAATAAAATGCTCAAGAAGCCCTGGTGATTTGATCTATGATATAGATCAAATATTTTGACTCAGTAATGCACTAGCTAAGCACTAAAAAATACAATCTAAAAAATATTTAGGCAATCTAAAACCTTTGATCATATCGATAGCTTAGTTGCAATGCTCTAAAATATAATAGAATCTGAATCACAACTAAGTTTGGGAAGCAAATGCTCTAAACTAGAGCAGATAAAATTAGATTGCCTACCAAAGGATCCTTTTCAACGTCATAGTTCAGTACACGGAATGATTCAATTCTCTCCTCCAAATATAAAGCATAATTGCGCACCCATGCAGAGTAATCCCAGGCTGCATAATGACAAATAGTGACAATATGTTTTTACTAGTTTGAATACTAGTTCCAGTATCGGACAGAAGTTAGCAACTAGGTACCTTCTGCACTAGAATCATCTTTAAAGTAGGACATATGGAGCATATGGGAGCTAGTTCTTCCATAACTAATGAACTCGTCACGGAAAGTAGGATCAACTTCGCGAAGAGCACGGTGTATGACAACTAATGTCTTCAGAGCAACCTGTCAGACAAAATGCAAATATAATAGTTAAGTACCATGCTTATACTTTTGTGCATTACCGTAAAAAATCTTATAATCAGAAGCAAGCAAAGTATACAAATATCACCCCCAGGATAATGAAAAGTTAACCTTTTCTTTCCTGAAATGAAGATTAAGCAGTGCTGAATGAAAAACTGGTCTTTTTCAAGAACTACTATCCAGAAAGAACAAATCCATAGTAACATTGCATTGACATTACATCAATGCATGTTACTTAAACAGGAATAGATCCAGATCCTTTTTCTCTAAAAAAACATGGAGAATTCACTTCCTAGCTTGTTGACACTTCGAGAAGATTATATAGGTGAAATTCCATGGGAAGCATTCCAAGACTAGTAAGTAATACATGAACATCAGGAAATTCATAGAAGACATACCGCCCAGTTGCGTGTCTTCGAAAGACGTCTACCAAGGGCACGGATGCAGTAGGCTACATCTGCACGAGGCCTTCCCGGAGAAAGATGGTAAAAAATATCTGCAAACCAGAAACGTGTGAGCGAGAAACATGGTAAAAATTCACAGGTCAGAAGCATATGAATGATCACCTCTTATGTACTTCTCCTTTGGTGGACTCTCAACATGGTTTGTGGCCTTCACAATAGCAATGTCCAGCTCCTGTTACAAGGGAAAGAAGCGAGACAAGAGCATGTTAGCGCCAACGCAGCAATGATGAGAGGACCCGAATATGAAGCCTGAAAAATTCGATCATCGTTACCTTATAATCGCTGTTTACTTTTGCTATGCTAACTGTTGTGCTGTCCTTGAGAGCCCCAACGTACTTTCTGATGCCTGTGCCACCCCCAGCCATTCTTCAGGACACAGATCGATGTCTCCTAGTTGTGCTGATTGACCTGCAAACAGGAGCCAAGAGGGATGCATATGAGTTAATTGTGAACCGGAAAATGGCGATGACGTTCAATGCAAAATTGCAAACAATCCGTAACTGAAAAGGCTATGTTGTTTGATCAGAATAGAAACACATAATACGGATCCTAAATCCTTGCCTGTCCTAAAACTGTGCTACTATAGAAGAAGAATCCGATCAATCTAATACTGATGGCTAGTTATAGAGAATTAGAGATAGCTGGACAACTGAAGGAAATCACTAAATTTGGGCTGATAAAACCGAAGCAGGCTCACCAAAACAAAGAGCTTTCAAAGACAATCTAGGCAAAACGAGCATAGGAACGCCCGATGCCCCTCCTAGATGATCACGACGAGGCAGCATTCGAAATTTAAAACCCGGAAAATCAGTAAACTCCCGAGAGGAGAAATGGGGCGAGAGAGATGTCAGCGCTAAATAGGAGGAAACAAATTCCCACCCCAAAATTCGCGGACCCGAGCAACAAATTAACAGAGAAACGCACCTCCGACCAACAACATCCTAAAAAATGGCAGGCAGCAGCGGAGGTAAAAGAAACAATTCGAACTGAGTTGAGATGCGGCGGCAGATCACCAACCGACAAAACAAACGCCCCCGGCCACAAAGCTGCGACGATCGTTGGAGTTGCTACGAACTCTACAGCTTCTTGCTTCATCAGTTATTATAATGAGGAGTGTTACTGGTTTCGTTGTTGGATGACCAAAATTTAACTAAACATAGAAATGAAGGCGAAAACCGAAAAGCATGGAGGCAGTGAGTTTTCAGATAAACGGAATCAATTGAGTAGCCATACATCCGGAAGCAAAGCGCAAGTTGGCCAGTGGGAACAAGAACAAATGCCAACTTGGGCTAAAACGAACCAGAGGTTATTCACTTCGCACCATCAAAGGGAACCGGATTTTTGGTAAAGGAGATCGGAACGCCCTGTTGAAATTGAAAGAGGAGAAATCGAATCTCGCAGAAATAAATCCGGCGAAGAACACCCTTTGCCCTCACTGCAGAACGAAGGATGAAACCTACCTGGCGGAAGAAAAAGGTCCGGACTTGATCGGCGGCTGGTCCGGTCCGAGACCTGCAGGGGAATCCGGAAGCAGCCGCAAGGAGGCAGGAACCGGCCTGGTTCTTGTTCTTGCCTACTACGTACTACTCAGTCTGGAGTCTGGAGTCTGGACGGGGGAAGGACGATGGAAGGAGACGGCGAGAGCGAGTCGTGTCTGAAAGAGAGCTGGCGAAGAGGGGAGCAGAGGCACGAGAGGACGAAGTCGCTGCTCGTTGCCGCGTGGTGAGTGACATTAGCACACGTGTTCCCGCACGTCGGCCGCTTACCAGCCCTCTGACCAACGAACTCCTTTTCACTTCTTTATTTGCACGGCAGCTTATTAGACTTCACTTTGCTTCTCAGATGCTGCTGTTGTCTCCATTTGCCTTTTCCTTTGCTTTATATCTGCTCTATCACTGCTCCAAAAAGTTCTTGAGTTCAGGTCCAATGAAAAAGGTCCGGCTAGTTGAAGCCATAAGCATGGGTTACTAATTTATGCCGTTTCAGTGGCTGATTTGGTCGGTTAGCTTAGCTTTATGTGCGTGATAAAGGTGAATCTGAAGTTCACGCTCTTTTTGTTGCGGTTGCAAGCATTGTGGCCATTTTACGGTTGTTTACAAGTTGACAATGTTTATTGAATTGATATACTAGTTTATACATATAAACTTGGAGGTCCCATTCAACGTAGTCGCGTGATCAAGCTGCTGCTAGTCCTACCTGCGCGGTCTCGTCCTACTTGTCAAAGTTTGGTGGCGTCTAACTCATGGTCATAGAAGATTCTATAGCCAAATTATTACGAAGGTGATCACGATGTGCTACCAACCGCTTCTCTATATAGAAATGGCTAGTTTCTATTATTCTTTTTTGATGGAGTAACATAGTTTCTATTATTCGTTCTACACAGTAGGGGAATGCTATTATGTAGTGCTACCAAAAGTTAAAGTTTATCCCTCTTTAAATACAGAGTACTTTTTTTCCTTCAAATTTTCATTTGTCTCTAGAAAACATTGCATCGAAAGCTTTTTGAACAGTTTGGATCCGACTAACAATCTACGCGGAACAATGCCTCCATTCTCCGTATCTGATCCACAAAATTAAGGCTGATGATTTCAGCAGCCAACAACTGATGTTGATGGTGCCTAAAAATTAGGCAGCAAAATAAGTCAGGGAATGCATATGAATTCCGAAACAGAAAAAAAAGAGAGAGAGCTAATGTTATGATTCATGTGCCGCGTACGCGTAATTATACGAGTTGTACATCATGTACTACATGGCCACCGGAATGTACACGTACTTGGACCGTTGGACGTTACTATCGGAGTCAACTGTCTAGAAGCGCTAGGCTGAATTGAGCATTTCCAAGCTCGTGATGACCCTGCACTCCTGCAGGTATACGTGTCAAAGCCTTCAATAGACCATTTTGATGGCGGCTAAGGTTAAACTTTGGCGTGCCTCACTCTGACGACTTTGATGAGTCTCTTCTTGAGTCTTGACCTTCACGTCAAATGTCACTACACATAAAAATATCACCGCATGGAAAAAAGGAGCGGATTGCATGAAATCGGAATGGTTTCAAACTTTCATCCGTCCAGAGGAGCTGGGTGAATCTATTGATTTTGCTTTGGTGGCAGTGAACATGGAAGAGATGCATGGTTTTCAGTTCCTCAACATTTCTCGGGAGTCCGATAAAAATCTTCAAGTGATCAGTTAGTAGAATTTATTTACGATATATATGAACTGTTAATTTTTTAGCTTAAATTCAGGATTTACATGATTGAATCTATTTTTGTGAAAAATCAAGATACTAACTCTTGTTTTATCAACCAGTGATGTCAGATGATATTACATGGCCTACTATGAAGAGGAGCGGAATCCCAACTCTGCGAGCGAGCGCAGGGCCGAGACTCACGCTCGGGCTGCTGCCGCTGCGCGCCCACGTGGAGGGGCCCACACGCCTCTCTTCCTTATCCTTTCTCCCAGACCGCGTGCCGCGTCCATCTCTTTCTTTCTCTTTCATCTGGCTCGCCCCGTCCAGAGCAACCGCACTGAGCGAGCCCCGATGGACGGCGACAGAGCTGCAGGAGCGGCGGGGGCCCGACGGACGGCGATGGAGCTGCGGGAGCGGCGGGGGCCCGACGGACGGCGACGGGGCTGCAGGAGCGGCGGCACCCATCGACGAGCCCGGCGGCGTGGGGGAGCTGCGGCCTGGTGAGTCCCGTGCCGCCATTTTGACGCGGCAGCCCCGGCGGCCGGCGCCGGTGAGGTGCCACCCTCGTCGGAGACGACGCCGGCCGTCGGCAACTAGGTTATTTTTTTTTCTTTTTTTTGACAATTTTTTTTTGCAATAATTTTCTGGAAGATTTTATCGCAAGCGAGCAAAAGTTTGTTGCTCACAATTTTTGTTGCAAATTTTTTTTTGTAAAAATTTTTCTTCACAATTTTTTCGTATGAAAATTTTTCACATCTTATTTAAATTGTTGCAAAAATTTCTTAAAAATTTTGCTGCAAAATCTTTTCTGACACTTTTTTTTCTCTGTGCAGATTTTTTGACATTTTTTTGCAAAGTTTTGCTCTAAAATTTTATTGCAAAACTTTTTTCTAAAGTTTGCAGTGGATGCCAGAGAAGTGCATGCCGAGCCACGCACGTGAAATGGTGTGCATGAGCCGTCGGGTGCGTGAGGGGTGCATGAGGGGGGTCGACGCTTTCTGCCATTTAGCGCGAGCGCACGGTGCTTTCCATGCGCGCGAGCGCAAATTAGCATGGCCCGAAGAGGAGCGTCGAGCTTGGTGCATCCGAAGAAAACGAGCGATTATGGAGGCCCATACACGGGGTTTAGTAAATTTGGCCCATCACCAGCTCATCGTGGAGCAACGAACGTTTTTTTAACGTACGTGGAGCAACGAACGTGTGCACCGACCTGCAACGTGTTCTCCCGCATCGTCTAGCTTCTCCTCAATCCTCGAGCCCGACGCCGCTGCCGCGATTGTTCCCACTTCCCAGTCGCGCGCGCGAACTGGCTTCCGCGTTGCATGTGAGGTGGGTGTGGGCGTAACGTATAAGGCTAATCCCAGTGCAAAGTTTCATTGCACGGTTATCAAGAGTGACACATCATCAAATGCGTTTCGAAACTCCAAATGAAATAAGGTCTCCCAATGCATAGTTTCATTTCACAGTTTCATAGATGAGTTTTTGTATTTAATTACAATGAACACGATTGGTTGAAATGTGATGAAATGAAACTCTCTTGCCCTCAATGATAGTTTCAACGAGTTTCATGGTCTTGGAAACAGTGCATCCTCAATTTCATCAGGATGAAACTCATTACTTCTCTTTCTTCATAAATTCTTTGCCATGTCACCCTAATTAATGTGCATGAAACACCTACGAAACTTGCGCTGAGACTGGCCTAATAAGCAAAATAAGAAAGACCGACCACTAGGCAAATAATCCATACACATGTAATTCAGCACGTGAGTGTTGGGTGGGGAACGAGCTCGGAGCGAGGTATGTAACCAACAGCTGGGGACACTGAACCGAAAGGCGGGCCAGGAAGTGCGCCCTTCGGCCGTGCTTGCAGTAAAAACTCGGATATAAACTTAATGCGTGTACCAATAAACTCTGATCTCCATTCAATGTGCGACCACCCCCTATTTATAGTCGGCGGTCGAGTGTCGAAGTGCAATTACAAGCGGGCGTCGCCCAACGGATACATTTACAGAATATTCGGGGATATCGTCGGGATCTCACGTCAAACCGCCAGCTGGCGACAGCCTGTACTCCACTCCCCTCGGGACCTTGTACAGTCTTCTCTTCGTTCGTCATCTTCGGATCTCGCGGAGCCAAAGCTGCCTTTTACCTTGGGCCTTCGTCCCCGAACCTTCGTGTTTCAGCTCTTCGTCTTCAAACGGCGACAAGCTCTTCGGGCGTCCCGCCTTCGTCTCTGCATGAGTTAAGGTTAGCTCCTGGCGATAGATAAGTGACCATACGAAGGGGGCTTCGTATGGCTCCCGAGGGCCCTAACGACTTTGGCGCTGGAGCGCGTCGCCTACCCAAGTCGAGAGTTCACTTCGGCCTCCTTGCTTCCTCGTCTCTCCTCTCGTCCGTATGAAGGGTCCTTCGTACGGTCTTGTGTTTCGAAATCACTCCCCCAACAGTGAGGTTAGGTGTAATGCACAAGAATGTAATTAATGTAGCTGAGGCATATATGTTCGCATATCAATATTTTTTGTTTTTTTAAAAAGATACCAATAATGTAGCAATCACTATTTGGATCTGATACATCGTGTTCACAATCCATCGCATAGTGTCATCCGACAATAACAATCACTATTCTCATTATTTCAAAAAAAAAATTACAGTTATTTGGTGGGATGGTGGAGCAATAAAAACATGCTTTATTTGATAAGGTTTCACAGGTCTTGGTGAAAGGCAATTTGTTTCACCTTTATAGTGCTGTGTTAAAAGTCTCAGTGCGATCGGTTTTCAATGCACAAATCACACTATACCACAACCCTAAAATAGCGTCCGACGTGGGTCGGTAAAACTCGAAGAACATCGATGGACGGTTCGACGGTAAAAGTTTCTATCAAACCATCCGTCGTTACATCAGCATTGTATGTCTAACCATTGGTCGCTACAAGTATTTTCACGTTGAAGCATCGGTCGGCATATCATATTAACTGGGGCTGAGGATCGGTCGGTACACATATGGGCTGGATGATGTTTTCTAACCCGCGTGCAAGTTCATACAGATAACGGCCCAATAGCCCACTATCGACCATTACAGTCAAAACCCTAGCCCTGCGGCTTGCCCCTTCATCGTCGCACGCTTCTGCCCCCAAAATCAGAAGTCTCGTTACTCCGCCTAGCTTCCAGCCGCCGCCGCCGCCGCCGCTCGGATCTCCATCGACTCCAACCAGCCCTCCGACGCCCCAACTCCAACCATGTCGAGGCCACAACTGCGCCGACCATGGCCGCATCGAGGCCGCCGCCGCCCCGACCGTCGCTGCATCCAGACCGTCGGCGCCCTAGCCACGACCAGGAGCGCAGGATGCCGCCGCGCCGCCCCGACCTTGAGCCCATCCAGCACACTGTGCCGCCGTCTCCCCGACCCCGACCAGCACGCTGCTGCTACCAACTCCAGCCGAGCCATGCCCATTAGCAGTCCCATCTCTCCACTTCTGCCCCAGTCAAGGCAAGATCTATTAGGTAATCGTAAAATGCACATGTTTCTATTTTGGTGGATGTATTAAGCTTTCTAGTAATTTGTCATTATATTGAGTGGCTACTGGCTAGTAGCTTACTACTGCTGTTAGATTGCAAATTTGGTAGATTTCAGAATTGATATGAAATATTACTTCTATATCTTTACTTATTATCTGTCTATTGATTTCAATTTTTTCATATATTCCTTGTAAGTTTTTTTTTTCAAATTAGTGATGGTTGTGTAGTCCCGATGGATATCACTTATCAACCAAGCTCATAATTTATGATAGATGTCACCATAATACCTTATCAAGCATCGTTTTAATGTCAGAACTCTCATGTATAAGCCATGCCCATTAGCTCATTCAGCACAGACATGTTTTAACTCTGCAGTAGCCAAAAATGTGATCTACAGGGTGCTTCTAATTAAGTTGTTCCATTTGTTAACCTGCAGTTGAGATGGCAGCCTGCATATGTGCCGGGGGAAGATGGAACTGCTTCTATAACATCCTGTATTAATATTTCTGTATATTGCCTTTTATTTCGCTACGGTAAAGTTCTTTGCAGTTCTTTGAACTGACAATATTTCCTTTGTGCTATGGAAAGATGATTCCATTTTTGGGATGCACAAGGGTCGATCTGCAACGCTGCCAGATGGGCTATCTTATCAGCAAAGCTTTGATAGTTTTGACTTTGCTCTCCCAATAATCCACACATGTAAGATTTCTATGCAGAATAAATGCACACGCTGACATGATCTTTTTTATGATTGCTCTGCCAATAATCTAAGAACTGTGTAGAAAGTTAAAAACTTGAACACTGAATTTCTATATTTCTTATAGAAAGCTAGTGTTATTGCAGAGTTGCAGTCATGAGATTGACAATCTAACTGAATGTTCTGCTACCAGTGCACATTGCTTGAATATGCTATCTGAAAAGCTGGGAAGAAAAAACACTTACAATTGCCCATGCACATATTACTTCTTAGTTATTACAATTTACAATTGTGCATTCAATCTGAAATGATTGCCATCTGAAAATCACTCACATTGGCATCCAGCTGCTGGACATGAAGCTGTGAGCTGTCGAGCTTCCACAACTTCCTCAAGGTAGAGTCCTTAATAACTTTATAAGGTGTTATATTCTTTTTTGGGATCAATGTGAAATGTTGTCAAAGTGTTAATTTGAAGTGGTAATTTGTAGGTCCTGCTGGACTGCTTGCCTTAATTATGGGATATAGCTATGTGCAGTGTAAGAACAGTGTGCTATATCATTTTTTGGGGAGCAGGATAAGTTGCACCATGTGATTAAAATTTGTTCACACTGTTACTCATACATATGTAGACCATTGTATTTCTGTCATCCTCAAAGCTGCATATATTGTTGCATACTTGATTAGATTCTATGCATTGAGAACTAAGGTTGCAGAATGTTACTAATTTCATGCCAACTTTGAGTTTCAGGAACTTCAAGGAGGTACTAGGCAGTATCTTGTCGACAACAAGTGGATCAAACTGCTGTTTCAGATTTTCGATTTCTTTTGAACTACCTGTAGATGCCTTTATTGTTTTGGAGCTAAACAACCCAGATATGTTGCTAGGGTGCAAATGATCAATGTACATCCTTACCCAGATATGTTGCTAGGGTGCAAATGATCAATGTACATTCTTTTAAACTAGAACAGATAGGACATGTAGTGTTTGTTTTTATATACTATGACTCTAGGCCTGTATATGCTGGGTACTCTTATATTGTTAGGAGCCTACATGAATGAATAAAAGTTTGGATGACTACCGACTACCGTGCTCACTTTTGTGATGAATCATTAATTTTAGATTAATTTTTTTTAATCCATCTAAATGATCCCGTTGAACAGTTGGTCGTTAAAAACCCTCCAAAGGTGTCGAACGGTCGGTCGTTAAAAATGTGTTGGTCGGTATAGATTTATACCGACGCCATTTACAGCGACTAATAGTTGGGGTCGACATAACTCTATACCGACTGATGGTTGATCGCTGCAACGACTTATAACGACTACAACGTAGTCCCTATATTGGGGTTGTGGTATAGTGTCATAGGATAATGTAGACCTAGTGATTTTAAGCCTGAAATTTTGAGTTCGGTTCAAAATATGATTGAATTGAATGGATACCTTTTGCCAATCTCTTTAATTGTGTGTAAGCAGATATAAACACCCAACCTTTTGGAGGTCCTTAGATAATTGTCTATTGTCATACTGTGCCTTTATGAATCAGTTACCTCATTCTACAATCATGCTTTTAGCTGGTTTGGCCTATGTTGTGAATGTGATACAATCAGACTTCAGCAATTTTACTACTTTTCTAAAGCAAACTGGGAAACTAATAGGGAAGCCATGTAGTTTGCACTAGGAACTGTGGCAACACGGGAACACCTATAAAATTTGGAAATGAACAAAAAAACACCTTCAGGTCACCTTGTGTTGTCTAATCATATATATTATTTTCTTAGTTGCAAATCCAGCATTGTTTATTTTTTCTTGCAATACTAGTGTTGCCAATGTTCTAGCGTAATAAAAAAGTTCAGATTTTGATTCCAACCGATCTTAAGACAACTAACACAATGATATATCATCCAATTTTATGCCATCACTCGTGGTCTTGGTATCTCCAAGACTCCAACCCCTGGTTCAAACTGGAAACCTGTATAGAGAACTCTTAGAAGCAGTTTCTGAAGCCTTAGCCTCGTAGCAATTTCCTTTTTCTGGATATATATTCATTATTTAATGCTTGACGACAATTAATTATTTCTTATTTCCCCGGATTGTCTGTTAGCTGAAAAAATGTTGCTTTTCCAGGCAGGTGCAAGGCTTGCTGCGGAATGGACTGGACAGGCGTGTGCAAACTATCGTTGTTACTGTTGCTGCCCCTGTTCTTCTTTGGGAGTGGTGTAAACATGTTGACATGTACATGGAACTTATGGCAAGTAGTGGTTAGACGGTCTGAAAGGAAAAAGGAGCAATCAAAGTACTCAGATGGAAGAACTGTTTTGATATGCTTTCTGTTTCTGTATGGACCAAATACTATCTATAGGACTATATCATGTACTTATATAGTTTTATTATGGGGCCAAGTAGTATCATGTGTGGTGTCCTTATGCGACCGCATAATTGTCTGGTACTCTGGTTTCCTTGTGCTTTTCGATGGGATTTTTTAAAATTTTAATACTAATTAATATGCTCCGAGCTCGCGCATGGCGCGGTGAGCAGGGGGCGGCAGTCGTCGTGGAAGGCCGGAGAGCTCGCGTGGCGCCGGTACGGGCGACCGCGCACACAACTAGAGCTAGCTAAATTTGGAGCTTGAACAGATGCGGGGTGCCGCATTTTTCCAGTTCAAAGGGAAAAAAACACCAGCAGCCCGGATATACAAATATACGAAGGTCGAAGGACAAAAGGGGTGCCGCATAGCAAAGCTGAACCGGACTCGAGGAACCAGTAGAAAAGGAAAGAAAAAATGGGCCAAATAACACTGCAGTAATAGTCAGCTTATCACCACAAGAAGCACTGTCGAGCGACAGAAAAACGTCCATGATGTCATACCAGTCAGTGATCGCTGCATTTCCTTGGAAGTAAATTTGTCTGACAAACTATCACCACCAGTTACACATCTGTATAACCATGTTTCGCAGAAACAAGTTACTATCAAAATTTGCTTACAAAATAAGGACAGGGACTAGGGCTATTTCCCGGCATCTGATTTTTCTCATCTTGTCTACAAAATTGTTACATGGTGTACAACCTAAAGCATATATTGTTGTGCTCTGAAGAACCAATGAACATATGCTAGAAACATGAAGAATGTTGGGGAGCGAATTTTTCGCTACCACTATCAAGATGGGGAGGGGGTAGCAAATTGGCTATGCCAAACTTGAATCATGATCTCTTCACAACTGCCACTGCAAAGTGAGGGTGATGTGTAAACTCGAACGAGACCCTCAGAGACGGATCGCCTGGCCCAACTTGGCTGACGATGTTTAGGGCTATCCTGTTGTGCTCAGCCACCTGCTCT
Organism: Urochloa ruziziensis; assembly: GCA_015476505.1. Classification (NCBI taxonomy): domain Eukaryota; kingdom Viridiplantae; phylum Streptophyta; class Magnoliopsida; order Poales; family Poaceae; genus Urochloa; species Urochloa ruziziensis. The sequence continues at coordinate 7,020,307 of CM027123.1, read as the reverse complement.
ATCCGCCGGAGCTCCGCAAGCTTTTCTGGTTCACTTGCAAAGCTACCTCTCAGCGAGGGGATGATCTTCTGAATTTCCTTGAAGAAGTTGTATTTCACCAAATCCTGTGACAAAAGAAACATCAAGGGTTTGTCAAAATAAGCAAATGAGAGAACTGGTAAAAAGATTTCAGTGCTGAACACTCACCGTTATGCCTGCCTGAGAAGATGATTCCTTAAAACTGTAATACGAAATGTGCTCAGGGACTCGAGCTTTCTGAAGAAGATCAAAATGCTGCATGAATCTCTGGGAAAAAGAATTGAGCCCATGTTAGATGAGTTTAAGCCATATTTTAAAGGATGTTAGAACTCGCAACAGTAAATCCACCACACCTCTTGTTCAGTGTTAAAGATACTTGGTAATTGGAATGATCTACTTTCATTTCTGAGGACAGCTAGCATCTGCATTAGCAATAAGAGAATGGATGTTCAATTGAATAAATGATATTGGATCAGTTGTACAAATGTATTATTTTTGGGTGAGAGGATTTTTCCATACGTACCATAGAGAGTCCTTCTGACAGCAAAACATAGCATTGAAGCAATAAACAAGAAGATGAAAATGTTGTATCCCGTGCTGAGTCCTTTGAATGATCCTTCTTCTTTTTCCCTTTTCTTCGTGCTGAACAGTTTACAATGCTTATCAAGTTCAACAACTTCTTATTTGCAAAAAAAAAAGTTCAACAATTTCTTAGTAACAACAAACTAACACACATTAGCGAAAATGGCAAGACGTTCCATTGAAATGGTGCGAGATAAAATCGATGTTTTTGAGTCAACACAACGCTAACAGTAGTTATATAGACAACCAACATGATTTTTTTGTGTGTGTTGTAGTTTCTTTCAGGTACCGTTCTCCTTTATTTCCATAATTTTTAAACAGCTATAAGCAGCATACTCTGTTCATCTGTTGCATGGCAAATCATGCCCGTTTACCTATCAAGATGAGCATTTGAGATAGAACTGGGTTGTGCATGTTTTGTCCTGCTGCTCATTTTTCCTATTTCTCTAATTTACATAAAGCACAGTTAACATAAAGCAAGAACACACATCCGATGGTCATATTAGTACTGCAAGTAATCCTAAATGACAGCAATTTCTATAATAGCAACAGGTAAGCTAGGTATAGAACTCCATATATAAGATCCTCCTCCTATACCATTCTAATATGAGAGCAGAATAATTCACAAGTGACATCAAAACTTACAGGTTTCGCTACTAGCAAGAACTCGTAACTGCATCTTTTCTATTAGCTTTGTGAACACCACATACATGTACCAGTACACCATACAGTATTCGCCTGGGGAATATAGGTCAAGTTCGAAACCCAGCGTGAGAAATCGAGAGGCAATCCAGTACCCATGCTCCTGAGTCCAAATAAGAAGTTGCTTTGATACTCTCATGCACATGTTCTGCGCAACAACAAAAAAAAGGCATGTTGAACCATGAGAAATATATGGCAAATTGATACTTACAAGTTACAACAGCAAGCGCATTGAATAAGAGATACCTCATGGTGCAAGACATTTCTAGTTTCACCGAACTCTCTTTTTAATGCAAGCTCCAACTGCAACATGTACAAGGACAAAGCATTACAGATGCAAATGCTACAGCCTACAGTACGCGATGAAGAAGTGCTCAAGCTGCCGGCAGTCAAGGAGTATTGTTAACTACCCCTAAAAATAGCTTAAAATATTCAGAAGAGATAGCAGGTTTGTCACAACCTAAAATACCTTCTAAAACGTCAATAAATTTTTCAGCTCAAGAGTTTAGCAAAGTTATCACAAGAATGGACCAATGAGAAGTCATTTTTTGCTTCTTGTCAAATTGTATTTCACTTCCCGAATGTGTAGACATTGGAAAGACCAATTAATCCTATTAAGGTGTTGATTTTAGCCAAATTCAGGTTTCTCAGCTCGATTATGAGACGACCAATTCCTTTTACTTAGATAGCCAAGAGTCTTCACACCAGCATTAACGCATAACTGAAAATCAACTAATGCGAGCAGAAGAAAGAAAAAAGAAATAAGTAAAAACATCATTAATTTCAAACCTGTATGGAAATAGTACTCCAGTCCTGCAAACTCTTCCCAAGCTTGCGCCGTTGCCATGCAGTATTTGTACAAAGAATTTTAAGCAAGTTGATAACCAACTACAAGGTCATCAAAATAAAAAAAATTAATCAACGATAATTCCCAATGGATACAGGCGCGAGATAAATGGCCACCAACCATAAAGTGCATTTTGAAGTAAAAGGAGAAATGGGAATGATACTGGCGTCTGACCTGACCTAGCTGCACTACAAACTCATTCATCTGAAATTCCTTATCGCCTATAATGTCCGGTAATGATAAAGCCCTTGAAATCACATCAGAAAACAAGTTTTGCCCATAAAGCTTGCCATCTTGGACCAACAAAGTCTGCTTCAGAGTCAATGTTGGATCATTGTTAATGCAAGAAAGAAGCATGCGTTGTAGTAAAGGAATTTGAAGGCTGCATGTTGTAAGGATGAAACAAATTGTGTTTCTGAAAGAGATCAGAATGCTCTCGTTTGTGTTCGGGAATCTAAAGATATAATGGAATGGATAACCATCATGTCAGATAACCTACTAAAGTTTGCCTGAAGATACAAAGATAAAATCTTCCTGCCTTTCCAAAACCCAAAGTAACATCAGACAGGCATAACTGAAGTTTGGTTATAGACAAGGCTTTTATCTGTGAGGTAACATGGTAACAATACAAGATCCAAACAGCTATCTAAACATTAAATGTCAAGGTAGTCACACTCTATGACAAATACTGTAGCGCTGATGGTCCATGAAGCATGTACTGTAAGTACGACCCACCTGAAGAAATGCTCTAGGAACCAAATCTGGTACAGATTTTTGGAACTGTACAATAAAGTGAAGCACATTCTCAAGCACAGGATCAAGCGATAAAGCACATATGACATCAAGATCATTCAGAAGCTTCTCAAAGTACCCGATTGCCTGAAACATTATGGTTACCACATTATATAGGAAGCTGCAAAAGCGTATCCAAAAGCAATTCAGAAAAATATATATAAACTTTAAAGGCACCACAATTGAGGCAGGATTTAAAGCACAATTAATGCAAGGCTCGTACTTACACTAATCCAGCTAAGTAATCTAACAGCACGTGGCGGTGCAGGACTCAAAAGTCTACTGTTTAAGCTAACATCAAAGCCAACAGGTCGACAGCCTGATGCAGTTGTACAGTTTTCATCATCTTGTATTGTGATGTTGGATTGGGACTTGAGAAACTCCCTAGACTTGACCATCAAATTAAGCTCATTCAAACATGAGGCAACATGCTTTCGGCCCAACTCCAATCCTCTTCCATTAGGTTTCCTCATGCACATAACAACATGGTAGAAATGCTACAAAACCAAGAAAAAAAACTGATCAAGGCATTAAGAAATCATAGAGAAAAAAATCTCCTATACATGAGAAAAGCTTACCTACAACAGGATAGGCAATGTCTAAATATAGTTGACCTCTAAACATTCGTTATACATTAATATAGTGTAGTTTTTAGTTGCAAGTTGCATGGGTTTCTCTAATGTATATAATAAATAAATGCATTCATCCTTTCAAGTAGTAAAAATACACATGAGTGCTAGTCACTTCTCTTCATTTCAACACTGCAAAGAAAAATAAAGTAGGGACCAACACCACCCCATGTTATTTCTCTGAAAAACAATGAATAGCACCAGATTGATTCTATCTTGGAATCATCCTAGCTTAGTTTGAAACTAATGTGTTATGATTACTATCACAACAGAAGATGAACATAGATCCTTTAGAGCAGAATTGAAAAGGAAATAAGGTTAAGACCTTACGAAAACGCAATCTGCATAACAGAGCTCTGCAGTAATCCTCTTCCAGGTCAGGATTATCCTGCAGGGATTCAAGATCTGCAGCAAACAAATTTTCCTAGTTAATAACACGACATGAACAACCTTCTTATTTTTATGAAGCAGAAGAATGTGTTGTTTTGTTCATTGATCTATATAACCTACATAAGATCAAACCAGACTACATTAAGCAAGTTGAAGTAATAATCCAATTACTTAGATTCTTGTTGTCAATATAAGCTTCCTGCAATCATTTTGTTTCTTTTTTAGCAGTTCTATGCCAAACAATTTAAAGACAGAGCTGCACATTCTTTAAAGTAAATGACTTAGCTGAGGGGCCATTAACTTCGCAAACAGGAAACTGAATACACAACGAATTGGAGCAGTTTCAACAATACTAATGAAGCTCATGATGACAACAGTAAAGCAAGAAAAATAGAAGCAGGTTTACTTAACATAGACTTAATACTAGTACCTTCTAGTGTTTTTTTCTTGGACATTGCTTGGGCTTTACATGCACGTAATTGACGAGATATTGTCTCTTCAACTGAGTTTAGAATCGACAAGCACTTGTCATCCGCTTCATCTCTCAAGGGCAGCCCAAAAGACATAATGAAGAGATCCTCTTCCTACAAATACATGAAAACGGACTTATGTAACAAGTTGAGAGATGGACTCACAACTCTGTGAAAGAAGATGGTATCTCATATTTATAATGTCAAACACTAATCAAAATTGATCGTATGAATTATTACAGCAGATCTCGCACACTACTAATAAAGTATTAAATATCCCAATAGTCACTTCCACCACCAAAGCATCCAGAAACAGAGTAGTTTTAATCAGGGAAGCCACACAGAAGGGATGTTATCAGAGAGACTAACAAGTACCAAGATTAGCATACTCTGCATGGGGTTATAAGTTGTTTAACAAGGCTGCGCTACAAACTAACTTGAAACAGAACCACTAAATATGTGCCTTTCACTTGCAGAGAGAACATTGAAGCTACTCTAAGAATAATAATAATAATAATTGTTCAAGGTGCTTGTCTTCAAATCCAATTAAATCCAGTAGCATGACAGATCTGGACAATTTTAAGAAAGGATTTCATAGTGATAGTCAATATACGGGAGGAAAAAAGCCCAGAGTCAATAAGCATAAACTCTTTTTAAAACCATTGAATTCTCATATTCTAGACATGCTGAGGATAAATGACACAAGACCAGGAAATATGGAGAAGGATAGCCTCTTACCTCATGAGTTCGGGCAGTAGAAACCACAGAAATGATAGCATTACAAGTAGAACGCAAAATCCTGCAAAAGCTATTTAGTATAGCATGCGATGAAGTTCTCTCCATTCTCATAAGGTAGATACATGTAAATAGAGTCTGAGCCAGAGTATGCCCCTTATGCCATGTTGCCTGACAAATAAAGAATCCAAATATGATGTTTAGCCGAATTGAAAAGGCTGCACATGTTACATGCATGATAGGATTTAAGTACCTCACATGAGAAAAGATGATCCATGACATCAATAGAGCGTTGAACATCAAGTGTCCTGTCCAAGCTAAGTGGAATGGGGGCGACACCATCTTCTATGGCTTCTTCAATGGAGTTATATCCACTTCTCTCAATTCCAGAATCCATTTTTGGGTCCATTATCTATCAGGTCAGAGTAGATATTGAGAACTAAAATCAAGCAACAGATCAAAATAACAAAAGACACAAAAAGAACTAATGAAAACCGCGCTCAATGTGCCTCACCAGTATGATATTTGTCTGAGTCATTATGAACAAAAATGTGCCACTAATGTTCAGAAAGGTTCCTACCCTTTTGATCCACATGTTGTTTTGGACTACCTAGCTACAAGTTTGCGAGTTTGTTCACTAGCAGATGTAATGAATGCTGTGTGTCTCATGGGTTTCATTGAAACTGAGATCAGTGAGAAGAATCACTCCATATAAAAAGCATCGACCAATCTGCCAATCTAAAACATTTTCCCGTCACATCAAAATGAACTGTCAAGAGATTGCTTCTCATAAGCACGCACACATGCAGATTTACAAGCACCCGAAGTAGTTTTGAGTATAGTCCAGAAAAGCACCTATGACGACCTAGAAAATACTATGTCTTCTCTATGGAAAAGATCAACTAATTACTAAATCTGATAATTAAATGCACAGGAACAGTTCAGTAGAATCAAGAGCATCATGGGCCTCAACAGTCACTATGAAGAATTCAGAGTAAAAGAGACAAAACAAAATCAAATAGCAGGAAATGTGGTGCATGCTTACTTCCAATGCCGACATTGCAGCAAACAGACTAAAGTTCTCCCCATGTACAAGTTCCCCGTCCTGGAGATCTATAAGCATCAACTGTCAGTAGGGTAAAAACAAATAAAGATAAACTAACTACCAGATCTCAGCACAGGTTCAACTGTCAGCCGTATAGTTACGACGGGGTCCAGGATACACGTAAATCTAACATCAACATCTCCTAAAGCAGACTTTTGCAACGAGCAGCCCTAGACTTACTCTAGATGCATGAAAATACAAGTATCACAACTTCAGATTTTCACTAACTTATTGGTTCCAGGAAAAGGAAAAAAAAGAGTGCAAATCTACAAAACAGTACAGTTAAACAAATAAACATAGATTTCCTATCATGATTAAGTAGTGTAAACTCAACCTTTAAAACTTGATTATCTTCTCCATGTATGTAGTTCGTAAGACCACTGGTGGAAATATATTTTTGAATATATTTTGATAATGCAAATTTTGTGTTTTATATTTATAAAAACAAATATACCTCCCAAACAAAATTCACGAAAGTGCCATATGGCAAAGGGTACGTAACAGAAAGTCTAGCAAATCTCATTTAGTACTTGGTTGATGAAGGTGAGTCCCTCAGACTCTTGCAGGGACATAGTTCCCCTCCATCCCCAGAGAGGCAGAGACTCAGCCTCAGGTTCATTCCAAACAAGGGGCGGAGCCAAGGGGGTGCACAGCCACACAAGAGCCTTTTTATCCCAAACATGGACACTACTCCTAGCTGATTGCAACCTATACTGCACTTAACTGCACCAATTAATATTCCAATGGTGCCTCCAAGGTATAAAAGCAAACAAGACGGAACATCAGGTTTGCTTCTCCTAGTGCACATATGCCAATAGCTCTCTTGCAACACAGCCACCTCAAGAAATAACGTATGCCAGCTGAAAGAATTTCTCAACCTAAAAAAAGGATCCTTCGAAGCCCATAATCCTCAAACAACTACTCGAGGCATACAACATAAAACCATGCATGGGATATCAAATTGTAGGACCTAGACGATCCATTCTATATAATATCGCTATTGTCAATAAAGTCATCCCACTTCACAGGCAACCTATTTCAGATTACTATTTAATCAATCACAGTTACACAGTGTGCCTATTTTCTCTACAGGTTAAAACTGCCCGGTGCTCCAGCAAACCCTGCTGACTGCAAAAATTTCCCAGGTGACAAAGCATCTCGCATTGCTGGGAACCAAAATGAGAAGTCATCCACACCAGTATCCACATATACCAAGATCTGTACGCACGATCCAACGCACTACAGAGTGCCGCATGCATATACTCGCCTTCGCCAGCCCTCCAAACAAGACAAGCTAGTACGTTTCACACTTTGCAAAGAGTGGGAAGGCTCTGCCAGGAGTTTTACCACGGCACGCGGCGGCGAGAAGCGGCGAAGCATCAGCCCATACGCCCTGGTTGCTGGAGATGGGTATGGAGGGGGGCAGTGGCGGCAGCGGCGAGGCGGCAGCGGAGGACGAGGAGCTCGCCTCCATCGAAGAGAAGCGGGCAGGCGGCGGCGACGCGAGATCTGGAGCAGCGACCGAGGAATAGGTCGCGCTGGCGTCCCCTTCCCGCTACTTGGCCGCGGCGGCGGCGGCGGCGGCGGTGGAGGGGTTCGGGATGGGAGGTTTTCACTGGTTGCTGGGCAGCGAGCCGAGGGAGAGGAGAAACCGAGAAAGCCGAGCCGCCAAGGAGGAGGCAGGTCGGGTCGGGTCTCGCGGCCTTCACGGCCCATGAAAAACACTTCGTTATCTGAATTTCTGTGGGGAAAAAAATCATATTGCAATTTCCGTGCTATAAACTTGCAAAATGCTGCTTATTCGTTCGCGTCGAAAAATTCTTTCAAAGTTACATCACACAATCACAATACAAGTATAACTGATGATGACGTGATGTTTCTGTTCCCCCGTTCCTTCCAAGCAAAAGCGGGAGAACTCAAAACTAACAAGAAAAACAATTGTTACAGGAAGGCTGCAGGTCCTAGCAAAAACAAGGAAAAACCTTGGCGCCCTAAGAAATGGTTATTACAAACGGCTTGAAAAATACAACATTGCAAGACTGGGTCATCTCGGCATCTTTTCGGTTGATTTTCTGGCCATGCAATTCAAGGCCAAAATGGGCACACATGTGTTCACCACTTCTATGCCTTCATCTTTCTCTTCTTGTTCTTGCTCTTGCTCTTCTTGGATTTGGCCTTGGTGGTGGACTTGCTCTTGTAGTCAGGAGCTTTGTACTCCGGCACATCGCGAAGCCCCAGCTTTGACAGAACAAGGCAGTAAGAATCCCAGTCGGTTCTTCGCAAGTATTTGAGGTACTTCTTCCTCCTCTGGACCATCTCCTGAAGCCCCTTTCTAGAATGTTTATCCTGCATTTCAACAAAGGTCGCAAATCACTTCTTCAAATCGAGATTAAACAACCCCAAAAGCATCAAACGGTGAAGTTGCGGAAAATCAGCACAAATACATCACAAGGGAACCTAAGATTATGCATACCTTCTTGTGTAGAACAGCTGACAGATGCTTGATTTTCAGAGTCAATTGGGCAACTGAAAACAACATACGGACATATCAGTGACTTGCATAATGCACAAACAGAGCCACAAGGGCATATAACGCCTCAACATTTTTATGCATACATCAGAGCTCCTAAGAGACCTCATGCCCAAAATAAAACATCAAAATGTTCTTGTGTTAAAGCGAAACAACGTTGAGAACAATGGATTTACAGAGCTGAAAGATGTATGGTTACAGGAATATACGTACAATCTTGCTTCAGATATAAGCATCAAATAAAAACCAAAGCAATCGAAACTAACACTATAAATCAACCTCATAGCCAAGTTTCAGTACATATTAATGTATTATGCAACCTCACAAAGAAGAAAATATAGATAGGCTAGTGACCAACCAACTCCAAGAACAAGGGATTTACAGATATCAAAGGTTACAGGAATATAGGTACAAGCTTCCTTCAGACCTAAGCACCAAATAAATAACAAATCTGGCCCAACTAACACTATAAATCGTCTTCATAGCATCAATATTACACACTACCAAGTTTCAGTATGCAACCTCACAAAGAAGAAAATGTATGAAGACAATGGAAGGCGCTGTCTAGTTAAGAACGAAATAATGTGCACGGTATTCTTATTTCCGCACAAACGTGACTGCATCTTTCACAAGGTAGAAAACCATCACTTTGAAAATAGCTCAAGAAGGAAAGGATAACAATTTACTCTGAACTCGTGCAGAACCGCAGTCATTCTCGGACATCTTGAACTCATCTCTCACCCTTTGGAGCTCCAGTTTCATCTTCTCTTCAGATGACATATGGTCTGGATGGAAATACTGAAGAAAACAGCATGTGTTAGCAGTAGTAGATCACATCCTAAGACCTCAAACAAGCATTTGAATACTTTCCAACAACAGCATGCATTAGCAGGAAAAGAAAACAGATGGCGAAACAATCTCACCCTCTCCAACAACTCCTCCTGTGGAGGCAGTCGTGTGTAGTCCGGTGTCATGTGCCCCCCAAGGCTCAGCATTGATTGCATGGATAGCCCCTGACCCTGAGCCGGCTTTGGTGTTGTACCGATGCTTAAGATGCTCTGCCGGATCTCAAAATACTTTCCACCAAGCCGGTCCTCCTGCTTCTCCAACTGCACAAGCTTGGAGATCCGCCCCTGAAGCTCCTGGAGCGAGAACCACTCCTTACCGTCCTTGGCCGCGCCCACTGGCCGCAGCTCCCCTAGCCTTTTCCCGAGCTCCTCGTAGCTGTAAATCCTCATAAGCTTAGTGCCAGAATCCTCGTCCTCTTCCTTCCCGGCCTTCGAGTTTCCCTCTAGCTCCTTGTTGAAGATGCTCGACGAATTGGACAAAAACGGCGCCGGCTGACGAGGCTGCCTCTGCTGCAGCGGCGAGGGGCGCCTGAGGCTCTCTCGGATGGAAGCCAAGCCGGTCAAACCCTGCCCAGTTTTGGGTTGGCTGTTCTTGAGCAAGTCCAAGAAGGAGGGGGCGGCTCCGGGAGTGGATGCAGTGGCTCCGGGCGTGAAGGGGGCGGCCGGGCCGCCGGATCCGCGGAAGGACTCGAGGGCCCGGCGGACATCTTCGATCCCCCTTGCAGGCGCGGCGGCGTTGGGGCGGGGCTGGTTCATCGGCATCCGACGCGGAGGGGGCGGCGTCGTGGGCGTCGATCGGAGGCGCTCCCGGATGTCCCCGAAGAGCGTGGACGCCGAGTTCCGCGGCACGCCAGGGTCGGGGTGCGGAGGGGAGGAAGGGGGGTGGGCGGAGCCGGGGTCGGGGTCGTTGGCTGGCGGCGGGGGCGGCGGAGGGAAGGGCGGATGCGAGGAGAAGAAGGCGCGGGGGGCGGAGAGGAGGGGTCTCCTCCGGGGGGCGATGCGGCGGAGCGCCATGGCGGCGGCGGCGCACGGAGGTGAGGGGGTTCACTTCCTCTCCAGCTGTAGCATAGGGTTTTTGGGAAGAGGAAGGCCAACTCCGCAGCGGACTAGCCAGAGAGTGCGCGAGCGATGTGAGAGCCGCGGGCTGGCTCTGCTGCGCGGCGGTAGACTGGAGGCCGTGCTGGGCCGCAATCGGCAGGTTGAACTGGGCCGAAAGCCCGAGTCCTCATTCTATAGACAGACATCATGGGCCATCTAATTTGCCGTGACGTGGCCTGTGTGCTGTGCCGACCTGGCCGGCTGCGATTTGACGAATTGACGGGTGGACTTTGACGCCCCAGCTGCGTTTGTCAAAGCTTCAGAGGCATAATACTCCGTCGATCCTCTCCGCTCGGTTTGAGATCCGGATATACCATACCATGGAATGCACAGCGCGGTAGCATCACTGACATGGACATGTCCACAACATCCCAGAAACATATGAAAATATATTCCCCTACAATCCTCAAGCATAGTCAACAAAAGAAACATTCGGTGTTACCCAAAAATGACGGACATCGTGGTAGCCCCGCCGGCGAACTGGAAGTATCTGGCTTCGCCACTTCCGGCTCCATCCCTGACCCCTGCCCTGTAGTTTTCGAAGAAGCACGAAACGTGCGAAGAATGGTGTGCACCGTCACAGCCAATCATCACATTGCACTGCCGTATCAGAAGACTGCACGTGTACAAGTATACCATGTACTCCTATACGTATCTTTTTACCGAGATTTTACTTGACACATACGGACACAACACTTTGTAGAATTTACTGTACGTATCGTACTCGGGTTCATTTAAGATCGCATCTGAGCACAAAGTTTAATGCGCCAAGATTCCAATGGCACATGATATTGTGTGCATAATAAAAATTTAAAAAGCGTGCGATCAAGGCAAAAAATACACCGCAGCAGCGATCACGCTAGAAGCTCCCCCTCCCGTTCCGCGCGCCGAGCAACCGGCGCGCCATCGGCCGGCGACCGGTAAAAGGATCCCTGGTCACAGCTCGAGTGGTTAGCACAGTATCTTACTGTGCCCGTCGGCAGTAGAGACAAGGCGGGATAAAACGAGGCCTCGCGATCCCTGCCTCCCCCCTTCTCCTCCATCTCCATGGAGGAGGGGGAGGGCTTCCTCAAGGTCCTACGAGCGCTGCGTGACGCCGCGCGGAGGGTGGAGGCCGGCGAGAGCGGCGGGCCGGCACTGCACGCGCTACTCGCGCTCGAGGCCGGCGCCGACGACCTCCTCGCCGGCGATCCCAATCTCTCCGCGCTCCGCCGTCTCCTCTATCGGCTCAGGGCCCTCTCGTGCTCCGTTGACCTGTTGGGGACAGGTGAGGATGGGAGCGGCGGCGGGGTGATTGGGTCCCTGCGCGCGCGGTGCCGCCGGTGCGCCGCGCGGAGGGGGATCGCGCGCGCGGCCGGCGCCGTCGCCGACGAGATCCAGGCGTGGATCGACCGCGAGACCGTCGCGCGGCTCGTGGCCGCGCTTCGGCGGCCCGGCGGCGGCGCCGCTGCCGCCCGCGCGCTCCTCGCGGAGGTCGAGGCGCGGCTGCTGTCCGCCGGCCGGTTCGACCCGCGGCTCCAGCGCGCGCTGCTGCGGCACGGCGTGTTCTCCGCCGTCGAGGCGAGGCTTGGCGACCCGGCCGTGGGAGACGGGTGCGCCGCCGCGGTGCTGGCGCTGGTGCGCTTCAACAAGGACGTGTTCGTGGGGCCCGTCCTGATGGGCCCCGCCGTCGGCGCGCTGGTGGCGTCCTCATCGTGCTCCCCGGCGCCGCTGCGCGCGCTCAACGGGCTCGTGGCCGCCATCCGGAGCCCGCTCGTGGACGAGCTCCACGCACGCGGCGAGCTCCCGCGGCTCGTCGCGCTGCTCTGCGCGCCCGACACCCGCGTCCGCGCGCTCGCGCTCGAGTTCGCGCTCCGCGTCGGGTACTACGGCCGCAAGGAGGTCGTGGACGCGCTGCTCGCCGAGGGTCTCGTCAAGCGCCTCCTCTGGCTGCAGCGATCCGACGAACTCGGCGGCTCGCTCGCGGACGCGGACGCGGACGCGGACGCAGACGACTCGTACTACCCCTCCCCGAAGGAGAAGCCCGATGGCAATGGCGTCTCCCTCCTGGCCCGCCTCCTGGGGCGGCGATGTGAGGACGACGGCGCCGGGGCGCAGGCCGCGGAACGGCCGTTCGCGAGCGCAGTGGCGCGGTTCGCGGTGCAGGTGGAGGTGGGCGAGGGGCTGAGCCCGCGGGAGAAGCGCGAGGCGAAGCTGGAGATCCTGCGGCGGGCGCGGGAGGCGGCCGTGTCGCCGGCGGAGGAGGCCTCCGTGCTCACCGAGGTGCTCTGGGGCGCCACGCCGTAGCTGCCTGATCTCCCTGCCTTGACCACTGACTCTGCGGGCCCACGTGCCGCGCACGGTGTGGACTCGTGGTTGGTGATGCCCCCTTTTCCTTTCTTATGTTTTTATTAGATTTCTTTTTTGTTTATTAATTTTCTGTGAATATTAGATCTCCCCGTGTAGATAGGACTTGGTTGTAGAGACGACTCCGATCCGATCCATGTACGTATATGGATTCTGTACAAGAGAGTCAGGAGTCAAGATGTGACAATTTTTTAGCCTGTGAAAAAAGAACTGGTAGGAATGGTTAGTGTGATGCAATGACAGTGATGGACTCTATTCACTTTCCCTTTGGACATACTGGAGCAGTTAAATTCGGTGCAACCGTGAAAGGTACTAACCAAACTCTTAACTAAAAGCAGCGCTCTGGACACTCCTAACTAAAATCAGCAGGGGAGGAAACAAACACTCGGGTGTAGAATGGTCGCGAGGAGATAAGACAAATTAATCTGGCACAATTCAATTTCGATACGCTGATGATGTGTTGCTGCATTTGTCGCGTGGATGTGGCAGTTTCTCGAGCGCGCCGGGGCCACGAATTTGTGTCTCTAGCTGACACTGTGCCACATGTCCATGTAGGCATGATGGAGCATCGGAACCTGGCACTGTAGCGACAAGCTCATAGCTAGAGAGCACCATGCGAGTATGGGACTCGCACGGGCATGGCCGATCTAGTCCTTTTCTGCGTCTTGAACCAGATCCACATCTAGACGAAGAACCAGGCAAGGCGCCAAGCAGAGCTGCAGCGCGTACCTTGCTCCTCTTGTTCGAGTAACGGTGGCGGGCGGCAACGCATCTGCCGTTTGAGCCGCGACGTTCTGGCCGGGAAAGAGACAAGCAATTGCGGCCGAGAAGATTGGTCGTGATGGATCGGTGAACGGCCCAAGTGCGGAGGAGAAGAATGCTCCGGCGGCGCCTGAAAGAGGGCAATTATCGGCCTGGGCATATCATCCGTCGCCTTTTTGTCTTTTAAAGGGCGGGTTTCATCATTGCCGGGACGAGTCCCGGACCCTCGCACTCACGCTGGTCGTCTCGATTCGAAATGTTTTTTTTTTTTTGAAGTAAAACGATTCGAAATGGTTGGTATCCAATTATCCTGCAGCTGTAGACTGTAGTCGGTGCGAAAAAGGCGAAGCAAAGCCTGATATCAGAAAACGCTATGCAGTGCTACGACAGATTCACTTTGGTTTCCTCGTCCCAACCAGGTTGTTGAATTCTGCAAATTCTGGCGTCATGGTCATTGCCGTTTGCTCCCAAATACTGAAATACGGAGTACGTGCCTCAGGCTCAGGTGAATTCTGGACATCAAGTGATCAAACTCATGGTTGGATCAAATTCAGTCACAACTCCGAAGTGCTGATATGCCTGTACAGAATACAACGCTTCTTGCAAAGAAAACAGTACAAGTACATGGAAGTCAGGCTGCCTTGATGCCTGTCAAATACTACAACCATACGCACTGATGCCACAACACAGCGATCAATACTCAAAAGAATACAGTTCACCATGACACTCAATATATCTCCGCAAACAAAATTTTCACTCAAACAATCTGTCATCATATTATACACATCTTCCATTTACATGAACAGATCCCATTTGGGTTAGCACATGACAAGGGTCTGAGACTTTCCATGCACAAAATTGAGTGTATTTTACAAGCCACCACCACCAATCCCCCACTGATGATGAAGGGGGAAAACAAGCTATGAATGAATGGTTTTCACAGAATTAACATGAAGCCAACAATTCACACGAGAACCTGTTAGTCAAACCAGCCCACCAATAGCTACTATGGGAGCGCATGAACTGAAAAGGTTGTGTTATCCCAGTACCAACAGCTGATGCAAATGGCTCCCTGAAGTTCCATTCCCAGGTCACGCCGTAGAGGAGAATGCCAAGTCCACAAGGTCAGAGATTGCAATTCTAGCTATACACAGCTCCAAGGTTTCAGATAAGTTGGAGAGGTGTGGTTTCAGGCGATGATGGTATGAAGAAGGATGACGTCAAGGAACTAGAGATCTGTGATATCACGCCTTGCTCCCGTGAGAGCTCATGGATGTCTCTGACAATGTCAAAGACAGCTTCCGGCTGAGCCAATTTCAGTGCATTTTCTGACATTTTTTTCAATTCCTCGGAGTCTGGACCAAACCAACGGGCAACAAGACTAGCAGTTTCCTTTGGACTTTTGGAGAACACGCCAGCACCATTGTCCACGACATAAGGGACGTTGCCAACTTCCTGTCATACAAAGCACAAGCTTGTGTGAGAACATATTAATGAAAATAATTCCTTAGGGCTCCATTTTTAATATATTGCGATCAACCAAATAATAAGAATAAATGCTTTAGTAAGAAACATATTTGTAAGCCAATAAAGCCAGCAGCTAGTAAGTAGGAGTGAAGAAAAAAAAATGTGACTTCACAAAAGATTATTTTTTCCTAAAAATGTAGATATGGTACATTGCAAAAGGGCTTTCAAAGGAACGACTATATAACAAAATAGTACCCATAAAAAAGCATGTCACACAGAAGCAAAACAAGGTAGCATCCATGCTAGCTTGTAAAACTCAGCCGGTGCGGGAAAAGACAGCCCCCACGGTATTTCACTGAGAAGAGGTCAACTGGGATTCATGCAAGCTTGTAACAACACTGATCCAAACAAATTATGCATGGCAGGCCTTTCTTATTTCTTAAGCACATCATAAATGCAGGAAGAAATACACTTGCATGCTCATTGTCACTATATAAATCCATGACTGCAGAAAGATAGTAGGCACAAACCTGTCCGGGTATGAAATCATTAAGGATTATAGGAAGACCCCTTATCAAGGCTTCAGCAATGGTACCTGGTCCAGCCTATGGAACCAAACAACAGAAGACAAGCAAGATCAGAAATATACAAAAATCTCCGAAGGAAGCAACATCAGAATAGTAAGATTTACCTTTGTTATAATACAGTCACAAGCACCCATCCACTTCTCCATTTGGGTCTCAAATCCTCTAATCTGTTGGTAAAAGAAACCAATAATGCATGAAGAACGCTGTTGTTGTCTAGGCTTTGGGCACAACCATTTGGATCCTTCAGAAAGAGAATAAAAAGGAGGTCTGAGTTATACCTTTACTGGTATTTTCCATTCAAGTGCCTGCAGGGAAGAGCTCAGTGTTTTGTTCCGACCACAAATGACAATAAGCTGCCCAATTGGTTTTCCAAGTTCTTTGTCAAACAATGATTCTCCAAGGGCTTTTGCAGTCTTCTTGACAGGACCCATGCCCTCCCCACCTCCCATGAGCAGCACTGCAGGAAGCTCGGGATCCAATTCGAGTTCCTTTCTCAACTCGTCCTGGTGAGTAATTGGATTCATACAAAAGAAATCTTCTGAGTTCCAAATAAAATCAGTGATAACAAATATTTGTATTGAGACATTCAAGTTCTTTTCTCAACTCATCCTGGTGAGTAATTGGATTCATACAAAAAAAAAAATCTTCTGAGTTCCAAATAAAATCAGTGATAACAAATATTTGTATTGAGACACATCACACATCAATGCACAGACAATATTGATCTGTTTTCTTGAAACTTAAACAGTGATGCTTTTGGGTACACAGCATATTCACTAAACAACAGGCCAGAACTTTGTAAAATGGATTTCTCAGCCTTTCGAAAGATTACATATGATTCAGTTAGCAGGAATAGAAAACAATAGCTGAAGGGTGAACTAGATACCTTAACAAGAACTGCACGGCAGAATGATGGTCGAATCGGGAGACCAAACACACGGATTTGAGAAGATTGTAGGTTATCCAGTGCTGCTCTCTTGGCAACTTCTTCTGAGGGGCAGTAACATCTATTCACATTGGCATGGAACCTGTATTGTTTTGTTTTAATGGTCAGTTGAAACAAATTGCTTTACTACTATATAAATTTTCCCTTATGATAACTGAACATACCATGTAGGATGGCAAGTGTTGAGGTCTGTGATGACAGTTACAAAGACTACTCTGTTTTGCAGGCCTTGCCATTTGAGCACCCACAGAGGAATGTGTTGCATGAGGGGGTGGACACTAATAATAATGTCTGGCTTGTACTTCTTCAGTCCAGCCTCCACCTTCCTTCATCCATAAACAAGAAGCCATTCAGAAAAATAAGTATAAGCAACAGTACATGTGGTGAGTTACTGGATCATGGTACATAAAAATGAAACAATTATATCCAACGAAAGATGGGCAATTCTGAAGCACCTATGTTAAGTTAATGTTGCACAAGGAATGGCAGAACTGCAACGAATTACAAATTTACAGTGCCCCCCAAGAATGAAAAAACTAACCACACCCTGACACCCGTCTGGTGCCAGAGTGGACAATTTGGTGGTTCATGCACATGGCACCAATTGAATTTATAGAGATCCTTCATGCTACTGTCCTACACCCAGCCAAGTGCCAATTCATACCACCAAGTTGCTAAATATCTCAGCTCACTAGCAGTTTATTTGGAACTGCATTTCAATTGCAAATTTCATACAGTATATAACAGTGATTTCAGCAGTGATATTTTAGCATCGGTAGACAAGGGTATTACGCCATTTAAGCGGCCCGAACCTGTCTAAAATCCTGAGTCTCTTAGCCTTTGCGTTCCTGATCTCGGCGAAACCCACCTGAAACTCTACTACCTCGGGATACCCCTCGGTAGGATCGACGGTAGAACACCGACACCAACCTCACAATTTGATGATTGCACTCAAGAGAACGGGCTGGGGACTATTAAATTATTAGCAGCATATCACGCGATTAGATCGGACATTATAATAGAAGCTTATGCGATAATGACAAAAGTGCTGGGCCGTTAGAAAAATCAGTGATTAGGTGAGCAATGTGCAGTATCCACCAACAACATCAACATGGATACAGACCACAATTGTTTGTTTTTATAATCCCGAAGCAGAGAGTGAAACAAGGGGAACATTCCAAGAGCGCATCAACCTCCCAAAAGCACAAGTTCTCGAATCGTGAAAGTAGAAACAAAAGCATCCTTACTTGGCATAGAACGAGGCGAGACCGGCGAGGTAGAAGCTATGGACCCATTTAGGCGAGGTCGTGTGGAAGGCCACTTTCCAGAGCTGCACATGCTTCACCATGAACTTGTATGAGCTCTCCATGTTGTTGAGCGGCCAGCCGGCGTGATCCTTGCACAGATCCTTCACGAAGACCTGCCATGTGCAAATAATTGCAAAATCGTCAGTGCCAGCTGACATATTCCAGATGTTTCAATTTAAACTTAAACAAACGAACTGAAATTCCGCAGGGGATGAATGAATCAAGGAGCGCACCCTGTACTCGTCGCCGAACTCGATCCGGAAGGCGTCCTTGATAGCCTCCGCGGAGGCGCGGTGGCCGCCGCCCGTGTCGCTCATGAGGATGAGGACGTTCTTCGCGCGGTTGGCCCCGAGCTGGACGAGCTCGACGGTGCCCTCCTCCTCCTCCCAGAAGGGCTCGTCGTCGTCCTCGGGCCCGCAGAGCGAGGAGACGGAGGCGGACGAGGAGGCGCCGTCCCCTCGGGTCCGTCCCGCGGAGGAGAGCTCGCCCGCGTAGGTGAGGCTCTTGCGCAGCTTGCGCCTCATCCGCTGCTGGTTGTGGTACGCCGCGACGGTCTCCAGCACCGTCTCCCGGATCGACCGGCCCCGCGGCGACGCCATGGACGCCGCCATCGCGGGAGGCGCGCGAGGAGCCGCGGCGCGGGTCGGGGACCGAGCGCGGCGGCGAGCAGCGGCGCCGGATTCGCTCGCGGCGTGGGAGACGGGAGGAGAGGGGAGGCGAGTGGGCCGCAGGAGAGAGAAGGGGGTGTTTAAAATTGGGGATCGGAGAGAGCGGAAGCGGAAGCGGAGGGGTCCGAGCTGGCACGGGCGGGGAAGACAACTGGAATTGGAGGTTGGGGAGGGTGCTGGCTGTTGTCGCGTGTTTTATGTGTGCTTGGTGGGGACCCTCATGATTTGATTTGGAGGAGATCGGGGAATTGGAAGGAGAAGGCGATTCGTGATTGCTGGAATTGATGGGGGTTCAACGCGAAAAAACGGCAAGTCTAATGATCAGGTACGAGCATTTTCACCGAGCACGAAATCAATGCAAGTTGAAAGGAAAAATAATGGTCTGGATATTGTTGTGAAGTAAAAGTGAGAGAGACAAATGAAATGGATGGAATGGAATGGGTTGATCTCATTGATGTGGGGACTGTTTCTTATATACATGGTGAAGGGGCATTTGGCCCTTTGGAGACACCTCTTGGGGAGAAGGTGCCCTTTGGAGGCACCCCCACATGAGGGGGTTTCCCCCTTTCTGTAAGGATTAACTAATTACATAAATAACTAATTAATTACAGGAATTGATCACTAATTAATCTAATTAATTTCTCAACACTCCCCCTTGATCAATTGCTTCTTGAGATCTTGTAAACAGTCCATGAGTGATTCCTTCGATCTTCAGGAATTGTATAGGAAAACTCCTCCAAAAACCCCGTGGGAAAAAAAAAACCTGAGGAGAACCTAATTTTATGTGTATATGTCATCAAAACTCCTTTAAAACCCAGTGGGAAAATATAAGGAGAAAATGATACGGCATATATGTGATTATTGTCTCATTGTAAACTTATATGAGAAAAACCTTGAAAGAAAAACTCATGAGAAAGTTTGAGATCAATAGTATGATCTGTGGATCATATTTGAATAATCTCCCCCAAAACCCAATGGGAAAATATGAGGAGAAATGATATGTCTTTGAGATCTTCTTAAAAACTCTTGTAGAGAAAACAGAAGATATGACATATAATATGTCTTGAATATCATCCTTCGAAAACCCCGGTGGGGAAAATAGGTGATATGACATATATTCTTGTATTGATATTGCCTCATTAAAAACCTTTATGAGAAACCTTGTGAGGAAAAACTCATATAGGAAAAAGAGTACAATATAATGTTTGACAGATTATAATTTCAGGAGTGTCTCCCCCTGAGCCTTGCAAAGTTGTTACTTTCCACTGTTGTTGGACAAAAACCTTATGAATAAATCTGTAAGGTTATCACACATTTGATTTGCAAGATGTTTAATGATATTAAACATGTTGGGCAATATACTTGTTGATATTGCTCTTTGAAATCTGTTATGTTTGTGCAATACAAGCAACATTATCTATGTAGATAAGTTCATGATTCAGAAGAATCTAATTTAATCATTCCACACGTACGTGGTGTTCTAGAATGATAGATGGAAGTAGTTATTTGAGTCTAATTTTGATGACTTCATTAGAACTATACCATCATGATATCAGTTTATGATCTAGCAAGATGGGGATCATATAGCTAGTATCTTTGAATCTCTATGGTTATAACTTGATTAAATAAATCAAGCTCTTTGGTGCCATAATATATCTGTTGATATAGAGTTTGTCTCCTGCCAAGTGGCTTGATGGAGTTGCGCATTTTAAGCTATAGCAAATTATCTGCAATTGCAATGTTTGGCCATTTTGCAATTTGCAAGATTTGAGTGCTTGCATGGCACTATAGTTGTCATCCCAGGGTCTAGATCATTATTGATCCATCTTTAGGGATTGACCGACCATAAGTGATGATGGATATGATTATCCAATATTATTTTGATATTGACGAACAATATCTGTGAACTGATATATGTGCTTAAGTTGTAAAATTAAGTATAATTTGGTTTTTAACCAAATATGTCATCTCAAATTCCGTCTTAAAATGATTGCTTGTTTGTTTGCGTGCTGAGATGATGGAAAATCCAGTTTGGATTATTTGTGAACACACATATGCAATCATAGTGATCTGAGTAATTCTTCTGTGGAAGAGACTCACTTAGTCAATTGTACCACAATCAATTTGACTATTTCAAGTCATGGAGTGACTTGAGTTTATACACAATGTATGTTGTGGTTTGTACTTCAATTAAAATATAAAGTCTAATGATGACTTTATATGACCGAGTTTATCCAATTTATTTGATCTGCCAATGATCGAATGAAGGAACATAATTTTTTTTTCACATATACCATCAGAGGTATTGCTTGGTTTTTGCGTGAAACCATGTGCTACAAGCTCTTGTTATTTCACCACCTTGCTTTTGCAAAGAATGCAATGTCAGAAGAAGATCTTACTGCGGTAAATACTTCTCACTAATGAACAAGAGCAATTCTCCTTTATTGCCACCTTTTAATATGACCCAATTTAGTGTTGAGACACTCTGCCTAGGACTTTTGGTCTGGATCCAGTTAAAGGTGTATGGCAAATTTGAGAAGGAGTACATGTCGACAATTTATAGTCTTAGAATGATTGATAATGAAATCAATATAGCATGTGAAAATAATAACCTTTTAGAATTCCATGTTATTTCCCACAACAATGGAATTAGGTAGTTCCAATGATCCAGTGCCTAAATTTATGTGCACTTATACTGGACTTTTGAAATGCATAACATTCATAGGCTTTGGATTTGAATATCCATAAAGTGTCAAACAACATTTATGATGTTGATTTGCATTTACTATCTTAGAGGATGTCTCCCCCTGTTTCCGCGGATGCTTGTAATAAGTTGTATCCATAATGACCATACTTCTTCCCCTCTTATTCAATTTGGAAGTTGAGTGATTTTATTTGGTACCTTCACCCTTTCTGGTACATTAATCCGTAGGGATAGGATATGATGACACTTTGATTAGCAAATGCATTTGGCAGGCTATTTGTAATATGTTACAAATATAAGATGCTCTGAACTTGTTAGTTTAGATATTCTTTGGTACGTGGATGTGAGGACTGAATGTGATTAAACATTCTCATTTCTGGCATTCTTTTGTGTGGTATTAATCTCCCCCTAATGCCTAGAATTGTCCTCAAAATGTAATCAACATACGGGCTTATTTAAAATCCCCATAAGAGACCTTAGGTATTATCTGAATGACGGATAATAATACCTTTGTGATGGTCCCTAATGCCTATGGATGTATGTTGAGGTGGTGGTATTGGTATATGCGAAACATAACCAACATTTAATGGGAAATAATTGGCTGAAACAAAATTTTCACGTACATACTGCAACGGAGGGAGCCGTATGATCGCAGTTGAATGAATTTGGATTAATTATGTGGTGTGTAGGTCCACATAGTACCAACTAGATATTGGTAAATTTTCAATTCTATTTTGCTGGTCATGCAAATGAATTATCTCAATAAGATATTCAGTTAAGCCATAATTGAGGTGGACATATATATGGTACTTAGTGCTATAGTTTCCAAGACCAAATAATTCCAAATGATTGGATTTGATCCTGCGTCCAGGATAAGTTGCTCTAAATTGAAAATTTGAGCAATGAATTTGGTAAATTGTGGTGCCTTATGAGTAAGGAACACATGTTAAACTATTTGTTAAATGCATCAATTAGCATTTTAAAGCACTTAAATGGTCCATTTGGTTGCCAAATACAACCATATGCTTGTCTTGAATGTGTTCAAGAAATTGGCTCATTATTTGAAATTTTAAGGTAAGAGGGCCTTAAAATTAATTCTCTTATGACACATGCAGTGCACAATAAATCTGAAGATTTTGAGAATTTTAACTATGACCAATAGAATTGACTATAATTTTTCATTTTATTCATACGATAGAAATGACGAAGTCAATCATATGCAAATTCTTGATTGAATTAAGACTGAAAAATTATTTTGTACACAACATGTGATAGGGATTGATGTATATTGAATACATCCCAAATAATATCAAGGATTTTTCAAATGAGTATTCAATTTGCATATATCCATTATAATAAATAGAGTGCTGATATGTCATAATGACTCTCAGTCATAGGTTTCAGTATGAAACCATAAAATGAATATGTTGAAAACATATTTACATGATGTAGATACATGAGTGTATCTATGGTTAATAATTAAATACTCATGAGAAGATTGAAATCTCTCATATTTTGATAGTGGTTATTTTGATCCACTAAATGAAATTCCTTTTCTGATTGGTTGAATCCCTAATGGTTATGTATATAGAGTATTAAAATACTCTAGTGCAAGTTTTTACTTGTATGACATATGGGTATCATGTACGAAATACATGATATTAATTATGGGCATGTACTACACATTACAGTATAGTTTTAGACTAATGATAATTCTAGGGATAATTTGGATAATTTGGAGACTTATGGAGTTGAGGTTTTCTTGAACCAAATATTTGATTTAGAAATAATATGTACATGAAATGTACAACCACACTTTAGACAAACTTAGAATTTGTCATTATGATCATTTTTGATAAAATGAAATTTTATAAATGTGATCCATTATGTTGGATATTGCCATGGAATTGAAAGTCCTGATAAAGTTTGGGCAATATTTATTCTTTGTTGATAACTCAATTGAGAGTTCTAAAGAATAAATGGATCTTCCTCATTTCGATACTCAGTTTTGTAAAACATGAGTGGAGGAAATGTAGTCACACCCAAGGTGTATGTGTGGTAATTTCAAGGATAGATTGGGTCTTTGATTAGGGTAGAACTAAAGTGGCAATGATGCCATGTGTCTCCCAATGATATTGTTCATATCAAATACCCATATTGGAGAATAAATCCTATCCAGTGATAATTTGAAATTTTTATTTCAAAAACATTAGTCATGTCCTATATGAGTAGATCATGTATTTTAATGAATTTACTCGAAGAGTAAATTATATAGTATGAAAATATTGATGTGCAAATTATTGATTCTCAAGTTGATACTTGATTATAAGTGGACTATTCTGAATGTGACAGACGACAAAATTGCTTCACATGTTTTGGACTCTATTCTTGTGAGAATAGATGATCGAAGGATCAATTTCCAAAACATAGTCTCTGTTTTATGATAGAAGATAGTCACTAAAAAAATTATATTGCACAATTTTCTACTATTTATTTAAACAAAGTAGATGCCCTTGATTTGTGAATTCAAGACGAGTCTTGAATTAATATACACAAAATCTTATATCTTGGAATTGCAAGTAGTGTTGGCGTCATATTTGATAAGTGATGAAATCACTGCTATTATCAATTGTGAATTGTCAATGATATAGACTCTATCATTATGTACTAGTGTCTGGACACATCAAAAGATAGTCACTAGAATGGTGTGCATCTTAAAGCAGTGGACGAGAAACTCGTTGCTATAGGCATAGTTTGGCATGATTGCGCTACATGCCTTAGGCTCCACTGTCTCATGTGTTACCTTTGATCATTCCAAATTTTTATATTTGGTATGATATGCCAAGTTTCTTACATGAGCAAATCATGTATAGCTTTAATTTACTGTGGTAAATTAATAATATTGGCGCTATAAATATGCAAAATATTGAAGGCAAGATGATTCTTGCGTGTATTAAGGTATAAACAATGTAATTGTTTTAGTGGTATTCCAATGGGAATTGATGACTTGATAGTCTGTTATTGTATATAATATTTTGAATATATTCTTTTGAGGTAATCATCATAAGATGTAGACCTCTTAGCGATGGGCAAAGAAATTGCTGCCTAAAGGCCTGGTCTCAGGGCAAATAAATTATTATAGAACTTGTTACAATTCTATATAATTTATTGCAGCCAGTGCCTAGGACTCCATCATTGTATAGAATAATTTTGGATATACACTTTGTAGGTAATCATCATAAGATGTAGACCTCTCGGTGATGGGCAAGTGATTTGCTGCCTAAAGGCCTGGTCTCAAGGCAAATAAATTATTATAGAACTTGCTACAATTCTATATGATTTATTGCAGCCAGTGCCTAGGTCTCCATCACCTTGTGTTATTCCAAAAATTTAGATTTATATACCTTAATTTTATATTTTGCTTGATACTACTTGATGTAGTGTAGTGTTTAAGTGTCATGTAGTAAATATATTAAATAAATGACACATGAAAAGATTGTTCTAAAATAATATTTGCATAATTATGTGAATCTACGGATCACATAATGTACAATTACTGCAGTAATTATAGTACATCGGTACTAAACTTGATAGTCTAGATAGCTATTTACAAGAAATATGCAAATGCTACATAGTCTGAGGACCAAAATTGAACAATGCAGGACGTCAGCCATGGCATGGGAAGAAATGGCGATGCCTACTACTGAAGCAGAGGCAAGAACATCGTCCAGATTGCCATCGTGAAGAACTAGAAAAACCTTCTTCGGTTGTAAAGAAATGTAAGTGTCTGTTCATGTGCTTACTTGATGGATGTGAGGCCTATTTGGATGTGAGGCCTATTGGCCTCTGTTCTTCCTTTGCCTGTATGCGTGAGGCATGGTGCCTCTGTTCTTTCTTTGCTCAGTGGAGAAACAAAGTGACTGATAACGTGTTGTGAAGTAAAAGTGAGAGAGACAAATGAAATGGATGGAATGGAATGGGTTGATCTCATTGATGTGGGGACTGTTTCTTATATACATGGTGAAGGGGCATTTGGCCCTTTGGAGACACCTCTTGGGGAGAAGGTGCCCTTGGAGGCACCCCCACATGAGGGGGTTTCCCCCTTTCTCTAAGGATTAACTAATTACATAAATAACTAATTAATTACAGGAATTGATCACTAATTAATCTAATTAATTTCTCAACAGATATAAGTGAGCCTTGTAGCAAAAAAATTAGTGGTTCAACGCTAATCGGCTATTGGTTGAACCGACAACTATACATGTCTGCGTTTTTAGACCGACAGCGACTAGGTTTGTTTGTGTCTTTATTTGTGACCTTAACATGCCTACAACCAATCGCAGCACAATCCTGTGACGACTGATTATCCAAACCCGAATGCCTCAAGGTGCGCGCACAAGGCAAGCGATCATGCTAACTAACGGACAGGTTAACTATGCGTGCCAAAACGTGAAGAAATCTTGATTGTGCGATCCACGCAACGCTACCGCGTGTGCGCCACTACCATCATTCCCTCCTCTCCCTTTCTTGCAGTTAAAAGGACTCGTCAAGTCGTCATGTCCCTTTCAATTTCAAGGCGTCGATTCCCAACAGAAAAACAAAACGGAAAAACTGACGCCGCGCTACAGGCTACAGCAGTGCCAGCGCGCAACGCCACTAGCTGGTGCAACTTCAACGGAAGGTGCAGAAAATAGCCGAGGGGAGTGCAAAAAGCAGCCGAATCGTGGCAATTGGCATCAGAAAAAGATCCGGCGCGACAGGAACGTGGGGCGCCACGGATGGCTGCGCTGTCGCAGCGCCCGGATCCCGGAATAATTCCCAGGGGTTTAGCGATTATTCCTCCCCCTCTCGCTCGCAGTCGCCGCTCGCGTCCTCCCACCGCGAATCACTTTGGCCCGGTCGCGCTTGTTCGCTACGCGCCGTCACGACGCTGTCCCGCTACGCCGTGCGTGCGTGCGGTGCGGGTGCGCGGGGGGTTTCCTCGGTCGCCGGGTCGCCGCCTTGCCGCGGCTATTTTTGGCGTGAGGACGCGCGTGATCTCGCCGTTTTCTGGTGGACGCGGGCGGAACAGCGGCAGGCACCACGGCTTGGGCGCAGGAGGCGTAGGGGCGAAGGGAAGCGTGGTTGAGTTGATTCGGGTCCAAGAAGTTCACGGATGGTGACTGCGAGGAGGATGGATTACGTGCAAGTCTAGTGCCTGGTTCCCGCGGCAAGCTTGGAAGCTTGGAGAACATTCCTCCCTTCGGCATCGTTCGTTCCCGCTAACGTTTGAAAAGGGTTCGTGGGTTCAGCCGTCCGGATAACATGATTTTTATTTTATTTTATTCGGATAAGAAACATGAATTGAAGTGAAACTAGAAGATGACTTGAGGAAATGACGTGAAGAGACGCTGTGCCTTTAAAAGTGTCTTGTTGTCTTATCCATGATCCATGCATCTCGTACCTTATCAACTGCGTCACTCGACGTTGTGAGTGTCGGCAAGCAAAGAGCTGGTTCCGTGAAGTTTCGTACAGACCTGCCTGAACCGAATTGGTCGATGCCTCGATGGTATGCGGAAGCGGGCCGGCCTATCAACCAAGCCCAACCGTGAGTCCGTGACACACGCTGCAGTGCTGTTTTCGCTGTCACGCGGTCAATTAGCGTCACGTCACACAACGACTTTTAAGATTCGTAGTGCTTAATTTTGTTTTGCAGTAGTCGTAGCTCTCGGCCCCCGGCATCTTATCATCTGTGGCCTCCAAGCAATAGCTAGCGACAGGAGTCTAGAGGCAGCCCATGGTGAGGAAACCACGATACACAATCCATTTACAGCCCGTTAGAAACCGAATCGTTACTATACCTCACCACACCGCACCGAACTGTTAGGAAGTTAGAGCCCAAACTAAGTCAGTTTGTTAACGGTGTTGGCCCATTAGCATCCAGCCTCACTAGGCCCAAAGCAAAACTCGAATTGTTAAAACCATACCATTCGAGCCCAAACCATTTGCAGGGCGATCTGTGGGGATGCACAGCGGTGGATGTCAACGTCTAACAGTAATAGCGTATGAACAAAACTGTACACATCATCTACCAGAGCGCCTATGCAATATGCATCTAGGGGGCTGTTATAGGGCGACCGCGCGCCGCTTGGCCGTCACGGCGAACGAGCGCCAGGATTATATAGCGGCGCGCGTGCATCGATGGGACTGGTGGCGAACGGTTTTATTTACTACGCGGGAGCTTGCGTGCCCGTTTTTCTCATTCAAGCTTCTGTCGGTTGTTTTTGGGGTTTCCCCCTTCCCCAGTCAAGATTCAGCCTGCACCCTTTTTCCTCTAGATTGATTTTTCGCTTCCCCAGTCAAGTTTCTTTGCGTACAGTTTCCTGTTATTTCTAGGCTTCATAAATTTCTCTTTTTCGGGACGACGGTTGCGTGGGTGAGTGAACGGGCGGGAGGGAGATAGTTTCATATTCATATGGAAGCAAAAGCATGCCAAAAAGGATGGATAATCCTATAAAACATTACTCGTACATCACTTCAATATTTTACAAAGACGATGACCTGCTTTTACAAAATTGACCGGTCCTGCAAAGAAAGGGATGCTTCTTCACTGGTACGGACGCTTCTTCACTGTTTATAGAAAATTATATACTGCAAGATAAGGCATTCAGAGTGGGGTGCATTGGGGGAAAAAAGGTAAAAAGTTGAAAACTAAAACGGTTGATTCATGTTCTTCGTCGAATATCGTTAACAATCTCATTGAAAAAAGAGATGCTTCTTCACTGGTAGGGATCGACAGTTATACCCTGAACAGAAAAGTTGGAACAAAGGAAAAATGAAACTGTTAAAAAAGTGTCATACTGAAATGAACAAAAAGAGATACGAATAGGAAACCTTACATGCATGTTGATTATTCTTTTTGTATCTACAAGAGTGTCATACTTTTCATTCAATGGGTGTGTCAACATGGAGTAAGTCATGCACTCGCGCAGGGGCTTTGCATCTTCCTATGGAAAACACGTTTATTTTTTAAATTTCTTTGCGCATAATTTGATACTCTCATAAGAAAAACAGAAAAATCTATGGAAAAAATAAATTTTAGATCTCCAAACCGTAAACCTTTAGACTAGCACATTATAAACTATGTACTCCCATTCTGAAAACTTTATAATTTCATATTTTGGACTCCGAATAATCTTGAACTTTGTACTAGAGCTTTTAACTTTGTACTCTTAGCTCTATTACTTTGCGCTCACATATTTAAATACTTTGTACTCTTAGATCAAAGAGTTCATGAAATAAAAAAAAATGTGTGTACGTTCTCTAACTTTCAATTCGTGTATGCACAAGAAATATTTTAGTAAGAGGTCAAAAATATATTACTTACGATATCCAGAACTTTTATATTTCGTAATGAAAAAATTTACATCCAAAAAAACTTTCATACCGCCTATTAGAATCTTTGTACATTAATACTAAAAGCAATTAAGTCGCTATAGGTAAAACGACAGCGGTCAGGCGTTAAAAAACTTCTAGATCTTTGTACTAGCAAATGGAAAAGGAAATACACATGTGAAACCAGAAACTTTGTACAGAGACATTTGAAATATTGTACTCGTAGATCTAAAAAACTTTATAATCTAAAACTTTGAACTCCTAAATTAGGAAGTTTGTACTGTTATATTATAAGTTTTGTGCTTGCATCTTTAAAACTTATTATTTTTTAACTTTGTGCTCTAAATCAGAAAAAATTGTGCAAGCATATCTCTAGCTTTGAACTCTCTACATGGTCATATTTAGTTTTCAACTTTCAAGTCACATGTCCAAAACTTTGTATCCAGAATTTAAAAACTTTAAAGAACATATTTAGAACTTTGTATATATAACTTTCAATTTAAATTCTAAAATGTTTGCACTTGGATTTCAATAACTATGAAAACATATATTACAAGCTTCATAGATCTGTAACTTTCAAGTGACAAATCGTAACCTTTATATTCAAAACTTGAAAACTTTTAATGTCATATTAAAACCTTGCTATATCTTGAGTTTTAAAGACACACACTAAAACTCTGAAGTAAACAATTGAAAACTTATAATGCATATGTTCAGAAACTTTAGCAAAAAGAATTTCAAAATATTCAAACTAGAAAAAAAATGAAACATCTCAAGTTGTAAGATACAAATTTGAACCCATGAATTCACAACTTTAAACGACCATGACTAAAAAAATCATATTATATTGGAAAACACTATGAGCAAAGACATTTGAAAACTTTGAGCGTAAAGGTCTAAAACTTTGGAATTCATGTAGAACTTGAAAATTTTGGAATACGAAATGATCTTGAACTTTTTAGAAGAACGTTTAAAACTCTGTAGTATTAGATCATTTAGTTTGCAGTCACCTACTAAATATTTTATACTCTCAGATCTAACGGTTCATGGAAATGTTTTGTATATTCTGTAACTTTCAAGTCATATATAAGAAACATTGTATTTGGAATACAAAAAATTTTAAAACTAAGCACCGATATCTTTTAGCTTACTTGCCATGAACTTATTACGAGAACTTTCATGCAGCATGTTATAAATCTTTCTACTGTAGATAGTAAAAAAAAGTTATTGCACCTTCAAACATTCAAAAACTATGAACTTTGGCTGACTGATCTATAAACTTTATACTACCAATTCTAATACTTTGCAGAATTGCGTATATTGATGAGCAGTTAGTGTATTATAAGTCGAGTAATATGTTAAGCACAACATATATTGAGGTGTAAAAAAATCAAATAAGAAAAGTGGACAACATTGACTGGGTTGGGGTTTTAGATTTATAAAAAAAAGAGGCTTATGGACTCACTGGTTTGAATGGTGTTGCTTGTCTCCATCATGGCTTTGCATAAGTTTCATGACAAATATACCACTGTCACAGTTGTGGGCACAGGGAAAAAAAAGGATCATATTACTAACATTGATGATACAACAATTTTTGTTTGCAGAAATATGTTCTACAAAAAGAAGGGGGAGTACAATATTGATATATTAAAAACTTATGATCATATTACTAACATTGATGATACAACAGTTTTTTACTGCTACATCATAAGATTTGTGTTTGACATATTAAAAACTTTGCACTCTAGATTCAGAACTAGATAGGTTCATAACTAGTGTATGTATGAAAACTTGAATAGCATTATATTTGCCAAAAAAAAATATATGTACCTTCTTCTTCATTTCAGGCTTAAATTGGTCATGTCAACCTAAAATATGCAGCCACCAAGAAAGGAATGCCCCTGCAAAAAATGGAAACGTGTTAGAAAATATTTGTGTACAAGAATGAAAAAGAAAGAATTTGAAATTATATACACAAAACCTTTCCAGAGTTATCATGAGGACCTTGTCACTCTAGATTTCAAGTGACAGATAAAAACATGATGTGTCTAAACTTTTCAAATCGTACAAGAAAAATTTTGTAGTTAGAATATAGAAACTATAAAATATATTATCTAAAATTACAAGAACTTTATACTAGTACATTATAAACTTTGATCTCTTAATTGTATTACTTTGTATATGAATTAAATAAACTTTGCACTCCAATGTTATGAACTTTGTACAGGCATGTATAAACTTTGAATTGTAACAGTAATTTCTGCAGGCATGTATAAACTTTGAACTCTACAGAGACATATGGAACTTTCTAATAGCACATTTCAAGCTTCATATTGTCATACCTACTACTTTATACTCTTTGGTTAGAAACTTTGATGAAGAGCTTGTGATCCTCTAACTTTTAAGTGGTGGTTAGGAAATATTAAATTAAGAATACAAAACTTCTAATTTAGATACACAATAAAACTCTCTAGTATCACATAAAAACTTTCAAACACAATACATATTTAAAAACTCACTGGACACAAGAAAATGAATTGGAAAAAATGTAGGAAAAGCTATGCTGTATGAAAACTCATGCTAGAATATATTTACAAAATTTATAGGTACCTTCTTCTTCATTGCACCGTCGAATTTGCGACTACCGAAAAAGGATTGCCCTGTAAAAAAATATGAGCATATTAGAAAAACATAGGGGTTTATTCAAAAAGTTTTAGGGAGCATAAGAATTTTTGTATATACAAGTCAAAAGTTTAATATATGCTAACACAAAGTTTTATAAATATAAGCCGGTACAAAGTTTTGCATTTGGTACTACAAAGTTTGATATATGCCTTATACAAAGTTTAATATATGCTAGTTCAAAGTTTTTTTATTTGATACTACAAAGGTTACTATATACCAGTACAATGTTTTCTAAATCTAGAGTAGGAAGTCTAAAATTAAAAAAGTTTTGTTGGGGGACATGTTCAAACTGTTAGTCAATCTATTAATAGCTTTATAGCTTTGTTCAGAACTTAGGTACTTGTAAACTGTGGATCATGATTTGAGAAAAATTAAAATTAAACAAGACGTTCAAAGTTTCCTAAATTGCTCCAAACTTTCGAGTCACATATCAAAATCTTTATAGTCAGAGTTGAAAAATTTCCACATCAAAGATTTTTGTATGCAAGATAAAACTTTCTACACTTGTACCTTTACAATGAAAAGTAAAAGGCATCGATCGTAAAAATCAAAAACTTAACATCACATGCTTAAGAAGTTTCTACCTCTCTAGCTTTGAAGTGATTGATAAAAACCTTATATATCTCAAAGCAGAGAATAAAAACTATGAAGGTAAAATATAGAAACTTTGAAATATCGTATACAAAATTTTGGAAATTGTATACTAGTATATTATAAACTTTGTACTGTTAAGTGTATTACTTTGTATCTACATGTTTAATACTTTGTACTATTTGATACAATACTTTATTAAAACATATGCTCATCAGTAACTTTCAGGTAATACCATTTTCATGAATTTCTTACAGAACAAGAACTTGGAATGAATCTATCATGAACAATTAAGCATGAACTATTGTCTTCAGTTTTGCCTCTAGTGGAATTGGCTCATACACAGTACCAAAATATTTGAATTAAAAAGAACTATGCCTTGCAACATGCAAACGCCAATGAAACAATCTAATCTGGTAAAACAGACAGGTGATGCCAGTTCTAGTCATGGTCCCCGCAAAAAAGCAGAGTATAACAAAAAAACAAGCATAGGTGGGTTGCTGGCAGTTCTCATCACCCATGCCAAAACAATCCAGATTGATGACAAACACGAGACCCCTCAATCCCTCTTATGCTCTTCGTCAAAATAAGGAAGATGAGTACACATCTCACCTCCTGCTAGTCAACGAGGATGAACCAACTCCCCCCCATAGCATGCCGAAACTTTGGCAAAGGTGTTTGTTGCTGCCTTGATTGCAGCATGCAAATAGCAAACACCATATCCAAAAAAAATAGATCGACCATGAGCTTGATGGCATGTAGACTTACTAACTCTCAATGAAGAAATTATAGAACTACTACTTGCAAACATGCAACACTGACGCAAATGAAACAAACTAATCTGGTAGTTAGTGGGCGACCTTCAGCCGTGGTTATCTTCAGTACTCACCCAACAAAAAAAAGCATATGCTGGCTGTAACTCTTGCACAATAGAAGCAGAGCATAACCAACAAACAAGCAACCAGTCGAAGGACTACGCAATCCAGATCGATGACGGGCGCGAGGAGGAAGATGAGTACCCATCTCACCTTCCGCACGAAGTCGAGGATGAATCACACGAAGAAGGCTCCCAATCTTCCGCCTCCCCCTCGATGGCGGCGAAATCGATGGGGCGACGAGGTCGACGCAGGTGGGCGCGAGGGCGTCGCCAAGGGCGTCGCGGCGAGCTCGACGCAGGTGGGCGGCGCGAGGGCGTCGGCTCGGGAGGCGCATAGGCGTCGGCACGGGCGGCGCGGCAAAATCGGCGCAGGGGCCGACGCTGTCGCGTGGGGGACGTCGCGGCGAGCTCGACGCAGGTGGGCGGCGCGAGGGCGTCGGCTTGGGAGGCGCGTGGGCGTCGGCGGGGTGCGGCGCTATCTCGTGGAGGACGGTCGACGGAGGCGATTTCGATCCCGGGTTAGCGGCGAAAAAAAAGGAATAAAAAGCGGGTGGTCGGTGGAATTCGAAGAGATATCAAAACAGCCGACGCGGGGATATTTTGGAAAGAACGATAGACATGTCGCGAGGGCACACACGGACTAACACTAGAGGGCCCACCGTTCGCCGGGACCTGTCGCGGCGCGCGCGCGCCATCTATCATTTTCGTATGCATCTACCAATAGGCGCGGGGAGTGTGTGGAAATCAAGTCGGCGCTGTACAATTGTCACCACGAGAAGTCTGAAAGAGAAGAATGTAAAGAATGGATCGGAACAACTGAAGCGATAGGCGAATAGAATGAAGCTGTCCCGCTACGCCGTGCGTGCGTGCGGTGCGGGGGTGCGGGTGCGACGCGCGGGGGATTTTCCTTTCGGTAATGCTTGGTCGAAGACGTCCGATGACAAATAAAAAATCGGACACTCAGACATGCCCATGTTGCAACACCCGGAGCTACGGACCCAAAACATCTACTCCCTCTGTCTCAAAAAGAATGCTTGTTTGGGTTGCGTGCCCGTTAAAGTTGTTCACGTTTGATTAAGTTTCTAGTGAATTGTATTCATATTTATGGCTCTAAATAATTTTGTTAAAAAACTACATTTGAAAACGAATCTAATGATATATATTTCATATCATAAATATTTATATATTTTTATTTATAATCGGTCAAACTTAAGATTCTGGAATTTTTCGGGAAACGAGAAGTGCATTCTTTCTGGTAGGGAGGGAGTATTCATTTGAGGCCATGTTTAGTTACCACTCGAAATATTTTCATCCATCACATCAAAGGAGAATCTTGGATGCATGAAGTATTAAATGTAAACGAAAAAGGTGAAAAGTTATATGGATAGACTGTAAATCGCGAGACGAATCTAATGAGTCTACTTAATCCATGATTTGCAACAGTAGTGCTACAGTAATCATTTGCTAATTATGGATTAATTACCCTCTAATTACCATTGTTAGATTCGTCTCGAGATTTCCAACCTATCCATATAACTTTCCACCTTTTTAGTCTACATTTACTACTTCTAAATTGATAAAATCAAAAGCCAAAATTTTTCATGAAATGTTTTCGCGAACGCTGAGTTGAGCGCTTCTCAAGTCCACAAAGCACGGGTGACATATCTTCTCCAGAGACTCTAGTCTCTCTCCTTCGTTCTTCGCTTTTGCAATTGCAACTGCCACACACGGAACGGAAAGCTCCATTTCTAAATCCAGCCAACAGATCTTCTCCATCTACATTTTGAGCTCACTCATCAATCTCCTCCTTGTACCTCTCTCCAAGTCCGTTTGCTCTTGGATTCAATCCCCTCCCTTCTTCTCCCTTTTGAATGCACTCAAGCAAGGATACGAGTGCAGAGACCTCATGCGGATGATTTACCTTGCTTTAGGAGATTGGAGCCTACTCGATCTGATGCTATTGGGGCCGGAGGTTGCTAGATTTGTGAGATTGAGATCCCTGGACAAGCCTGATGCCCTTGAGTTAAGAGGTTAGAGCTTCCTCCAATTCCCACCACGGCCGGAGCCTGAGCTGAAGGAGAGGCGGCCCGCAGCGGCGCGACTCTGCGACCTCCCCTGAAGCCTGACGCTACCCTGCGCCCCTACCCTCCCTCTCGTGAAGCCCGTCTCCATTTAGACCTCACTCCCTTGGGCCCCGTTGCCGGCCGGCCCCTTCCCTTCCCTTGGGCCTGTCGCCGGTCGACCATTCCCTCCCTTGGAGCCGTGCGAGGCAGCCGGCGAGCTCTAGGCTGGCGGTGAGAAATCCGGGGCGGCGAGGCCCCATGGTGTTATAATAAATTTTGGCCTTCTTTAGTTCCAAAATCCAAAATCCAAAATGAATGTTTAGACACATGTATGGCGTACTAAATGTAGGTAAAAAACAAATCGCATTATATAGATGGACTGAAATTTGCGAGACGAATCCAATGAGTCTAATTAGGCCTTGATTAGACACTAAATTGCTACAGTAATGCTACAGTAAACATGTGCTAATAACAGATTAGTTAGGTTCATTGGGTTCGTCTCGCGAATTCCAAACGTAATCTGCAAGTAGTTTTTTAATTAGTCTATATTTAATACTTCAAATCTGAAAAGATTCCCTTCTAAAATCTTTTCACCGCGGAACTAAACACGGCCCTTTTTGATGTTTCAGCTGCATGATTTCAATGTTGCAGCAGCTTTACTTTGATGTTGCATGAATTGATTGGATGTTACAGGAAACCGTGCTCAACGTGATGTTGTAGTACATTTTTTTAATGTTGCAGCTTCATGATTTTGGTGTTGCATGAATTTGATTGGATGTTTCATGTGAATTTGATTGGATGTTTCATGAAACATCACCGAAAGTCCAAAACTTCACTTTGATGTTGCAGTGGGAATTTTTACTCAACTCCCGCGGCCGGATGATGTTGGATGGATAGTATTCGATGGCATTTCTGTGCGCATTCTCGATGTTACAATTATTGACTTTTCATGTTGCAAACGCGCATTCTTGATGTTGCAAATGCACTTTTTTTAATGTTGCAAAAAGTTTTATATGTTTCATACAACATTACCCGATGTTACGGCGAGAATTTTCACTGCTACAGTACCGTCCGATATTTTATTCACCGTCGGACGTACGGGCGCTAGCATCTCCCTTTTCCTTTTCCTCAGGGGTCGCCGCCTTGCCGCGGCTATTTTTGGCGTGAGGACGCGCGTGATCTCGCCGTTTTCCGGTGGACGCGGGCGGAAAAGCGGCAGACACCACGCTTGGGCGTAGTAGGCGTAGGGGCGAAGGGAAGCGTGGTTGAGTTGATTCGGGTCTAAGTCTTGCCCAAGATAGACGGACATGTTTTTTTTCAACTTGCTTTATCTTTTTTATAAAACTGTGTGGCACGTGTTTTAAAATATTTACTAAAATAGAGATGTAATCAATATGGACTCTTTAGATTAATTTAGAGCGTTCGATCATCATAAAATCCAACGGTGTAGGCTCAAAGGTGTAAGAGTTTTAAATTAGAGATGTAATCAACATGGACTATTTAGATTAATCTAAAACGTTTGATATCATAAAATCCGATAGTGTAGGAGTTTGTAAGAGTAAAATTTGTATGACCGTCAAATTTTTCGCTATTTATAGTATATAGATAGATAGATGTGATAAAATCTCATTCTTATTTCTTTATTGTTACTGGGCTGAAGATTTCTGGCTCTCGGACTATTCCATATAATTGTTTGGGCTTTTGTACATGAAATCTTATCTTTTTTATTGTTACTAGCATAGAGGCACGTCTTGCAGGCATGTGTTTTTGAAAAATATAGCGTGACAAAGAGTCCTGACTACCGACGTATAGCGTGAGAAAGAGTCCTGGCTGCCGATGTATAGCGTTAGAAAGAGTCATGTCTGCTAACATATAAGACCCGTGGCCCACTTGTCAGACCAATGTGTCTATAACATTTGACGACCATGGGTACTTGTCGGATTTGACGAAACAAAATTCTTTTGCTCTTTTTAGTATAGATTATCGGGTTTTCTATTCATATCGTGTGGCTGAGACGCAGTTGGAGGACAAGGAGAGGAAAGGAAGGGGAAAGAAATTGAGAAAAGAAAGTGTAGAGTGGGAGAAAATAGGAGAAATAGGGAAATGAATCTGCTGGAACAATATTTTCTCCTCCTAATGGAAAAAGAGAAAGGATCCGATGGAGTTGCTGTTAACCAAACAGCGCCTAATGCTATCTAGTGGCCAAATTTTAAGGGTAGGCCAAATTTTGCCTTAGCCAACGAAGTATGCGCCGGGTTTTTTTTTTTTTTTTTTTTTTTTTTTTTTTTTTTTGAAAGCTTAGCCAGCTAAAGTTTAAGGAGAAATTTGAGGAAATATCACTTGTCTGCCATCGTGCTCAGGAAATAGCATCTGTTCTGGTTGCCTTCAGAGAACAGCATCATAGGGGCAAGAGAAGTTATAAAATAGCCGGTTTTGTAAAGTTGCTAAGAAAATTACACTTTAGATATTATTCTTGTTACATGATATCCTAAATAATAACATTTGCAACATTAGTGCTGGCCTTTTACAACATTTTAAAAGTTATAATGGTTAGAGTTAGGGTTTTAGGTTTAGGATTAGAGTTATAAGGCTCATGATATTAGGGTTTTAAGGTTTAGGGTTTTAGGGGTTTAGTGTTTTATGGTTTAGGGTACCAAAGGAGCAATTTTGTCTTTTTTATTTTTGTAGGAATGAATGAAAAAATATAAAAAGAGAGAAATTGAAGATAGGTGCTATTTCATGAGATAGTAAAATGATACAATGCTATTCTCTACTGTACTCCGTATTTCCTGAACACCGGTAAATACAGTTGTTGTTTCTGCATTCCCCAAAGTTTAGGCCCTGTCTGGTTCACGGGAATTTTGGAGGAATTGTAAAGGAACTGATTCCTCTGGAAAGTTTCCTATGAAAGCTGTCTGGAACAAAGGATTGAGGAATAGTAAAACGGAGGAAAGTTTCCTACGCCCGTTGATTTCACGGGAATGAAAACATCCACTCCGACCTCAATTTTTGGCGGAAGTCCGAGGCAACGACCAAAACGGCAGGCAAAAACATTTCTTTAGACGTTCATCATCATCATCATCGTGCACTGCACCATGGACAAAATCGTTGGAGCTTGACCTCATCTCCCCCACCATGGCGGCAACTCGATCTGCGCCTCCGCCGCCATCACCGCAGCTTATCGTTGCCCAGCGGCAGCACGCCTGGCTTCGCAGCTCCATCAGTCAGGCCGTTGTTGCTGCTCTATAGCGAAGGGAGAGAGATGCAGCCACCATGAGCGCAGTGCGCTCGAAAGGATAAGAACTGGAACTGTGTGTGTTGTTGGATGGAAGCACTTGTGATGTCTCTGATTGGTGGGGCTTATATATATTTCTCCCCCATTTGTCATTAACTATTGAATTGAAATTATTTCTGCATTTTTCATTTCATGTTCCTGCAGTCTTAGTTCCTCCATTCCAAACACCTCTTTCTGGAAAATTCCTATGGTTTCCGATCCTATGTTTTCTCAATTTCTTCATATCTCAGTCCTGTGTTTTTTCCCGTTCCTTTGTTTTGCATTCCTCCGTTCCAAACAGGGGCTAAAGCTAGAATGCTAGATGGTTACCAAATTTTCGGTGCATGCCAAATTTTGGCTTAGTCAATGATGGCATAGAACCGACGGAATTGTTATGCGCCGCCGCTAAAGGCTAATACTGTGTGCAACGGTTCACCCTAAACCATCCTGGACCGGCACTTTACCGGTTTTTTTAACAAAAAAAAACGGACTGCAGCGGTGTCCTCTACCTCGTCCTCCACTCTCCAGGGCTGCCGTCCCCTCCTCCAATCTCGGGGACGACGCATCCTCCTCCAAATTGCCTCCTCCCCCTCCCCCTCGCCGCTGCCTCCCTCTCGCCGTCGCCGCCCTCTCGCCGTCGAGTCCTCCTCCCGCGCCGGCCCAGCACCGTTGGGGGGCCTCGCTGTGCCGCTCCAGCCACGGCCTGCCGGCACCGCCCACCGCGCCCGCCCCCTCCGCCAGCACCGCTCGCACATCCCGCCGCGCCTCCCGCCGTGCCTGTCCCCGGCAGCGACGCAGTACCAACCACGACGGCGTCCCTAGAAAGCACTGAGTCGACCCAATTGCCTCCAAATTGAGTATTTCTCCTGGTTACTCCAAATTGTCAGATGTAGATTCACTATGCCTGAATTATCAAATTGGTGGCCGGTTCTGAAGGTGCCGATCTGCATCTGTGAAAATTACTATGAAGCATTTGGTTTTCATAGTGGTCAGGTGTTCCAAAAAATATGAACATGTCTAGAAAAATGTTCCTTCAGTGGATCAAGATCCGGTTTTCATATTTGGTTTTGTTCTCTTAGAGCAACGGCCAAGTTCTTGGCCCACATTTTGTTTTTTCAAAAACGATAACACCACCCCCATCTAATCTGAAACTGTATAACTTCATATGGTACAGCATAGACTAAGATCTGGAGCTACAATCCACACTCGAGATTGATCAGTTTATGCTCACAATCAAAATCAGTTGCAGTACTACTATAGAGTATCCTTACTTTCAAAGTAGCAGCTAGCAGATCAACTTGGCATCAGGGAATGGAAATATTGCTAGTTTATGGCAGATTAGCTGGTTAACTTGTGTACTTGCAGACTTATTATATATAATGGGCCATATGTTATATATATTTAGCGTTTTCTAAGTGGTTTCCTGCAGTCTCAGAAATCTCAGTATATTGATTTAGTGGCGATTGATAAAATTAATTAGTTATCAAACAATTACTATCTATAAAATTAATTAGTTATCAAACAATTACTATCTATCTGTCTAAGGTCATTTTGTTGATGGGGTTATCTGGCTATACAGTGCTAGGTAGGAAATAGGAATGAAGTGTACTGTGTGCAAGGTATTGCGCTGCCCTTTTTTTGTGCAAGTTATTAAGTGGTTCCTTATGTGCATGTCCTTCCGGTGTTTTGTGTTTGAAATTTATTCGTGAACTCAAAGGATCAACATGACGGGAGAATTGGAGAGCAACAGAGTGTACAGACCGACCTGTGTTCTGTGTCATCATTTTTGTGCTCTCAGTCATTTCTGATATTTAGTATAGTGTCATGTCTGATTAGCATTGCTTTCTCTGAAGCTCTTCGCAGTTATACTTTTCTCAGAATCCATTTCTCTGGAACAGCCTTTCACTGATTGTCCTTTGGCCATTTTGTGTTGCTCTTTTTTTACTATATATGTTGACTGCATTTTTCTTTGGAACAGTATAGGATGGATGATTCCCTTATCGATCTCAATGATGCAGCAGAGGGTGTTTGTTGTGGAGGAGTTTTGGAATCTTCCGTGAGCGGTTCCGCTTCCAAGGTGGGGGCAACAAGGACCAAGCAGCATATGAAGACAATGTTCTCTGCAAATCGTGGCTGGAAATTAGCTGTGATCCTGTCATCAACACCGGCTAGAGGAGGGAATCCTTTTGGATTCGTGTGGTCAACAGATACAACTCCAACTGCGGCAGGTATCCGAAGAGGACCCAAAAATCCATTGAATCGTTGGGATCACATCAAGGCAGAAGTATCCAAGTTCTCTGGATACATGGCTGAGATGATTCGCTCCAACCCTAGTGCCATGTCGGACGCAGATAAGTCAGTGTGCGACTGATTTTGCTAGTGTGGAGAAGCATCATTTCACGCTTATGCACTGCTGGAAAATCCTTAAGGATGAGCCCAAATGGATGGAGCTGAAAAAGAAAATGGACAAACCTCAAAATAGTGGTTCCAAGGAAAACGCCCCTCCCAGTGTGCGGCGAGACATTTTTTGTGTTATGTGTAATGGAACAAGCTTATGTAATATATCTAGGATTTTGGTTAATAATGGTGTAATAGTACTTTATTATTATCCAATGCTATCATTATTTATACAAATCAGATTTCTTCATATGAATGCGTGTTCAGTCAATGGTTACTGATAATAACCTGAGCCTGGTGCTCCTGTTATTTTTCAATGTTTCAATGGTGCTAAAGGCTCCCTGCATTGTTTAGCCCAAGTTACAGTAGCTTTTGGATGTTAACTTGTACAGTAGCTTTTGTGGCTGTCTAAACTTTTTACTCTGTTTTTGAGCTACTGTTACTTGCCTTGGAAGTGCCAGACCTGCAGAATACTTGCCCAGGTGTATAGCATTGAACCTTTCTGTACATCTCATTATGTTTTGCCACACATTTTTGCTTTGTAATCTTTGCTCACTGGATGGAGAACCAACAGCTGTTATTTGTTGTTGTCTGTCATTTTTGGATCAGGCCCTTTCAGGTCTGAAGGTAAAAGTTGTGCAGCCAGGATTGTTGGACTGACACTTTAGGACATAACAGTAGAAGGTAAAAAGTTCAGGTGAGAACTGAAGTTGCTTACTGACCATCTTGGTCTTTTTGGGTAGCCTGACTAGAAATAACAGCAAATTAAATTACAGGTTTGTTGAAGCTACAAGTTTAAGCAATGTCACCAAAATAATAGCATAGGAACCTCAATGGTGCATCAGTGAGTGGATATGTTGAAAGAAGATTAAATTTCAGAACCGGCAAAAAACTTTCTTAATCGAGAAACAAGAATTACTGCTAGTGCTCTTGTTGGATCTTCTGCCTCTGAACCTTCTACTATTATACCTGCTAATCAGTGTTCATCTGCAGTTGGTATAATTGTTCCCAGCTCACATGATGCATGCAAAATGGTGGTATTTTATTTCATAAAATTAGCAACAGTATTGTATAATTACAGGGAAGGGAGCAACATCTACAGAATTCAGATTACAACTAGAATTTGCCATCCTCCAGCCATCTAGCATCAACACAAAAGGAGCAATTTTGGCAATCTCCAAGGACATCCTGGCACCGGTTTGGCAAAGTCGAATCTCCAAGGACGTAGGACGCCGTCGGAAAGGTGGCCTCCGAGACGAATCTGAGATCAGCACAGTAACGAATCTGAGATCACTCGAAGGAAGCGGGCATCACTCGAATGAATCAATGGGCTCCAACTCGTACGATGATGATGGGCGCTGAGGCGTACCTGGTATGCTGATCCTTGAGCTGGACGGTGACCTCGCCGCCGGGGTGGTTGCCGAGGAGGGAGACGCAGGGCGCCGTCGCAGAGGGCGTGGCCGCCGGCGAGGAAGCAACAGAGGGCGCGCCCGCCGGCTGGGGACGAGCGAGGGTCCAGCCGCTGGCGAGGAAGCGGAGGGGGCGTGGCCACCGGAGCTCCACAAGGCGGCGGCGGCCCGACGTGTCATTGGCGGCGGCGGCCCGGCGGCTTCGACAGGGAAAAAGGAATTTGGAGGACGGAATAGAGGCTATCGTTGCAGCTGAGATTAGATTGGGGGTTGAATATTTTACAGGGTGTTGAAATATTCCTTTAGAGGATGAAATATAAGGGTCACCGTTGCACATAGTGTAAGGCCAGTTTCAGTGGAGGTTACACACTTGTCTAGAGTGACACATCATCTAAGAGAAGTTTGAAACTATGATGAAACACCCTCCCTTAATGCAAAGTTTCATCTCGTGTTGTTTCCAAGACAACATGCAAGACACAAACTGTCTAGAGTATCGTGGAGAGAGAGTTTCATGAGAATGAAACTCATTTCACATCTCTCTTCATTAATACATTGCCACATCATCAAAAATGCTAACATGACAGCCTATTTAATGCTGATGAAATCCCACTGAGACTGGCCTAAGGCCATTCTCAATTGAAGTTTTGTGGACACAATTACCTAGTCTAGGAGCTTGGTAAATGTGCTAGTGAAGTTTCATAGGATAAAATTCCTCTCACATTTAATAACTTTGCCAAGTAATTTTGATGATATGGCATTATTAATGCTGACTAAACTCCCGTGAACCCCGTTGAGAATGGCGTAAGCGGTGGATTATTAAAATACTTTGCCGGAGCACGTGTTTTTTCTACAAAGCGTCTTGTTCAAGTCTCCAACACCCCCCGCCGCCCTGAGCGCTCCCTCCCTCCCTCCAAGTCTCTCTCTCTCTCGTCCCACCCTGCCGGCGAGCGACGGACGGGCGATCCTGGGGTTCCGCTACCTCGTGCGCCTTCGAAGGTACGTGCCTATCTATCATCCCTTTCCCAGCTCTTCTCTCTGACTTCAGGCGCCTAAAACCCTAGATCTGATCCTAAAAATTTTGCGTCGGGAAAGGGTAACGCAGAAATCCCACCTCTCTGCCACACGTATCGTGGCAACCGGGGTGTAGCGGTGCTTGTTCCAGGTACATCCAGCCGATTACATGCGTCCGTCTGATTGGAACTTGGGCTTGAGCGGATCGATTTCTTTCAAGAAGATCCGTTTGATCGTGCGTGGTACAATATTAGGTGTTAAAGTATACCATACTTGTTTAGAAATCCGGTCAGACAATCCATGTGCAGTTTCAACTTAGTTCGGATGAATTCCTTTTGGTGTCTGTGGTAACACCTTTTGCTCCAAGATACCAATGATGTATGCCTTTTGGGAGCAAATTGATACTACAGTGTTGGACAAAACATAAGGAATAGTGCTTCTTGTAACAGTGTAGAGTGTACAGGAATTTTCATGTCAGCATTCCATGCTATAGTTGATAGCTGAGCTAAGAAATTACGCTCTTTGACCATCTTCTATGAGACCCTATTAAAATTATCAGCATTGGTCTTTTAGGCTTGAGATAAGGCCTTTATTCACATTCCTTTGATTGGTTGGTCGGTTATAGTTTTACATTGCTGCTTTACTAGCTCATGACCACACATTTTGCCCCTTTCTCATATTTCTGAAACAATTTTTTTTCAGCCTTGGAAAAGATGCGGAAAGCTAAGAGAGGTGGTGATGATCTCTCTAGTAGCTTCCGGAAGAACAGAAGAGCTTGGAAGGACGACTTGGTCTCAGGTATGCTAGTTCTTCCACTTTTCTGCCCCCACCTCTCACAATTTTATTTGAGCACTCTCGGTTGCATTAATGTTTACTTTTCTTCAGTTAGGTCGTTTGT
Organism: Urochloa ruziziensis; assembly: GCA_015476505.1. NCBI lineage: Eukaryota > Viridiplantae > Streptophyta > Magnoliopsida > Poales > Poaceae > Urochloa > Urochloa ruziziensis. Next base: position 6,976,195 of record CM027123.1, on the reverse strand, counting down.
GTGATGAGGACTCCAATGAAGATATTTCCACTAATCTATGTGATGATTTTTTTAAGAATGTCGTCTCAATTTGTTTGAGCAATGGTGATTTTATATGCCGCTATACTCCTTAGTTTCCAACAAATATATTTTGAAACACTACTAGTTAAACGATTGAGTTGCAATCTTTTGTAGGAACTGCAAGCTTATTTTCATGCTCAGGCATAGCTATAGCACGTCAAGGGTGCCTTACAAGGTTTCTGACTTCTGCAAGTTTGGTCAGAGCTTTCGATGGTAAAACAAATGAGTACTATTTTGATTTACAGGTTGGTGTCTATTTTCATCGTTCATTGTTTTGTATGCTTTTGATCATTATATGATCATTTATGACCTTATTATTGTTTTGTAGATCCAAGTGTGCCATGAAGGCAAGTTGTATAGGGGGTTTTTAGCTGAATATGATTTAGCTAACAACTTTGCTATTGTCAATGTACGTGTCTTCCTTGATGTTAATGTTGGAATTTTCCAACGCGCACTGGAATCTGTGCCCTGTGGTGAGGCATGTGTTGTTTGCCGTTGCGTCTCTGGTGAGCTAATGGCCAAGAGTCTAGAGTTGGGTGGCGATTTAAGGGCATCTGTTGAGAATGATGAGGATCTTGGCAATGAAACTTCAAAGGTACACTTACATGGCGATATGCCCATTTTATTCTGTTTTTATATATTTTTTATTTTTATTATATATGCGTGTAGGTAATAAAAGTGAATTTTATTTTATTTTTAACTCTTATTACTTTTTGTTCAAATTTAACCTTTATTGTGTTAGGCTTGGGAAGGTGGTTCGGTTTTTTCTGTTGATGGTGAATTTGTTGGCATGAACCTTTTTTTGGTTGAGGGAAGAGCTGTTTTCTTACCATGGGGCACAATTGTCAAGCATTTGGAGTCTTACTGGACATTCCGGCAAAAGGAGACAGGTCTTGCACTCTCAGAAAGTTTGAAGGCTTATTGGTATGACATAATGCCTTTTTTGTTAGTGGCTTAGCACACTAGCTTGATCCATTTTATTTCTTGCTTACTAGTAAACTTTTATGTTTTTCTGCAGGTTTGGAGCAACTGTAGGTGGCAAATCAAACAGCCATCCCGAAGGTGGGCGTACATCAAACAGCCACTCCTTCAGACATTTTAACATTATGGTATCATGCAAATTGTCGCAGCTTTGTAATAAATATCTATTTAGAAACTGTGCAAGTTTTAGCTTTTATTTTTATATCAACTCGTTTGGCTTGCTTTTTCACTTGTATGCTTATTTTGCTTATGTTGGTTATGTTCATGCACACTGCTCAGGCTGTCATCATAAACTAATGTTATCAGTTAACATATGTACACTGCATTCTTGGTTATGTTCATGCACACCAACTTCTAATGTGGATTTCTGCTCAGGCTGTCATCATAAACTAATGTTACTGATCATTATGTGCATACATAATTTATGTGTATTTACTTGTTGTATATGGCATCAATAATTCAGTGTGTGCCAGTGCTGATCACTCGACTTTGTTGCACCAGCGCACACAGATCTTCTCAACCAGGAACAGTTAGATCTGGACTCCACGGGTTACCCTAAGTTACCACCAACCATTTCACGTGGTGAGTCAGCGTTTCAATTTGCTAACCTTTTAAAGCTCTCCTGTACTACTAACAACCATTCTAAAATGTATATTTCTCAGGTAGTGTGATTTTGGTCAATACTTTTGAAGATACTTTTGGCAATATATATGATAAACGTGTCAGGAGAGGTGTCTGGAGAGAACTTAGTGGAAAAGCAGCTTCTAGCATAGTTCGCAATGTTGTCGCGCTGGCTTCATTCAATGGTGATTTTATAGTGATATGCCATTTGCTACTTTATCTCTGTTTCGATCACAACTAGTTGATAACCAGAATCTGGTGCAGGAGAAAAAAGGTTTTTTGCATGCACGGGCTTTTTTATTGAATGGAATGAATCTACAATTATTTTGACATCAGCGAGCTTGATTAGAAGTTCTGGTGACGAGAACAAGATTGCTGAAGGCTTGAGGGTTGGTGCTCATTATTCTGCGATTCTTTGTCCTTTTAAGGTGCTGCTTAAGTCTCACTGCTGTATCATTTTCAGATTGAAGTGTTGCTTCCAGACAACAAAAGCAGAGAAGGGACATTAAAGCATTATAATCTGCATTACAATGTTGCTGTAGTCAGTGTGAAGGGTTACCATGCTTTTCGTCCAGCAAATACTCTGCTGTCTTGGTCCAGGTGTTCTGAAGTAGCAGCTGTAGGGCGTTGCTTCAAACCAGACACATTAATGGCTACGAATGGGAGGCTGGTTTCGTGGACAGGCACACTTGATTGCGACTTCCTCGTACGTTCCTCATGCAAAATCACTAAGGTAATCCCATATTTTCTTATTGGCTAATTTTTTGTGACGAGTGTTTATATAGTTGCATAAGAGTGAGTTAGCTAGCAATACCTATCTGGAATAGAAATCATAACCTGTACATGTCACCTTGCTAGGCTGGGATTGGAGGCCCCCTTGTTACTCTTGATGGGGATGTTCTTGGCATGAACTTCTATGATAAGAAAATAGGAACCCCTTTCCTTTTATGGAAGGATATTTCCAAGATTTTAGCATCATTTCAGGGAAAAAGGTATTCAACATGTTGTTGTTTTTCTGAACATTTTAAGAACCTTGCTGAAGCAGATTGAATGTAGCATAATCTGTTTAATTGTATACTTGATATAGTGACCCCTCTGCTGTGGCTTTCTGGAAAATGGACAGGGATACAACTAGTTTGAACAGGTGGGTATTCTAATTCATATTGCTATTTATAAGCTTTGGGGCATTTCATCATATAGAACGACTAGTTAGATGATCTTAATATTTCATTCGTAATTAATAAGTATGATACAAATCAATTGGATGGCCTATCAAATTACTTGCCTCCATAATTTTTGTTATTGGTCCTCTCAGTCTTACCTTACCTATACTGTTTATGCATGAATGAGTTGGTCTCCTAGTCCCTGATTTATTATTATAGCAGAATGCATGTACACTGAGGTGTTATGCATGGACAATAGTGCTGAATATTCACTATTCAGTGTCTGGAATTTTTTTCGACTAAAGGCATTGCCCAGCTTTATTAAAAGCATAACGAAACGACTCACTCAACTAGATGAACAGGATACTACACAACTGGCAACACATAGTTTTTTGGAGCAGGGAACAAACACCTAGGAACTTTCCAGGAACAGAGTTCCACCACGGCTTGTTGCTCATGCTCCCAACTTGTGATTGTGGGCAGCGACCGCACCATGCGCCTACGGGCTGCATCGTACGCGTGCAGCAGCTATCTTGGCGATGATTTTGTCAGTTCTCAGCACCTCTTTCTCCTGCATCAACCTCCATTGCTTGAGGAACATCACCATCTTATGCACCACTGCTGTCGGGGAGCCCAGTAGCTTTGCATTGAACACCATGTCATTGTGTGTCTTCCATAGAGCCCACATTACACCTGCGCACACAAACAGAAGAAATCTTCTAGCTCTTGTTGTTTTGTTTCTTAAACGCTCATCAAAGATGTCTTGACAAACGACCGGGGATAAGTCCCAGCCTTCTAGTGCTTCTCTCAGGAAATATGGTTAGTGGTTTCAAAGTTCAGCTCCCTGGACCAGTTGCATTTTTTCAACTGGAAAGCTGGCTGTATCATGAAAAACCATCCAGAGAAAAATCTGGATTTTTAAGGGAACTCTACAGCCCCATACGTCTCCCATTTGATGATCTACAACTCCGCCAAAGGTTAGTTGCCTGTAGATTTAGTTGAGTATCTTCCTAACTTCTCCAGAGCCCAGGTCACCTCGTCCCTTCGAGCCCGTATGTTAACTGCATTTAGTTTAGTTTGCAAAGCCATCCACTCTTCTAGGTCATCTGGATATAGAGATCATCTAAATCCAATCTGCCAAAGCCTCTCTTTGTGAGTTTCTTCCACAGAAGCCTTGGGGTTTGAGCAGATCAAGTAGAGTTTATTGAATTGATTTTTCAGGGGACATTCTCCCAACCATGGGTCATCCCAGAATCTGGTTTGCACGCCGCTGCTTACCTTCACCACTCTACCTAGATGGTACCATTTTCTTACTGCCAGCAAACCTCTCCAAAATTCCCAAGGTAAAACCTCTGTTGATCTGGAAGATGCTTCTGTTCCCAAGGTATTTCTTCCTAAGGAGTTGGCAACATATGCTGTCATCTCCCCTTTCTAGTTTGTCAACCCACTTAGCCAGCAAACACATATTCATCGCCCTACCGTGCATGAAGCCTAAACCCCCAAAATCCTTTGGTCTGTTCAAAGCTTCCCACTTCACCATGTGATATTTCCACTTTTTCCCAGTCCCCTGCCAAAAGAACCTTGACCTCACCATGTTTAGCTGCTATAGTTGCCTTCATGTAGCATGTACATGTCCATTGTGTACAGACGAGAAAAGCTAGATAGACTGGATTGTGGATTTGCCTCCTGAGGAAAGGTTGTCACACTGACAGGTCCCTAGTCTACCAGCTACCTTTGTGTTTACATAACTAACTGCATTTTCGGCAACTTTTGGTCACTGACAGGTATGCCCACTTGCCCAGATAGGTAATTGGAAGTGAGCTCACTCTACAATTCATGATTTCTGTTGTCCTTTCATGATCCTCTTGGCACCACCCCCATAGCAAACACTTCACTCTTGCTGTAGTTTATTTTCATCCCTGACATGGCTCCTTACTCATAGCAAAGCAGAATGAACTTCATGTTGTTCAGATTACGGTCACTGTAGTGTCTATGGGATTTGAATTGCGGTATAGAAACTAGATAGGAGTTTTGTTCGTTATCTATGGATCTAGAAAACAAGATATTGAAAAATCTTTTCATGTTCGGTATATGCTGATGTCATCATATTAACAATTTTCCTTAAGCAAGTTTAGAGTTATTTCATTTCATTGAACTGAACTACAGGTGGCCTGTGCCCATGTCATGTTGGCGCCTTCGTGACTATGTTGATGAGGACGAATCTGATGACGATGATGTCTTGGATCCCAAGTATGGCTATGTAAATGGAGTGAAAGTCATGCCCTTAATAGATGTAGTCTAAGGTGGCTAAATAACCTGTACTTGGTTGTCATGGTCCTTTGTTGCCAAGGTCTTGTAATATGTGCTGCTTCTATATCTTGCTATGTTGTGTAACAGCATGCACTGTCGTACTCGTTAATACTGACTGATTAGCTGTTGAGTATTGATGGATTACTTTTTGGACACAAAGCAGTGTTGGACCTTTCTGTGCATGTTTGGACTTCAGTAACCTTTGCAAGAGATTGAAAAGCAAGCTATTGCAATTTCTGAGGTCTCCACGTTTTGGTTCCTTGCCATTTGGGGCTCTCCATGCTTTACTTTCTATGTGGCACTATTCCCCCACCCGGCCTCCCTTTAGTCATAATAAAAAAAAGTGCTGCAAGTTTACAGCCTGTCTCTCGACAGATCAATCTGAGGTATATCGTGATCAGCCTTTTATCTTGTTCAGCCGTGAATGGATCGCTTAATTTCCTTTCACATTTGTCTTCTTCAGCCGTGGCAATATATATATTTGATCGCCTTGTTTTGAAAATGGTTTAGATCAGCCTTTTTTATCCAGTCTGACGAGGGAACGAGGGCCGCAGGCGTGGGCCAGGCGGGATGGCGAGCATGCGCCGCTCGGCAAAGATGGCGAGGGCCGGCTGGAGAATAGCGAGCGCGATAGCGTGCCTGTTGGATACGATTTCTCTCTCTCTTTTTTCTATTTTTAGCCAACGGAGGCAGGACAGCTGTTGGAGCTGCTCTTACATGTGTACAGATTATTTGCTGAATTACATGCTGAATTACGATGTGGAAGAACTCGTTCGTTGCTCCATGATGAGCTGGTAATGGGCCAAATTTACTAGACCCCGTGTATGGGCCTCCATAATCGCCCGTTTTCCTCGGAGCATATTGACCCAACTCCTCTCTCTTTTTGTTTACTTTTCAGCCATCTTTTAATCCAAAGTTGAAAGTCGTCTGGACCCTGGAGTCTGGACAGATGAAAGATTGAAAGTTTGAAACCATTCCATTTCATGCAATCCGCACCTTTTTCCATGCCGTGATATTTTTATGTGTAGATAATGATGTGAAGGTTTTGACTCAAGAAAGACTCGTCAAAGTCCGAGTGAAGCACGCCAAAGTTAACTTTAGAGCATATCCAAAAATGCCTAAAATCAATTCCCAAAATTATTTTTAGGAACAAACAAAAAATTTCCTGCTCCAACAGTGGCCCAATCAGAGTTCCAATTTTTCACCACGCCCAAAGAAAAGCCATCCCGGGAGCCAGATTTACGCTGGCGTCCTGCGCTAATCCCGCCTTTTCAGCTCTTTCCACGTTACTTCTCTCCTGCTGCTTTCCTGCACGTCGTTTCTCCACCCGCCGGCCTATATATATATATATATATATCGCTGGGAGGTTTAGGACTATCTATATCGCTGGGAGGTTTGGCGCCCTCCCAGCGATAGTGCTACTGTAATTTTTTTTGTTTTATTCTTTTTTATATAAGCACTATTTTAATTTTGTCTCTAGAAAAAATAAGAACATCTATATCACTAAAAAAGTATACCTACTTAGAGTCGGTGCATTCTCATTTGTTACGTTGTTCCAGACTTTAACGTTACGCTTTGTATATGAGTGTCACGCATGCTGGTATTTCGGCATTGTCTTCAGAAGACATAGATACATCTATGTAACCGAAAGAAAGCGAGTCCATTGAGAGTCAGTGTGTCCTCGCTTGTCATGTTGTTCCACACTTTTAGCGTTGTGCTGTTACGCAATTGCTTGGTCGCCACGTATTAATATTTTGTATTGTTGGCAAATAAAATTGCGGTGCCCCTTGCACATAAGAGAGCCGTCATTGCCTCCCCACGAAGTTGAAAACTGGACACAAACATTGCGCTCCTCAGCTACTCGCTCAAATTCTCCCTCATGTATCAACTCGCCTTATCTGTCCTCCGCTCGAGCCCCTGCTCGGATCAGAGGTGGTGTCACTGCCGTGGAAAGAGGCACCACCCTGCTCGGATCAGAGGTGGTGTCACTGCCGTGGAAAGAGGCACCACCCTTCTCGTGCTCATTAACTTCATGTGTGAAGCCCACTGTCACCGTTTTTAGAGAGGATGTGTTTGCTAGACATACCGTAGTTCGGTAGTTCCTCCTCTCAGGTTATTCTCTCCGTTCTCTTTGTTGTCGTTGGCTAACAGGCCACCAATATCACAACACGTCGTTTCGGCCCTCTATTTCTAGAAACTCTAGCGCAGAAGTAGAAGAAGGCCCTGATAGGTGCGCACTTTCTATCAACACGGCCACACTATTTTGATCGAGAACATCTGTGTTGCCACCATGCGAACTTGCCGAGGGGTCATGACATAAGGAACCATCACTATCCATGATCGCTATTCTATGCCTACCTTATGTGCACATCACTATCCGTTTTTCTCGTCATTTTTCTCGTACATTTTTCTCGTCATTTTTCTGATACATTTTTTTACTCCGTATCAGATACGGAGAATGGAGATATTGTTCCGCGTAGGTTGCTAGTCGGATCCAAACTGTTCAAAAAGCTTTCGATGCAGTGTTTTCTAGAGACCAATGAAAATTTGTAGAAAAAAAAGTACTCTGTATTTAAAGAGGGATAAACTTTAACTTTTGGGAGCTTTGTATAATAGCATTCCCCTACTGTGTAGCTGTGTTAATACGAATAATAGAAACTAGCCATTTCTATATAGAGAAGCGGTTGGTAGAAAAGCACATTGTGATTACTTCTCGTAATGATTTGTCTATTGAATCTTCTATGACTGGCAGGTACGACTGGCAGCAGCTTGATCACGCGACTACGTTGAATGGGACCTCCAAGTTCCGAAGTATAAACTATAGTATATCAATTCAATAAACATTGTCAACTTGCAAACAACCGTAAAATGGCCACAAGCCCACAATGCTTTCAACAGCAACATAAGAGCGTGAACTTCAGATTCACCTTTAGCACGCACATAAAGCTAAGCTAACCGCCCCGTTGGTAGATAAGGTCGTTGGATGTGGTTGATTTTATTGCTTCAATATAAGAGAAAAGATGATAGAATAAGCCAGAACAAGCTCATTGTGACGGAAAACAGACGGAACTAACTGGAAAGTGAAAACGGCATAAATTAGTAACCCATGCTTATGGCTGCAACTGGCCGAACCTTTTCATTGGACTTGAACTCAAGAACTTTTTAGAGCAGATATAAAGCGAAGAGTAAATTTCACTGCGGGTCTATTAACTTTTGCCTCCATCCAATCTAGGTCCATTAACTAAAAAGTGGGTCATCTGGGTCCATAATCTATTAAATAGTCTCATCTAGATCCAAATCTCTCTACAAATACGGTATTAAGCTATGTTTTTACAAAACACCCCCTCATCTTTCATTTCTTCTCCATCCAACACCCCTCCCTTCTCGGGCATTACATCGAGCAGGCCACCCGCGCCTGTTTGACCACGCCGCCGGCTGCCACCACTGCCACCGTGCAACAACCGTGCGCTGCTTCGCCACTACCACCGCGCGGCCATAGCGCCAGAGGAGCAGGCATGCCACGCTGGGGAGGAGTCCTCCGCCGCGACACCCGACGGCGCCGCGTCCGCACCCAAGGACGGCGGCGACGAAGGAGGAGGCGGGCACCGACGCGAGGAGCGGAAGAGCGGCGTCGACGTGGGGAAGAGCTGCTCCAAGGCGGAGCAGGAGCGGCGCAACGGCATCCTCCTTCCAAAGTTCTTGAATCCAAAGCTTGCATCTGTCAATTTATTGAAGCACAGAGCACTAACGATTCGCACGACACGTATTGGACAAGTTCGGCAAGGACGACTGGTGGAGCATCTCATCATCTCGTGGACGCGGCGGCGACCTCGGCGCCAGGGGAGAGCGACGAGAGCCAGGCATGGATGAGGCAGCGGAGGGTGTGGTTGGGCGTGAGCTGGGGGCTGCGGCAGGAGCAGCGCGCGCGTGAATTCGACCGCGGCGTCGAGCTGCGCGAGGCGGCCGCGCTTGGCGTCGGCTTAGAGTTGGTCGAAGTCACACAAGAGCGGCGGAGCCCCCGCCGCGGCGCGGCACCGCGTGGCGAGGCGCGCGACGGCGGCGGCGCAGTCGAGGTCGGCCGCGAGCTCGGCGCACGCGAGGCGGAGCAGGAGGCTCTGGTCCGCGGACGTGAGCCGCGCGACGCCCTTGACGCGGATGAACTCGGTGTCAGACAGCGGAGAGCCAGCAAGGATGACGCGGCCGGTGCGGTAGGGCCAGGCCGCGGCGGAGAGCCAGCAAGGGCGACGCGGCCAATGCGGCAGGGCGAGGTGGACGGGCGCGGGTGGCGGCAAGCGAGGCGGCTGGCGCCGGCGCGATGCGCGTGACGTGCTCGATGTAATGCCTTAGAGGGATGAGAGGGAGAGGTGTAGAGTGGAGAAGAAATAAGAGGTTGAGGGGGTGTTTTGAAAAAACGTAGGCTAATACCGCATCTGTGGAGAGGTTTGGACCTAGATGAGACGATTTAATAGATTATTATGGACCCAGATGACCCACTTTTTAGTTAACGGACCTAAATGAAACAGGGGTAAAAGTTAATGGAGCCAGTAAAATTTACTCTAAAGCGAAGTGTCGGTGTTTCGTCAACCCGACTAGTAAATCTAAGTGGTTGCGCGTTTGAGCTCCGGATGGTTAGCAAGACGGATATACTGGTTCGGGCTACCCGGAGGTATAAGACCCTACGTCCAGTTCGAGTTGCTCGTGTTGCTTGCTAGAGTTTGTAGTAGGGGGATACAAACGGGCAAGAGAGGAAGAGCTGCTTCCAACTCTCTGTGTTTGGGTGTGTGGTGTGTGAAGAAAAAGAAGTTCAGAGAGCTTGCCCGGAGCAAGCCTCTGGGGGAAGAAAGGAAAAAGAATCTATCGCCCCTCGCAGGGGCCCTGGCCTCTCCTTTTATAGCTCAAGGGAGGCCAGAGACGGTAAAAAGGAGTTACACGGGAGAGAGAGGAGTATAGTCAAAGGAAAATGTGGGGAATCTCTGTCCATGCTGTGGGGCCCGCCGTTCTTGGTTCCGGTAGCCGCCCACTATAGTTGTCATGATGGGAGACGCAGCTATACCTGAAAAAGGGGAGTAGCTGGTACCGTGCACCACACGTTCAGGGTTGAACCGTCGGTACCCTGTCTTGACCGGAGTGCACGTATGGGCAGCGCGCAGTGCCTGATATATTCCCCGACTGCTTTATGTGTGGGTCGGTCGAGACGGATGGGAGGTCGGGTGAGCGGTCCTTGCGTGAGATACTGGAGCGAGGAAAGTCTGGGAAGGGGAGGTCCTGTCGCAGGCCCTGCAGTCCTTTCTCCCTGGCGTGTGACAGCAGGCCACTTTGCGTGGGAAAAAAGAGAGAAGCATGCTACTCGTGTTGACTATCTTGAGAATTCTATTTATGGAAACTCTTCTATCCACAGAGAACTCGTGATCTTGATACAGTTGGATTGCTGGATCAGTTACCGGCATTACAGCAGCTTCTTTTTCGTTTAATTGGTTGCCAGGTATTTAATCACTGTTATCCTCTGTAGAAATGCACCAGTGTCTGTGTTTCAGAGTTGCCATTGACATTTAAAAGGTGCTTTGCTAACTTTTTCTTTTCTTTTCTTTTATTAGCCACAAGGGTCGTCATCTTATAACATATAATTCAGCATGGACTATCAATGGCGAGAATTTCAGGTCATCAGTACTAGTGATCTGAGCATTCCTTGACCTTTTCTTATGTGTTATTGGCAGGTTGCTCTAGAGAGTGCTAGGATCCAAACAGCCACCAATGATGCAATACTCAATCTAGTTGACAAGGTGGGGGCTTCTAGCTTGCTGTTTGTCAGAATTCTTTTTTGTGTGTTTTTTGTCTTGCTGAGTTAATTTACATGTTCTGCACGCTGCAGTTCTTTGAGATGCAAAGAGATGACGCTATAAGGGCACTTGACATGTATAAAAGAGCAATTAGCAAGGTAAATCATGATTCCTTTTCTGCTGGTGGTTGATCCAATAAAGTTTTTCCATCAGATGGTCATTAATATCTAACTCTTGCTGTCTCATAACATCAGAAACCACATGCTTACTGGCTGTAATTTTTTATTTACTTTTGTACAGGCAGAACAACATTCAGAATTTTATGAAGTGTGTAAAAGTATACATATTGGGCGTGGTGAGAGATTACTAAAAATTGAACAGATTTGGCTGCAATTCTAATGATCCTCAGTATGTACTTTATTGTCATTCTGTGCGTGTAGCTTATTGATACCTATTGGTAACACTAAAACGTACAGCCACCTGCATCGTTCCTGGCAGCTATGGAGGAGTACGTGAGCAATGCTCCCCTTGCTTCAACAGTTCAGAGAAATCAGGTTTGCATAAATTAAAAACTAGTAATATTTGTTTCGGTCTTTCGAAAAAAGTAATATTTGTTTCAGTACCCAATACATGTTCAAAGTTTCCTGGGATCTTAGTTTTCTGTTACTATGTATAAGCAAGCTGTCTCTGGCAACAATAGTCACTTTAAGGCAGATTTTGATGGTCTCTTTATGTCCTTTCTTTTCCTGTAGGCTGTACTAGCTGTTGGTGTATGTTGGTGTATATAGCACATATAGGTGTTGGCCCATATAGAGGCCCATGTACTTGTACTATATATCCCACCCTTCTAGGGTTTGGAGGAATATACAACAATAATTTTCCTCCTACATGGTATCAGGCGACGTCTCTCCTCTCCTCCCTCCTACTGCCGCCGGTGCCTCCTAGCCGCCCCGCCGCCGTCGCTCGGCCACTCCCCTCCCTTCTCCTCCTTCCCTCCCCTCTCCTTCACCTCTGCTCGGGCCCCCTCCACCTCTGCCAGCGCCGCCCCTGTTCCGGCGGGCATGGCCGCGCTAGGGGGAGCTCCCGCCACGGCCTGGGCCACCGTGGTCGCCGCGCAGCCCCCTGGCGTGGGTGCGCCGCCGCCGGCCCCATTCCCAGGCGCAGGTGTGCCGCCGCCGCGGCCGGGTGTGCTGCCGCTGTCGGCCGAGGGGACCTCCGCTGGGGCCCTCCCGCAGCCCTCTATCGCGGTCGCGGCTGCAGCCATCGCGGCCGGCCTTGGCATGCCTGTCGAGCAACCGGCCGCGACGCCCCTCCCCACGGCGGATCCGGCCGCGCCACCGCTCCTCGCTGCGGATCCGGCCGGACAGCCCGCCGCCACCGTCGCGCCGGCCGGGGACGGCGCCCTGGAGGCCGCGCCGCACCTCCAGGTCGGCGGGTTCTCCTCCGGCGCCCCCTCCACCTCCACCGAGCCGCTCCCTCCTCCTCTGGTCGGGCAAGATCGAGTCTTGCTCGATCTAGAGGACACTCGTCACAGATCTGGGCGCCTGGGCCATACTGGGCCGACCCAAGCCGCTTCCCTCCTTGCGGCGTAGGCCGAGGCCACGACGCTTGAGAGTGAGTCCATCGTTCACGCCACGGCGGCCGGCCGCCCTCGCTTGTGCCCTCCTCGCGGCGAGGACCGAGGCCGTGGCGGCTCAGGAGCGTGTCCGCACTGCTACCCTCCTGCACACATGGATTCTCCGTCAGCGGCCTTTCCCTCCCGTCCTGCCGGTCTGGGACGACGTCAGTCGTGGACGAGGCCACACCCGACTTGTCCTCTTTGTCCACTTCCACCACGCTTGTGTCTGCGCCACCACCTTCCCCTGCCCCGCCTGCGACCTCACCTCTCACCTCTGGGCGCTTCTCTCCCCGGGCCGAGCGGGGGTGGAGGAGGCCGTGGCAGGCACCGTCGTCGTGAGCGACGTGGTGGTGGCTCCGATGGAGCGCCGGCTTCGGCTCCTCCGTCTGCTCCTGGCGGTGCACTCTGGCCATCCTTCACCAATATATGGCCAAGACGCATCTTCGATGGGGCCGTTCCAGGCTCAGGGAGAGGGGCCTCACCTTTCGGTACAAGCCCGTGGCCATGTTTGCCGGTCCTGTATCCCCGTGCCTGAAGATCTGGACACCACCCACTCAACCGAGCCAGTTTCCACCCACCTGGATGCCACCTGCTCCGCCCTGCCAGCCTCCTACCTGGCATGACTGGTGGGACACAGCTGCGCCGACACAGTCCTTCAGCGCCATGGGGCTGACACCGCCGGTCAGCGCCGAGTTGATTGCAGACTGGGGCGCTTCGTTCCACACCACGCCGCACGCTGGTATCCTTTCTTCTATCCACCCACCACACCCGTCCTATCTCTCTTCTATCATGGTCGGGAATGGGTCTTGTCTTCCTATCACCTCTATGGGCACTGCACCTGGTTCTTTCCGTCTTCCTAATGTTCTTGTTGCCCCACAGATGGTTCATAATCTCCTCTCTATTCGCCAGTTCACCGCTGACAATTCTTGTTCCGTTGAGTTTGACTCCTCTGATCTCACGGTGAAGGACTTGGCTTCCCGACGTCCACTTCTCCGGTGTGACAGCACGGGCCCCTTTACGCCCTCCGCTTTCCTACTTCCGCTGCTTCCCCTTCCACCGCCACTTTGCCATCTGCTTTCGCCACGACTCCCTCTTCCACTACTTGGCACCGTCGGCTCGGCCATCCCGGCCGCGACGCTATGGCTCACCTCAGTCGTAGTGTCGGTGTTCCTTGTACCGGGACCCCTGATGAGCACCTCTGTCATGTGCGCCAGTTGGGTCGTCATGTTACTTCCTTTTTCTTCTTCTTCTTCGCATGCGAGCCATGCCTTACCTGTGGACTTCTCCTGTCATGAGTATTTCTGGCTACAAATACTACCTGGTGATTGTTGATGATTTCTCTCACTACTTTTGAACTTTTCCATTGCGAGCCAAGTCTGAGACTTTTCCCACCCTTCTTCACTTTTTTGTCTAGGTGTCCACGCAGTTCGGCCTCACTGTCAAGGCCGCCCAGTGTGACAACGATAGTGAGTTCGACAACCACACCTCTCGTCACTTCTTCCTCTCTCGGGGTGTTCAGCTCCACATGTCTTGTCTGTACACCTCTCCTTAGAACGGCAAGGCTGAGCGGATGATTCGCACCACGACGATGTCGTTCGCATGCTTCTCCTCCAGGCCTTCCTTCCTCCCCATTTTTGGGCTGAGGGACTTCACACTGCCACATATCTGCTTAACCGTCTTCCGTCCATGGCTTCTCCGGCTCCCACACCTCACCACGCCCTCTTTGGCACCCCTCCTCGTTATGACCACCTTCGTGTCTTCGGGTGTGCGTGCTATCCTAACATCTCTGCCACTGCTCCGCATAAGCTGGCTCCTCGGTCGACTCGTTGTGTGTTTCTTGGGTACTCCCCTGACCATATGGGGTACCGCTGTTTCGACCTCACTTCTCGCCAGGTTCTCATCTCCGACACGTTGTGGTTGACGAGTCGGATTTCCCCTACTCCATTTCTCACACCTCGACTCCTGACCCGGGGTTGGACTCCATGTTTCTGACTGATCCGGTGGTCCATCCACCAGTTTCTGTGTTTCCCTTTCCGGCAGATTCTTCGGCGCCCTTTCCCGCGCCATGCGCGGCCCAGGTGCCCTCTCCCGCGCCACGCGCGTCCCCGACGTCCCTTCCCGCGCCATGCGCGGCACCGGCGCCCCTTCCTGCGCGCTATGCTCAGCCTGTCTGGGCCTACCATCGCCGGACGGTGCCGGCACCGGAGATTCCACCTCCACCGGACCAGCCGGCCCGCTCTCGGGCCCTCTCTCGTCTGGATCCGGTCGTCTACCACCCGCCTGTCGTCCATTGAGATCCTGGCCACACTCATCCCATGGTGACACGGCGGGCGTCTGGTGCTCTTCTGTCTCCGGCTCTCTCTGCCTCCAAGGGAGAGTCAGGGATCTCTCCGGTACCCTCCTCTGTCCGTGACGCCCTCGCCGATCCTCACTGGCGTCAGGCGATGGAGGAGGAGTACGCGGCTCTTGTTGCCAACCAGACGTGAGACCTCGTGCCGCATCCGTCTGGTTGCAATGTGGTCACCAGCAAGTGGATTTGGACTCACAAGCGCCGAGCTGATGGTTCGCTTGATCGCTACAAGGCTCGCTGGGTTCTCCGGGGTTTCACCCAACGGCCTGGTGTGGATTATGATGAGACCTTCAGCCCGGTGGTGAAGCCTACGACAGTATAGACAGTTCTCGCGATTGCTCTAGCTCAGTCTTGGCCTATGCACCAGCTGGATGTCAAGAATGCATTTCTTCATGACACTTTGTCCGAGACAGTTTACTGCAGCCAGCTAGCGGGTTTTGTTGATTCCAGTCGTCCGGATCTGGTCTGCCGCCTCAACAAGTCGTTGTATGGTCTGAAGCAGGCTCCTCGGGCTTGGTACTCTTGGTTTGCTGCGTTCTTGGTCTCCTTGGGGTTCACTGAGTGACACTTCACTGTTCGTCTACCACTGTGGCTTTGAGACTGCTTACCTGTTACTCTACGTCGATGACATCATTCTTGTTGCGTCCAGTCACTGCAGCAGGAATTTGCCATGAAGGATCTCGGTGAGCTCCACCACTTCTTGGACGTCACAGTTGAGTCTCGTTCCTCTGGCCTCTTCCTTCACAAGCGACAATATGCTCTCGAGATTCTGGAGCGGGCCGGGATGACTGACTGCAAGCCCTGCTCTACTCCGGTCGACACTCAGGCCAAGCTCTCTGTAGACACGGGTGACCCTGTTGCTGATTCGGCTACCTACCAGCGCATCCCTGGTGCTCTACTGTAGCTCACCTTCACCAGACCGGACATTACACATGCAGTTCAGCAGGTTTGCCTTCACATGCATGATCCTCGGGAGCCACACCTCGCCGCTATGAAGCGGCTCCTGCCCTACCTCCGTGCCACTATTGACTACGGCCTTGCTCTTCACCGGTCTCCCACTACTGAGCTCGTCGTCTACACCGATGCTGACTGGGCTGCCCTGACACTCGTTGCTCCACTTCGGGTACGCCGTCTTCCTCGATGGCAACCTGGTCTCTTGGTCATCGAAGTGACAGCTGGTTGTCTCCCGCTCCAGTGCAGAGGCAGAGTACCGGGCTGTTGCTAACGGCATTGCTGAGGTGTCCTGGCTACGACAGCTCTTGGCGGAGCTTCACAGCTCACTCGCCAAGAGCACGCTCGTCTACTGCGACAACGTCAGCGCCATGTATCTCTCTCCAACCTAGTGCAGCATCAGCGGACGAAGCATGTGGAGATCGACCTGCACTTCATCCGAGACCGCGTTGCTATTGGCCAGGTTCAGGTTCTCCATGTCCCGACCACCTCCTAGTTTGCGGACATCTTCACCAAGGGCCTACCCTCATCGACATTTTCCGAGTTCCGCTCTAGTCTCAACATCGTTAGTGGCTGGTTGAGACTGCGAGGGAGTGTGTATATATGGCTCTTTCTTGTCCAGTTTTGAACTCCGCTGCGCCGGTAGTTTAGACTGTGTGTGTGTGGAGGGGGGGGGGGGAGGGTTGTTGGTCTTCTTCCTTGTCCAGTCTTTTACTCCGATGCACCGGTAGTACAGACTGCGTGGGAGTGTTGGTTTATATAGCCCATATAGGTGTTGGTCCATCTAGATGCCCATGTACTTGTACTATATATCCCACCCTTATAGGGTTTGGAGGAATATACAACAATCATTTTCCTCCTACACTAGCTATAGAGTACAACAGAAAATCCGAAGCTGAACAGCCATCAACACCGCCGCCTCCAGCTCCAGAACCTGAACCTAAACTTGAGCCAGTTAAGGAAGTCCCACCCCATAGCTGAACCAATAGATTTGCCTGGTAAACTTTGGATGATACTGCACTAGTCAGGCACCAGTGATTTGCTCATCGTGTGCACTAAAACTTCTCGTTGTCTTGGCAGGGAATGAATGAATCAACTCCTGACACATCTGAAATGGGTCAAAAGAATGCTTCAGCATTGGCAATTGTTCAACAAGGTACATGATTACATAATTGTATATGCTGCGGGTGAAATTCTTCACCCAACTCTTTGTTTAACACATCTGAAATGGATCAAAAGAATCCAAAGGTCAATTTCACTTACTCGCGTTTTGTAGTAGATAATGCTTCTAAAGCACCTGCTCCTACCAGTACTGAAAGCATTGCCACCAGCTGGGAGCTGGCGCTAGTCACCAGCACCTAGTTCAAATGGAAACGCTGTCACTTCAAGCAAATTGGTACATAAATTTAGACAATTCATATCTGATTTCGGTCCCCTCTGCAATTATACTGACTATACTCGCTACAGGCTGGTGGACTGGACCTGCTTACACTTGACAGCCTATACAATGAGGCGCACCGACAAGCACAGCAGGCACAACATAATGCGAGCTACAACCCTTGGGAGACCACTCCAGCATCAGGTCCAATGATGCAGCAGCCGATGTACGACCCATTCTACGCCTCCAATTCCATTGCCGCAGCCCGTGACGAGTAGATGGTGGCGATGGCACAGCAACAGCATGCCTTCATGCTCCAGCAGGAGCAGCAGCGGCAAATGGTGGTGATGATGTCACAGCAGCAGCAAGCCTCTTCCAATCCATTCGCCGACCAGTACATGCACGCGGGCACAGGGATGCAGCTCCATGCCCGTAAGGCATACACAGGAACTGGGATGATGTAGCGTGCCACAGACCCTGCTGCCTTTTTGTTTTACACCTTTCGCTCTTTTTCCATTTTTCCAATGGAAGATGTCAATATGGACACAGCCGTTGAAGTTTTGGAGTGGTTGATGTTGATGCAGGCCAAATATTCAATGAGATGCATCATAAGGTTGTCGTATGGGATGATGAGTTGATTCACAATATTGGATCGCACGATGGTTTGTTGCAACAGCTAGATTGGGCAATACCTGGATGGTGATGAGTGGAAACCAACTGCGCAATTGTTCATCAATGGTGAATTCCAATGGTGAATTCAGGTCAACAACGCTTCCCTTTTTTTTGGAGGTTGGCATGAATTCTGTGGATGAGATGTTCAATGAAATGTCTCTTGAGATGGCGATACGGGATGAGGAGGTGTGGTGTCCAATTTCGACACACACCACAACTTATTGCGGCTACTTGCTTTGGGTAGAGAGCACTTGGACAGTGATAAGGCAAAGTCGATAATTGAGTTTGATAATATTGAGGACATAAGGTGGGATGAGATGCTAGCTGACATCAGCTCGAATGATGGCTTGTTGCAGCAACTTGCTCAGTGTAGGGAGTACATGGATAACAGAAGGATTGAATTCTGGACTGAGGCTGACGCCAATGAAATGCCTTGCAAAGTGATCTTGGATGAGGACATGTCACATTACCTTCAGACATGTGATGGCTTATCGCAGATGCTAGGTTGCTAGTAGGGTGTGGGGGCCATTCAGATGCTAATGGGGCAAACTTGATTTCTGAGCAGCTCCTGCACAACATGTTTCCTATTGACCATGGAGTGGTGGGTAGTGGCCAAATATCTGGTGAATGCTCAACAAGGCCAATGCCCAAGGATAACTTGCAGTTGGAGGAAATTTTTGGATCTTGTTTGATTAAGTTGTCATCTAGAGTGGTGCATGACATTCTCTCTTTCACTTATTTTTTTGAGAATAGACATAAGAGCTGTGTATCTTTGTATCAAGAAGAGTAAATAGACACAGTTTTACAACATGTGTCTAACACACAGGTTTATGAACACGTGAGAGACTTATATACGGCTAAAAGAAACAACTGAGAAGGGCACTAGGCGAAAAACAAGACTACTGTCCTATTGGTCCTACTATTACGGCCTCCGGCCAGCCGATGGCGGCCATGTAACCTGCAAGAGTCAACACTTCCACAGCTGCCCCTTGCCGAGGTTGGAAATCACCAAGCTGCTCACACTTTTTTTTTGAACGGAACGGCAAGAGCTTTGCCATAATTTTTATTAGAAGAAGGAAACAAAAATGGCAAGAGCTGCTCACACTGTTGCCGGGATGGTTGTCGAACACCCTGCCGTTCCTCTCCTTCCATATGCTCCTGGTGGTGAGCATGAATGCAGAATCCACACCTCGCTGCTTGAGGTTGTTGTGCCCATTGCACAGCTGCAGCCACCAATCAAACATTGGTGATGGCGAGGGGAGTTCGATTGCCAATCCCTTTGTCCATCAGCTAAACTATGGCAGTGAGAGACTGAGAGCTTGGTCCCCTCTTTGAAAGAAGGCAAGTAGCAAGTTTTGTTTGCAGAGCGTTTGCTAAAGAGCTGTCCTTTTTTTTGAGAACGTGCATAGCACGTTTTTTCATTAAGCGGAAGAGAGTTTTACAACGAAACCACTTTGAGAGACCCTCAAAGCGCAAGAACGCAAGTTCAAATACAGGACGACCCAAACAACAAAAAACTAAGGAGAAGATCCACACAAGCCAAACACCTAACAACACGACCCAAAACACAGAGTCCGACATCTAAGACGACAGATACCTGCAGGAGATAAAAATAAACACGATGGACACATCGCACGTCACCGAAAGACTAACAACTCGAAGCCAGAGGTAGATTGAGGGCGAGAGGGTCCAGCAGAACGATGCCTTCACGAAGGGAGCGACGTCGACGCCGCCATCGTCCGACCGTCCGCGAGGAACAGTCCAAGTCTTCACCTGGCGAACCGAGTGGATTTGGAGGCCACAACAACGCCTCCAGCAAGGTAACTACATCCAAAGATGCAGCCGTTGTCGGCACCGGCCACGGCTTTCGCCAAAGGCCTCCAAACCCAACTCTACACCACAAAACAACCGAGCTAGGGTGAGAACCATTCGATGGGATGGCAGCGAGCGAACCATGGTGACAACAATGAGGGGCACCCACAGGCACAGAAAGCACGACCTTAACAACATCTGAGCCTCCACGACGAGCAACACCACCAAGGCCGAAGAATGAGACTACCAACGACAAAAGGGGAGGTGGCCAAGCATCCACCAGAGCCAGTAGCGCCGCGACGCCAAGCTGTCGGCGACGATCATGCGAAATGACGGCAAAGCATCCGTCCAAGACAACCAACCAACAGAACGATTATGCGGCTAAAGAGCTGTCCTGGAGCGTTTGCTATGAATTTCTGTCCTGGAGAAGAAATGGTTTTAGTCCAGGGAGCATTTGCTAAATATTTGTGGATGCTTACTTGCTGGATGCAGAGTACCAGAGATGAATTTCTGTCTGGCGATGGGATACTGGTATTTGATGGGAATAAGTCTTTGTGGTCTCTTGTATGGTCCTGCTGCTGCATGTGCAACATCAACCAGGACAGCAGCATCTTGGACTGGGACTGCCGTTCAGTTTCAGCAGTTAGCATCCATAGGACAACATCTGTATGGTAGTCTTGCTACCCAACAAGACAGCAGTTAGGCAGCTACCTTTTAGCATCTTAGACTAGCATCTTAGACTAGCATCTAGGCATATGCTTGGCTGGTTAGCAGCCTATAAATATGTATCCCCAGCCCCTTGGGTTGGCATGGCATTGTGAAGAGAAAAACTAGAAAATTGTCCCAACTCTTAGTGTCATCCTCTCCCAATGAGAGTAACCATTCAGCTACTAACAAGGCATCAGAGCCGTACTGTCCTGTAGTTTGAATATCTCCTGTTCTTCCCCCTCCAACGCCTCCCATTTCCTCTCAGCCAGCAGGAACACCTGCTGTTCATCCTCCCAGCCAGCAGCTGTTGCTGTTCACGCAGGAACAACAGTAGTTCCTGCTCACGCAGGAGCAGCAGCAGCTCCAATTCTCCCTTTGTCCCGTGCAGAGATGAGCAGCAACTCATCTGCGGCCTCTTTCCCACGCAGCAGCAGCCTAGCAGCGCGTCATGTCCGCAGGACACGCTCAACGCTCGGTCGCCTCGAGTGCGCGGCGCCGGCAGGAAGCCGCGGTCGCCGCGGCAGAGGAACGCGAGCGAGCAGCAGCAGAGGTTGCTGCGACGACGGCGCGGGCGTCAAGGCTGGCGGCGGTGGAGCTAGCAGCAGCAAGGGCGGAGGTGGAACTAGCAGCGGCAGTGGATGCAGCACGTGCGGCGGCGGAGGAGCTCGAGGTCCTGCGCGACAGTAGCACCAGCAGCAGTGTTTCTGCCGACGGTGTCACTGACGCGGACCTCAGGATGGCAAGGGAGGCGACACGGGAGCGGGTCGAGCAGTGGGCAGCCGCACACGCCGGCGGTGCTCCAGGCGGAGGCGCGCGTGGCGGCAGCCCAGACGGGCGCAAACGCATCGCCGGCGCCCCAGGCGGCGGCGGGGGAGGGGGGAGGGGGGGGGGGGGGGGGGGCGGTGGGCGCGACCGGGTCGACAGAGACCGCAGCCCTCACAGGCGGCGCGGTTCTCCCTCCCCGGACTGGTACCGTGGTCACCACAGGGTTCAGGCCGTTGTCAGGGACATCGGCCCCGGCGGCGGGTGGCCTACCCTCACCAAGACAAACTACGTCGAGTGGGCTGCGGTGATGAGGGTGAGGCTCCAGGTGCGGCACATGTGGGAGGCGGTTCGGTACGGCGACGTTGACTACGATGAAGATCGACGGGCGCTGGACGCTCTCATTGCCGCAGTCCCGTCCGAGATGCAGTTCTCGCTTTTCAAGAAGCGGACTGCTAAGGAGGCTTGGGACGACATCGCTGCAGCACACATCGGCAGCGACCGCGCCTGTAAGCACACACTGCAGGCACTTCGCATGGAGTGGGAGTACCTGGCCTTCAAGCCAGGTGAGGACGTTGAGGACTTCGCCCTCCGTCTCAACACTTTGTTGCAGAAGTTGGTGCAGTTCGGCGACGACACCTACGGCGAGGAGAGAGCCGTCGAGAAGCTCTTCCGGTGTGTCCCCGGGAGGTACAGGCAGACTGCTCGTTCGATCGAGTCTCTGCTGGACCTCTCCGCGATGTCGATCGAGGAGGCGATTGGTCGCCTCAAAGTCGTCGACATCGATGAGCCGCGCCCCCCCCTCGGGGCCCATCACCATCGGCGGGAAGCTCCACCTCACTCGGGAGCTGTGGGAGGCCTCCCTGGGTGACGGGAGGAAGGGGGAGTCATCTTCCTCTACAGGCAGCGGCAAGCGCGACAAGCCGCGCAAGGAGCGCGGAGGCGGCCAGGCCGGGGCGCGAGGAGGCGCTCGAGGAGGTGCCTAGGGCGGCACCCGTGGAGGCGCCCAGGGCGGCACCGCCGGCAACCAGAAGCCGCCACGAGACGACTCCTGCCGCAACTGTGGCAGACTTGGCCACTGGGCCAAGGAGTGCCCACAGCCACGACGCGGCCAGGCCCACGCGAGCCGGCTCTGCTCCTGGCGCACGCGAGCATCGAGCTATCTCCAGCGGCATCGGCCGCAGCAGCACTCCTCCACCTTGACGAGCCGAGGGCACACGCCTTCCTCGGCGACGGCTCCAGTGACGACAAGACTGACGGGTGGTGTCTCGACACCGGCGCCACCCATCACATGACTGGCCATCGGGAGTTCTTCACCGAGCTTGACTCTGCCGTCCGAGGCTCCGTCAAGTTCGGGGACGCCTCCGGCGTGGACATCAAGGGCGTCGGCACCGTCATCTTCACCGTCGAGTTCGGTGAGCACAGGCTGCTCACTGGGGTCTACTACATCCCCGCACTGAGGAACTCCATCATCAGCTTGGGACAGCTGGATGAGAACGGTTCACGCGTGGAGATCCAGGACGAAGTCATGAGGATTTGGGATCGCCATCGTCGCCTTCTTGCCAAGGTAACCAGAGGCACCAATCGACTCTACGTCCTCAACGTGCAGGTGGCACAACCTGTCTGCCTTGCTGCTCGTCAGGACGACGAGGCGTGGCAGTGGCACGAGCGCTTCGGGCACCTTCACTTCGACGCCCTGAAGCGACTCAGTGCCAAGGAGATGGTATGAGGCCTGTCATGCCTCGACCATGTGGAGCAGTTCTGCGACGTCTGCGTGTTGACGAAGCAGAGGCGGCACCCCTTTCCCCAGCACTCGAGCTTCAGAGCCAAGGAGCGGCTTGAGCTCGTGCATGGGGCCTTGTGTGGCCACGTGACGCCGGCCACACCGGGATGACAATGCTACTTCCTATTGTTCGTCGACGACCTCTCCCGCTACATGTGGGTGATGGTCCTCGGCAGCAAGGGAGAAGCTGCAGACGCCATCAGGCACGCACAGGCTGCGGCGGAGGCGGAGTGTGGCCGCGTACCGCGCACCGACAACGGCGGCGAATTCACGGCGGCTGAGCTCGCGTCGTACTGCGCGGATGAGGGCATTCAGCGCCACTTCTCTGCGCCTTACAGTCCGCAGCAGAACGGCGTCGTCGAGCGACGCAACCAGACGGTTGTGGGGATGGCTCGAGCCCTCCTCAAGCAGAGAGGGATGCCGGCTACTTTCTGGGGAGAGGCGGTGGTGACGACCGTCTACATCCTCAACCACTCGCCTACCAAGGCTCTCGACGGCAGGACACCGTATGAGGCTTGGCATGGGCGCAAGCCGGCGGTCTCCCACATACGGGTTTTCGGCTGCCTCACGTTACCCAAGGAGCTTGGCCATATCGGCAAGCTCGACGACAGGAGCACCCCGAGGGTGTTCATCGGCTACGCGGAGGGCTCGAAGGCCTATCGCATCCTCGACCAGGAGACACAGCGTGTGCGCACGACGCGCGACGTGGTGTTCGACGAAGGGCGTGGCTGGGCGTGGGACAAGGCGGTGGTCGACGACTCGACTCCGACGTACGACGACTTCACTGTCGAGTACGTCCACTTCGAGGGAGCTGGGGGGAGTGGGCAGCTCTTCTTCACCGAGCGTGTCTACCCCAGTCCCAAGTCTCCACTGACTCCGGCGCGGGGCACTCCGGCAGCGCCACGCTCTCGAGCCACGACTTCGGCTGCGACGAGCTCTTCGCCGACACCACCTCAGCCGGCGACCCCGCACAGTCCAGCCCCAATAGCTACTCCTCCGGACACGTCTACTCCGACACCAGCTCACGTCGAGCACAGCCCAGTGGAGTTCGCTACTTCGCTCTCCCACGACGAGGAGCGGATCGACGCGTACCACGACGGCGAGCCGTTGCGATATCGTACGGTGGAGGATCTTCTCGGCGACCAGCTGGTGCCGGGATTGATGCCTCACGATCTGGAGGGGCAGTTGCACCTTGCGTGCGAAGACGGCGAGCCTCGGTCTTTTGCGGAGGCCGAGGGACATGCGGCACGGCGTGCCGCGATGCAGTCGGAGATGAACATGGTTGAGAAGAACCGCACTTGGGAGCTTGCTGATCTCCCTCGAGGTCACCGCGCGATCACCCTTAAGTGGGTGTTCAAAATGAAGAGGGATGAAGTCGGCGCCATTGTCAAGCACAAGGCTCGCTTGGTGGCTCGCGGATTCGTGCAGCAGGAGGGGATCGACTTCGACGATGCCTTTGCTCCCGTGGCACAGATGGAATCCGTGCGACTCCTTCTTGCGCTGGCTGCCTAGGAGGGCTGGCGCGTTCACCACATGGACGTCAAGTCGGCGTTTCTTATCAGCGACTTGAAGGAGGAGGTCTATGTGCACCAGCTGCCGGGGTTTGCGATCCCCGGCAAGGAGGGCAAGGTGCTGCGTCTGCGCAAGGCCCTCTACGGCTTGCGGCAGGCACCGAGGGCATGGAATGCCAAGTTGGATTCCACGCTCAAGGGGACGGGCTTCGAGCAAAGCCCGCACGAGGCGGCCATCTACCGGCGGGGCAACGGCGGCGATGCCCTGCTGGTGGGTGTCTACGTCGACGACTTGGTGATCACTGGCACCAAGGATGCGGAGGTGGCGGCGTTCAAGGAAGACATGAAGGCCACCTTTAGATGAGTGACTTGGGGCCTCTCTCCTTCTACCTGGGGATCGAGGTGCACCAAGACGACTCCGGAATCACGCTTCGACAGACCTCCTACGCCAAGCGCATTGTTGAGCTAGCCGGGCTCACCGACTGCAACTCAGCTCTAACTCCGATGGAGGAGAGGCTGAAGCTCAGTCGTGACAGCACAGCGGAGGAGGTGGACGCCACGCAGTACCGACGTCTTGTGGGGAGCCTTCGCTACCTCGCCCACACACGGCCAGACTTGGCTTTCTCCGTCGGCTACGTTAGTCGGTTCATGCAGCGACCGACGACGGAGCACCAGCAGGCCGTGAAGAGGACCATCCGCTACGTTGCGGGGACTCTCGACCACGGTCTCTACTACAGTACTACCCGAGGTGTCCCGGGCAGGCACACTTCGTCGAGTACAGCTACAGCGACCACGCCGGCGACATCGACACCAGGAAGAGCACAAGTGGGATCCTCTTCTTCCTCGGCAAGTGCGTCGTGAGCTGGCAATCGGTCAAGCAGCAGGTGGTGGCCTTGTCCAGCTGCCAGGCCGAGTACATAGCGGCATCCACCGCTTCGACTCAGGCGCTCTGGCTTGCTCGACTGCTTGGCGATCTTCTCAGCAGAGACACTAGAGCAGTGGAGCTCAGGGTGGACAGCAAGTCCGCTCTGGCCCTGGCAAAGAACCCCGTTTTCCATGAATGGAGCAAGCACATCCGGGTGAGGTACCACTTCATCCGAGGCTACTTGGAGGAAGGAAGCATCAAGGCGAGCTACATCAACACCAAGGACCAGCTTGCGGACTTGCTCACCAAGCCCCTTGGGAGGATCATGTTCCTTGAGCTTTGCTATAGGATTGGGATGGTCCAACTCTCTCACAAGACGACACACAAGACTTAGGGGGAGAATGATGGGAATAAGTCTTTGTGGTCCCTTGTATGGTCCTGCTGCTGCCTGTGCAGCATCAACCAGGACAGCAGCATCTTGGACTGGGACTGTCGTTCAGTTTCAGCAGTTAGCATCCATAGGACAACATCTGCATGGTAGTCTTGCTGCCCAACAGGACAACAGTTAGGCAGTTACCTTTTAGCATCTTAGACTAGCATCTAGGCATATGCTTGGCTGGTTAGCAGCCTATAAATATGTATCCCCAGCCCCTTGGGTTGGCATGACATTGTGAAGAGAAAAACCAGAAAATTGTCCCAACTCTTAGTGTTATCCTCTCCCAATGAGAGTAACCATTCAGCTACTAACAATTATTTGGAACTATCTTATCATGGGATTGTCCTCGACAATGGGTGCAATATCAGTCCTAATTTAGTTCATTCAGAAGTCTTCAGACATGTTCAGTTTGAAAAAGATTCGTATTGTTGGCCTGAAGAAGTGTGATCCTGAGTTAGATAACTGTGGCGTTGCTTCTAGCATGTGGGATGAGGATATGCTGCAAAACCCTGACCTGCACAACAGTCATTTAGAGCAATTCACTGATGTCAAGGAAGAACAGGGAGACAATGATATGATTGCTGATGTTAGCGATTTACCATGGTTTCTACTGTTGGTGTATTGTTGTAATCCTTAAATGTATAGGGACCACTGTGTAAAGTGAAAGAGATGAGAAGAGAAGAGAGAGGCTGTGGGGAGGTTGACCCAGCCAGAAAATTCCCCAAAACAATATGGTATACAGAGCTAGGGTTAGGAGGACTCGAGCGATTCAAGCAATTCGTCACCGCCGGAGCCCGTAGGGCACGCGGGACCTGCTCGGCGCGGTGCTGCAGAGGTGCGCGCACGACGCGAGGGCATTGCGGTGGCACGCGCGGTGGTGTGCGGGCGCACGTGTGCGCGGAGGTGCGTGGGTGCCGCGGCTTCGCGGAGGCCTACGGGTGTGAGGAGGTGCAGGCTGTGAGGGCTTGTGCGTGTGCGTGCTGGAGAAGAAGGAGCTACGGCTCCGTGTATGTGCGTGCCTTCTTGAGAAGAAAAAGGGGAAGCGAATGTGGTGACGTGCTACTGCTGGTGTTCGTGAAGGAGTGCTTGTGGCTGGATTATCTCCTTTGATTGGTGCTTGTAGTTGCACGTGCACAGGAGCAGGCAAGGGTGCTTGTGATTTCTGATCTGGTGTAGGTAGTGAGATGAGTCCAGAAGAGATAGAAGCGAAAATGAGGGAGGAGGCGGACTGCAGGAAATGCAGAGATGATGAGTGAGATGAAGAATATGTTTCAGGAGCTTATGGTGGGGCTGATTGGTGGCAAGGCAAATGCAGGTACATCTGAGTTAAAGTTAGAGCTTGTGCCAAATGATGTGAAGTTAGAAGGCAGCAAGAATTACTTGAGCTGGTCCAGGAGAGTGCGTGTGCTTTTGGGAGGCAAGGGAGTGGAGCACTATTTGGAGGAGACCTGTGTTGAGCCGGCTGATAAGCTCAGTGCTGAGTGGAGGGTTTGGTATGCAACAAACTCAGAGATAGTGGGTGGTTAATGGCATCCATGTCTCCCACTGTTGGCAAGATGGTGGAAGCTATGCACACTGCATCGCTGATATGGAGGACATTGAGTAACATATACTCTCACAAGGGGAATGTGATGATGATGATGGAAATCCAGGTGTTGACAACCAAAATTGGCACCGGATGGATTTTTGTTGTCAATCTGGGCATAGCGGTTTAACCGGGTGCTTAGGGTGGTTAAACCGGCCTGAGTAAAGTTCTCAAAAGTAGAATTGGACTGCACCATCATCTTCGTCTCGTCGTGCTGATCAAAATTCATATGTGGATCACCTAATTTGGAGTCCGAATGAAGGAGATATGACCCCGAGAAGATCTACACCTGCCAGGGGCGGTTAAACCGGGTCCTAGGGGCGGTTTAACCGGGTTTGACAGCCAAATCTGAGTTAAGAATTGTAATTTGGAACCAGATCTATGTAATCTTCGATTCCTAATGGGGCAAGACCTCCCCTCCCTATAAATATAAAGGGCCACGACAGATTGAGGGCATCCCAATCGAATTTATCAAATACTTTTATCTTTTTACTTTTCTTTTGCCCTAATCTTTTCCAATCTCATACTTGTTGTTCTTCCTTCGTCTCTACGGTGATTGCGGACGTTCTAGGTGGCCTGCCGACCCTAGAACACCGCTACGTGCGCTTGCCCTGACGGGGTCCCTCCCGGGCGAGCGTTCGTTGGTCTACCCGCCGGGCTATCCGGCGAAACCGGTCTAACCGCCTTACCATAGCGGTTAAACCACCCCTGCGCAGAGGTGCTGCAGCGAGCTCCTCGGCGCGCCGCATGATCTAACGTGTTCGTGTGTTGGCCTGATTTTTGCGCCAACATATTTTGGCGACTCCGCTAGGGAAGAAGAAAGATCAATCGGCTCCCATGGCCGGTAATCTAAATAAACCCTCTGAGGTTGATGCCAGCAATATTCAAAGGCTGAATGTCGGTGATATGATCTCTGGCAGTCTTCCACGGGGTAGCCCACGGAAGTGATTTGTATGGAGGGAAGATCGCAAAGATCGAGAGCTAGATGGTTAGGGTGGATAGACGCAAGGATTTAGACAGGTTCGGGCCGTCAACTCGACGTAATACCCTACGTCCTGTTTTGTGGTGTTGTATTGCATGGATTGTTCTCTTGAGAGATTTCGTGATGTTTGGAGGGGGTCCTTGCCCGCCTTATATATTGGGGAGGCAGGGTTACAAGTCGGTTTGTAGCCGATCCTATCTCTAAGGATCCTTTCCTTCTTTACAAAAACTCCTATTCTAATTAGAACTTCTCCTTCCGGGTCCTTCCTTCATGCGCCGGCTTGTCCCGCACGCTATCAGGTCCAAAACGGTGGGCCGGGCCGCCCCCTATTGGAGGGTTGCCAGGCCTGCTCGTAAGGTACCCGGGGACCATATTCCCCA
Organism: Urochloa ruziziensis; assembly: GCA_015476505.1. Lineage (NCBI taxonomy): Eukaryota > Viridiplantae > Streptophyta > Magnoliopsida > Poales > Poaceae > Urochloa > Urochloa ruziziensis. The sequence goes on along the minus strand of CM027123.1, from coordinate 6,947,490 downwards.
CAGTAGCCCCCGAGCACTTCTTGGCCGATCGTTGGCTGTAATTGATCTGTCTTTTTCTTGCATGATCCGAGTGTTCCGCAACTTTGTCAGATTGCTTGATCAGATTTCCGAGTAGTCTAGGACTTCATCCGAGTGGTTTCGAGGAAGATCTGAGTGCATGCTCAAACGTTCCTGAAAACGAATTTTCAATTGTAGCCGCAGTGAGGGGAAGAAGTGCTCTTTTTCACAACGCGAAAGCGAAGTGTATACACTTAGCCCCCGAGCCTTGGGTAATTTTAGTATAAAATTGGCCAAGGGTCTTCAATTTTTATCCATGAAAATCATGATCTTCAATGGTGTGCACCTCCTGGTGCACCCATTGGGTGTAGCCCCCGAGCCTTGAGCAGAGTAGAATAGTCTGGTCGAGGGTCAAAAATAGAATCCTATAAAGCTCTTTTTGAACTTAATCCATCAATGGCGTGCACCTCCTCGTGCACCCATTGGGTGTAGCCCCCGGGTCTTGATTCGACTCGGCACGATCGTGTCAAGACTCTAAAAGCTGTGAATCCTGGCTGAATCTTTTAGCCCCCATGCCTCTGGGCATGGATTTCGAATAATTTCCTCCTTTTAGGGTATTTTTATTAATTTCCCCTTTTTAGGGAATCTTTTCTCAAGTCCTTTGAACTCGGTGTGACTCCCGAGTCGTGTCCCACGACTCAGCTTGACCATATGGTAAATCACCTTCTCACAAGATTTATACTTATCAGCACTTGACCCGGATTTCCGAGTCAATTTAGCGATAGTATCGCATGCATTAAGTAAAGATCGATTGCAAGGTTGCAATATTAATTGCAAAAATAAGCCTAGCCGTCGACCAATTGTAGCCTCACGACCGAGTGGTTTCTGCCCTTGAGCATTTGCTCACGAGCCCACGTAATTGTCAACTAACAGAACCGAAAGGTCATGTCATTATTATTTATTGCGTCGGGGACTCCCCTGAAGACTTCTGATGGCCCTCAAGCCTGCAACTTGTCTAATCCTCGCCCTGAGGTAATAAATCGATTTGTTGCCGTTTGTGTGTTCAATTCCACCCATTGGGTGTAATCCCGATGAAAAACTGAACCCAACTTTGATATGCAGGGTCGAGCTGCTTATGTATCAATCCCCCTTCTGGAGCCACTCGGAGGGGGGTATGCTGCTGGCACCTCCAAGGAGGACGTGGGCAGGCTGCTGCTTGAAGTGGAGCCAATCGCCAATGTTCTGTCCAAGGACGTTGTCGGTGAGACTGACGAGGCTGGCCCTTCTGGTGGTGGCGATCCTGCAAATTAATTTTTGTAGATTATCTGTAGTATTGGTAGTAAAAGTACTTTGAACAATGTTTAATCTTTTGTGCTTGTATATAAGTTTCTGGAGGTGCTACTCCCTTCCTTTCTGCGCTGGCCGTAATTTTCGAGTGGTTGACATGTTACGGAGTAGATTAACCTCGTTGGTCTTAGTCTCATGCCGCAGAGCATTATCGTGCGTGTAGAGCTTTGACTTGGCGAGTACTTTCCCCCACGATTTAAAGTTTGTTCCACTCGTACTTTATGTGCGTGACGCGAAAGAAGAAATTCGAGTAGTAGACATAATGTAGATAGAAGATGAAATCAACTTTGTTGACAACTTAGATGACATTTATAAATCTGCCGAGTCGAAACTGGGGATGATTATCCACAGAAACCACTCGTCGAAGATTATTTAAAAAATATCTTAAAGAAATGAGAGATTAATACATAACTGGGTATGAAGTGCGGGTGATCTTCCCGAGTGAATGTGATCGGTACTTCTGACCACTTAAGGTACTCAGGTACCGGTGGCTCCCTGGCGTGCATGACCTGTCGGTTGGCGAGCTTCTGCTGGCGCTTCGTCTCAAAACCTTCCGGTCCTCCGTAGATCATACGGACCACTCGGTCGGCCTCATTGCTCATCGAGCATGCGCTGGAAATCTTCTAGAGTTATCCGGCCTCTGGGGCGGGAATCATTCGGATCCGAGTCACCCGTTGTCTTTGGGGGAGTGCGCTCCCTTCTGCGATCTCGATCCCTGGGTGGAGAACGGGTCCTTCGAAAGGTCCGAGCCCTGGGAGGAGATCGGTCCCGTCGGTAGGTTCTGCCGCGCGGTGGAGTCTGCTCCCTTTGCGGGGTCGGCTGCCTCCGTGAGGGAGTTGCTCGTCTTCGCGACGGAGTCAGCCGTCGAGGCGGAGTACGACCGCCGTCATTGCCACGTCCTGGGCTACCGGAGAGATCGGAGTAATCAGTATACTCTGACTCTGTCGAGTAGCCGTTCCAGTTAGAGTTACGACGGGGATTCCCACGCTCCCGATCGTATTCCTCGCGACATCGAGCCTCTTCGCGGTCACGTTCCTCATCGTTGCTGCGGATGATGTTCCTCGCGTCTCGGTCTCGGCTGATCGTGTCACAAAGATCTTCATCTCGGTTCGATCCGCTGCTGGTCCGGCGTCGAGTCGACCCGGGCTCAGGAGCGGCCGTACGTGATCTGTTCTGCATCTGGTGAACCTAGACGGAGGCGGCCTGCACGAAAGCCCTTACCTTATCCAGGCCTGGAGTACTAGGCGGTAGCCGACTGATCTTGTGGCAGAACCGCTCAAGTTAATCCGGCTTAAGTGCGCTAACCTTCCCATGGTCACCATGCAATTAAAACGGAGTAACCTGACAGTCTGTCGGGTCAAGCCCGATGCAACCACGGGCAGTTACCTCGATCACAACCGGTCATACAAAAACCCACTCAAAGGTGGATCCCAGAGAGTACAACACATCCACAATTTAATCAGGTCCCACTTGAGGAAAAATTATTACAAAAACCGAGTTCAGAGCATAAAGTACCAATATCACAGAGTTTTGAAAACAGCGGAAGACAACTAAATATTCGGAGTCGTAGCAACATCACGTGAAGCCGTCGTGACGTCACTCTGAAGCATCCTCGTCCCAAACAACAGACCAGCCTGGAGGAAGAGTGGTTGGCCAAGTAAGACCGGCAACCATCTCCTCGAGAGCGCTACCTAAAAAGTAATGCCACAAGCAAGGCTGAGTATGCTAATGCTCAGCAAGACTTAACCGTCGGGTGACAGCTACATCACCAACTTCTAGACATGCAAGGCTTTTGGCTGGGGAGTTTGTTTTGCCAAAGAGCGGCTAAGAGTGGATCCTTACTTTCAGTATTTTAGCATCAAGTTCTAGTTAAGTTAACCATTCTAGGTAAGCAACCTGTACTAGTCAAGCAAGTGGAGCAAACATTTAAGCAAACATCAAGTTTCTTTCCATCATCATGTTCCACTTCTTACTCAATGTAGCAGCGGGGTTAAGCAGTCTCATTAGCTGCGAGAGACAGACAGTTCGAACCGAATTCAACCTTTCAAGGGGGAACCCAAACACTCGGATCATCGCACTCAGCCAAAGGCTAGCGCTACCAGGTATGTGGGGGATATAGTACCCGGGTACCTCACGAGTCAGCCTGGCAGCCCACCAAAAGGGGGGCGGCCCAGTCCACCGTTCTGGACCTGAAGACGTGCGGGACAAGTCGGCGCACGGAGGAAGGATCTGGAAGAAGAAGTCCTAGTTGGAATAGGAATTATTGTAAAGAAGGAAAGGATTCTTAGAGATAGGATCGGATACAAACCGACTTGTAACCCTGCCCCCCGATATATAAGGCGGGCAGGGACCCCCTCTAAAACAATTCAAGCCAACTCAACTCACCACATCTCGACTCATAGCGAGATCCACGCAATACAACACCCCAAAACAGGACGTAGGGTATTACGTCGAGTCGACGGCCCGAACTTGTATGAACCCCTGTGTCTGTCCATCCTAACCATCCTGCTTCCGATCTTTGCGATCTTCCCTGCATTACAAATCACTTCCGTGGGCTACCCCGTGGAAGACTGCCGGAGATAATATCACCGACAGTGGCGCGCCAGGTAGGGGGTATCGCCGAGATCAATCTGGTAAGCTCGATGGATCGCGTCAAGATCTTGGACAGCTGCAACCTCCCGGACGTCGACGAAGTCGAGATCCAGTTCAGGGATGTCATCACCGCCGCCTTGGATAACCAAGCGGCAGGAGCTACGGTCGCCACAGAGGTCTCCTCTCTGGCGCCGACTTCGGCCATCACGGCCCAGTCCGGTCCGATCGCATCTGATCGTGCCGATTCTACCCTGTTGAGTTCATCGCAAAACGCGAGGCCAGATCAGTCGGGAACAAATCTACGATCACTCGGTTCCGATCCGGCTTCTGAGAGTCGCATCGCCGAGTCATCGCAGAGCGTAAACGCTCAACCAGCACGCGTCCAGAGCCCTGAGGTCATTACTGTCCAGACCCCTGGCTTTTGCGCGCTTGCTCAGAAGCAGAAGATGAAGGACATCGTCCAGGAGGATGATTACTTCTCTGGGAGCGACTCCTACGAGTTAGATCTACAGGGACCCTCAATCCTGGACGATCTGCCGGAAGGATACACAGTGTCCGATGCCTCTACAGAGCCGGAACTACTAGGATCACTCGGGGAATTGACTCCGAGTAGTTTGGAGCGTTATACGCCCACATCCGACTTCTCCGAGTCCGAGGAAGACTACCTCGCGCAAGAAGGAGTCGGGTCATATTGCTACATGGTGGCGCCAGCGACGCCAACCAATCCTGTCTCAGAAGATGAGGTCACTCCAGCTGAGGAGACAACTGAAGCCAGGAATCAGCGTCGAGGACGCAATGCCAGTCGGGCGACTCGCAGAGCCGCACGACCGCACGGAGCCACCGCGTCAGGATCTGGCACTGCTCGACTCCAGGAGCCTCACTCTGAAGATCATCGTCGCCAACGGGATCAGCACGACCGGAGGAGCACCCGGAACTTGATGCGCGATGGCATGTTCGAGTTCAACGGATACGACGTCTACGAGACGCCGGTCCAGAACCTCATTACTATCAACGAGGAAATCAATCGGCTGCCACCTAGCACTCCGGGCCTGGAAAAGGTAAGGGCTCTCGTGCAGGCCGCCTCCGTCCAGGTTCACCAGATGCAGGGCAGAACGACCACGGACACTCCTGAGCCCGGTCCGTCTCGACACCGGGCCAGCGGCGGATCGGATCGTGATGAAGACCTCCGCACCACGATCAACAGAGATCGAGATGCAAGGGACGTCATCCGCAACAGCACCGAAGAGCGCCACCGTGAGGAAATCTGACGGCGCGAAGAGTACGATCGGGATCATGGAAATCCCCGTCGTAACTCCAACAGGAGCGGCTACTCGACGGAGTCAGACTACTCTGACCCCTCCGGTAGCCCAAGGCGCGGCAACAACGGCGGTCGCACTCCGCCACGAGGACGAGCGTTTCCACCACCCAGGCGACCGACTCCGCCAAGGGAGCGAACTCCACCGCGCAGCAGGACCTACCGACGGGACCGAACTCCACCCAGGACTCGGAACTATCGGAGGACCCGTTCCCCGCCCAGGGACCAGGATCGTAGGAGGGACTACACTCCCCCAAGAGCAGCAGACGGATCGGGTCCGAGCGATTCCCGCCCTAGAGGTCGGATCGGCGGATTTCAGTCGTTCACCGAGCGCTTGAGAAGCGTGACATGGCCCAGAGGCTTCAAGTTGTCGGACATCGACAAGTACGACGGTAAATCTGATCCATCTTAATGGCTTCAGATCTACTACACCGCCGTGCAAGCGGCCGGCGGCGACGAGGATGTGATGGCAAATTACCTTCCCATCATGCTCACCAAGGACTGCCGAAATTGGCTAGCAGGACTCCCGCAGGACGCCATCGACAACTGGGAGCAGCTTACCGAACTCTTCATCTGTAACTATCTCGGTACCTGGGAAAGGCCCGGGAGCAAGCGGCTCCTCGGTCAGATCAGGCAACGCAAGAACGAGACCTTGCACGACTTCGTGCGCAGGTTCTCAGAGAAGCGCAACTCCATCACGGACGTCACGGATCAGGAGGTGATGTCAGCTTTTCAGCGCGGCATCTCCGACGGGAGACTGATTCATAAGTGGACTCGGAAGCCACCCGCGACTGTCAATGACATGTTCCGGGTCGCTAGTGTAACATCCCGCAGATTTGCAGTCTGTTACTTGTAATGAAAAATCGGAATTTAAAAATTTTTGTGTGAATTGATGTGAGGCATGAAGCATTTGTAATATAAGATTATTGCTCTCTCTGAAATTCCTAGTAAATAAATTCGTGCATAAAATATTTCTCATACTCATGCATGCGTGATTTGGATTTTATCGGGAATTGTGGAATTCCATGTGGATTTGGTTTGAATAATTTTGAATCTTACTTGTGTGTAATTTGTATTTGAATGGGCATTCAAATACAAATTAAAAAGGTAACTAAACTAACCCTAACCTCTCTTGGGCCTAAACCAGCTAACCCCTAACCAAGTCCAACCTAGCCCCTCAAATTTCCACGGCCATCTAACCCCTCTCCACCGCGGCCCAACTCTCCCAAACCGGCCCAGCCGCCTTCCAAAGCTCCACCGAAGCCCACCTTCCTTTCCACTCGGCCCGACATCTCTCACAAGGCCGCAGCCCTTCCTCCTTGCTCGGCCCGCGAACCCACCTGCCTTCGCGCGGCCCATCTTTCTCCACCCCGCGGCCCAGCTCCTTCAGTCCGTCACCATCGGCCCGGCTCCCACCTACCACGCCTCCCTCCTCTCTCCCACTGACGCGCGGACCCCACGGGTCAGCTTTCCCCTCCGCCTCTCTCTGCTTTTTCCCCTCGGAGCAAAAGCAGAGCAAGGAGCAGCGCCGCTGCCGCCCTCGCCTGCCGCCGTCCCCGCGTCGCGACAGGGAGTCGAAACCGCCTTGACCGCGCCTCGCCCCGCTCCCGCCTTGACCCCAAACCCTAGCCGGTACCCTTCTCGGGGCTTCCCGTGGGGAATTTCCCGAGCTACCCCTGGCCGCCGGCTGGCCCGCACGCCAACACCGGCCGTCCCATCAAGCCGGCCCTCCTAACCCTAGTTCGCCCTCTAGGATCGGCCGCCGCGTGTCCTCGGGCACTCCCCAGCCGTCCACGTCGCCCTGATGAAGCTCTCCTCGAGAGCCAGTGCCACCGCTGCCTACAAAAGCCGTGGCCGCCACTCCAGTGCCCAGCCACCAACCCTTTGGGGTTTTCTACACCACGCCGCCGCCACAAGCCGAAGGAGGAGAAGAGGAGGAGGCCGCTGCCGTCGCGCCCTCCCTCGACGCCGTGGTGCCGTCCGTGCGCCGCCGCCCGGGGTGCCCCCGCCTCGACGTCGACTACGCCGTAACCGAACCTGAGGAGCGCCGTGCCCACGCCGTCGCCAAGATCCGCAGCGCCACGACGTCCGCACCGAGCCCGCGCAGGACGCCCACGCCGAGCCCGCTCCGCCCCGGCTTGTCACCGCATCGCCGACTCCCCGCATCACCTCCTTCTTCCGCGAGCCCTCAGTGAGCGCCCAATCCCAAGCCCTTGCCTTCCTATCCTGGATACCTGCCTGGGCTCAAGCCTTCGTGCCGGCCGTTCTTTTTCCCCTGTTCGCCGGAACGTCGCCATGGCCGACCCCCCATGGCAAACGCCGCGGCTCAGGAGAGCCTGACCCCACGTGTGCGCGTTCCTCGTGTGTGTCCTCACTTCACCGTGCCCTGCACCGCCGCGCGCGCTGTCTTTTCCTCGCGACCGTGCTCGGCCACGCTCGCGTGCGCTCGTCGCCGTGCGCCTGCAGGTGCACCGTGCCGCTGCCCGACGGACGCCGCCGCAGCCTGAGCATCCTCAGGCCCGTGCGCGTGCATCCTCCGCGCGTGGCCTCCATGCCACCGCGCCTGTGCGGGAACCCGTCGGCCTCGCCTCGTCGCTTCACGACGCTGGCGCTGCCGCCGCCGTGCGCACCCCGCGCGCTGCTCCGCTGCGAGCACCCGCGCGCGTGCGCCCCGGCCAAAACCAAGGGCAAGACCGGCCCTTTAAGCACCTAGGCCTTCACCACATCATCGCTGGAGCATCGCCGTCACCAATCGCCGCCGGAGGATCGCCGCGCCGCCGTCCAAGACCCGCCGGCCGCCGCGGCTCCGACCAAGGCATTCCGCCGAACACCTTGGCCGCATTCCTTCCTACCCTGCCACTGATCTGGCCACCAAGATCTAACCGCAGAAGATCCCAAAACCGCCACACCGGATCCCGTAGACCGAGCCCACCGTGAGCCCTTCTCACGGCTCACGGTGCACCAGGTCCACGAACCCGTGACCTACCTTTCTCAAAGATACCCCTGCCCTTTTTCTCTTAGCCCCCTGAACCGCCTTTTGGTTCTACAATAACACCCCTGGCCTTTTACTCCAAGCCCCCTGGTCCCCTTTTTATCTTTACACAAAGGCCCTCGGCTTTTGCACTTGAACCCCTGGATCGGATCTTTGACCAGCCGCCACGTGTGCGCCACGCAGGCGACACCTCGGCGCCACGCGTGCGCCACGTGGACAGCCACATCGGCCGTTGACCCGTTGACCATTGACTGGTCAACGCTGACCGGTCAACGCTGACGTCATCGGGGCCCACGATGACGTCAGCAAAATCCGGACCCGCTGCACTTTTGCAGTTTAGCCCCTAACTTTTTCCAAAATTACAAATAGGTCCCTGAGAATTTACATCTAGGTCCTTCCACCCTGGCAGTTTTACATTTAAGTCCCTGGCTGATTTTATTTTCTTTTCGGAATTAATTTAAAGGTTTATAAAAAGGATTTAAACTTCGAAAAATCATAATAAATCAACCGTAGCTCAGAAAAATATGAAACCAGTTTCTATATTTTTCTAAAATCATGAACAAGCCCTTGGTGTACTGTTTGAGTTCATTTGAGTCTCTTTTATTTCTGATTTGGTTCTTATTTGGTGTTCATCTGCCAGTAGATGCCGGTATTTATTTATTTATACGTCCTTTAGGATCCCCGAAGGACCCGGACTTCTTCGACGACGTCGACTACGCTGAAGACGAAGATAAGGACGATGCTCTAGGTTCACGCCCATCTGATACTTTTACCTATTAGGCATTGCAAGTAGAATTGCTAGCGCTTTAATGCATTGATGAGATGATGATGAGCCCGCATAGCCTATTTATATATCCTGATTCCTTGATTGCCTATTACACTACTATATATGCTATGCTATGCTTGCATGTGTGGGATATAGTGGTGGTTTAAAACCTCTTGGCGTGAGTGTTTTGGGATGGGAAAACTTGGAGAGTTTCGAACCCCCGGCTGGAGTAAGCAGACTTTAACCGACCCTCGGGTCGGGGAGGAACTTTGGACACCTCATGGCGGAATTTGAGGAGAAGGCGGGCTTTACCTGTGAAGGTTGCCGATGGAGGACTTTGCTGCTCTGGTCTAGATGTATCGGTTGAACTATGCTTCGCGGGACTATGTAAACGTGCGCACCGCTTATCCCTATGGGAGGGGTTCCAGCCATTCTCTTTCTCGGTGGTACCAGTCCTGAGGGAGTAGTGTGTTAGGATTGGGCGGTTTCCAAACATGCCCATGGGACATTCGGGATGTTTGGCGCCCGGCGATTCTCGCCCTCGTTTCCGAGACTCTCAGCGCCCGTGTGTGGTGTTGGAGACTCACGCTCCCGGATCGTGCGGGTTTACTCGTATGGGTCCAAATCCGGGAATTCAGGCTGGTGCTATCCGGTTAGGGAATCATGGTTGTGGGTTGTGTCTCAAGACGGCGGCCACCGTCTGCAGCCCGAGTGGGTCCTGGCGTACACACTCTGCAGAGTTAAAACTATACGTATAGCCGCGTCCTCGGTCATGGACACCCCTGCGTTCTGTTCGCTGATTAGTGTTTTGGGATTTCTATCTCCCCCTCTTCTAAAACTTATAGGTTGGGATGAGAGCTGCTAGTTCAGGATAAGGTCCGGCGTGTGCCGTTGAGATGGGGAAAGATAGAAGCTTTCCCCGTCGACTCGAGAGGAGAAGGTGGTGAGGTTGAGACGGGAGTCTGGCGTGCCAAAACAGCCCGAGGTGTTGTGATATAGTTTGGGTTAATGATGATGGTATTTTACTCTTTACTGCTGCTGCATAGGAAACTCGAGCCATTCCTTGTTATACTTTTACCCTTTAGATGATAGGCCACTTAAAGCTTGCATACAGATGGTGACGTGGACCTATCCCATTCCTTGGGGATAGTTTGTGAGTTGCAGGTTAGGACTTGGCGTTCAAGTCCGTATGTGTTAGATGGGTAGCGCTGCTTCGCTCAAGGTTGCCTGTGGATTGAGGATGAAGAATTGAAGACATAGCTACCGCTACGCAGGACTTCCGCTTGTCGCTCAGCCGTGAGGCTTGTATTATACTCGTATTTCCATGTTGGTATGGATGTAAATCCCCTCTTGTAATCTAAATTATTGTATGACTATGATATTATGCTGAAACGAGATCTGTACGTGATAGCTACTGATCCAGGGACTATCACAAGGGTACAGAGAGCCAGATTCTCGATTACGAAAATCTGGGATGTTACAGTTGGTATCAGAGCCATACTTGACCGTAGCACGCTACCCTAGACTGGTCGTTAGCTTCAGGACATTCTAAACCCTCTACTTTATGTACCCTCTTGATATATTTTGAAATCTATCTCTCTTTGCCTTGAAAAACTTCTATCTTACCTACGTCAAAGCAATTCTCCCTCGTAGCCCAATCAAGATGAGACAGCAGGATGACAGACAGAAGATCAACGGCCCCTACTAATAGAGCCTACCACTTTGAATGTACCACGAAGTAGTGCTTAAGTTAGAATTCTCATTGCTTGAGTGCATGGATCTTGATGGAACTTCATGATTCTCATGCTTCTTCACCATGAGTGTAGGATTGTTTTACTAGTTGTTTTTCTTGCTTGTGTTGTTTCCGCTATTAGTTAGTAACCGAACCGTCCTAATTAGACTTGCCCTCCACCTTGCCTTGTAGAACATGGAAGAAGAACAAGATGAAGCCTACCGAGGCCCGAATCAAGAACCAAGCCTGGTGCAAGCATTGGCAAATCAGACTCAGATACTTCAGCAAGTTGCAGATGCAGTGGTTCTACAGCAAGAAACCCCTAAGGAAACATTTCGGAGGAAGATTGAGGGATTCATCAAACTGAAGCCACCTACTTTTAACCACTCCAACGATCCACTTGAAGCAGATGATTGGCTGAGGATAATCGAGAAGAAGTTGGACATCACCGCATGCTCAGATGAAGAATGTGTCGCTCTAGCAGCACACCAGCTGGAAGGAGTGTCCATTGATTGGTGGGACAACTTTTGCAGATTGCACAAGAACCCTGCTCGTATCACATGGAACGAGTTCAAGGAAGGATTTCGTGCTTTCCACCTCCCGAAGCAGCTGATGGTCAACAAAGCCGAAGAATTCCGTGAGATGACTCAAGGGAAGATGACTGTCCAAGCATATGTTCAGCATTTCACAAGGATGATGCGGTATGCCCCTGACGAGACCAATACCGAGGAGAAGAAGCAGTTTTGGTTTCACAAAGGTCTAAAGCCCGAGATCAGAATCCTCTTGGCAGGAATGGAATATCCATCATTCATGGATATGGTGAACCGAGCCATGCAAGTTGAGAAAGAACAGAACAGCAAGGAAGAAAGCCTCAGAGCGAAGAGGAAAAGAGCTGGAGATAGACAGAGACAGTGGTCGAGAGTTGCCACCCACCCAGCACCTAGCCACAGAGGAGACCCTCAGAGGAATGACCACCAGAGTAGTGACTTCGAACCAGACTTTGAACCAATTGCGGAAGGAGAGACTTGGGAAGGCAATCCAACGGAAGTTGAGAGGATCAAATGCCGCAACTGCAGGAGACTTGGACACATGGCGAAGCAATGCCCCGGGAGGAACCCGCGAGGCAAGAAGAAGACAGTCAAGACCCGAGCACCCATGAGTAGGACACCACAGCTAGAAGATGTGACTCGTGATAGAGTGGATCACGGAAGATTGAATCACCTAACCAAGGAAGATGCCAAGGATGCACCGGAAGTTGTCATGGGAGAGTTCCTAGTCAATGACGCGAAGGCGTTAGTTCTGTTTGACTGAGGAGCAACAAGCTCATACATATCTTCGAAGTTTGTCACAGAGCAGTCAATTCCAACGGCATTAAGGTGGAAGCCGATCATCACCAGCTCACCACTTGGAGATATTAGATGCTCAGAGATCTGCAAGTCCGTGCGTATCTTGATCGACGGACACGAGTTCTTAGCAGACTTGACAGTGCTGAAGTCGGATGGCATAGAGGTCATACTCGGAATGGATTGGTTGACAGAGCACAAAGGAGTTATATCATGCTCACCCAGACTTGTGCATTTGGAACACCCGAGTGCAGGGAACATACTGTTTGAACCTTTGAAGCCCGGAGAAGTATCCATGGTGTACAGTCTCATGAACAAGACCCTAGAGGAAATACCAGTGGTTTGTGAGTACCCAGACGTGTTCCCGAAAGAACTGCCCGGTCTACCACCAGACAGAGATGTGGAGTTCACGATTGACTTAGTGCCAGGAACTGCACCGATAGGGAAAAGACCTTATCGCATGACAGTCGAAGAATTGGAGGAGTTGAAAAGACAATTGAAGGATATGCAGGATAAGAAGATCATTAGGCCTAGTGCCTCACCTTGGGGATCACCTGTGTTGTTCGTAAGAAGCAAGGATGGATCCATGAAGATGCATATTGATTACAGATCTTTGAATGCAGTCACCATCAAGACCAAGTACCCTTTGCCCAAGATTGATATTTTGCTTGCGCAGTTGAAGAAGGCAAAGTTCTTCAGCAAATTGATCTCAGATCAGGCTACTATCAAATGAAGATTCGTGCAGCCGATATTCACAAGACTGCCTTTGTCACCAGATATGGACAGTATGAATTTACCGTGGTACCGTCCGGATTGACCAATATACATGCCTGCTTTATGGAGTTGATGAACAGGGTGTTCAGTGAAGAGCTAGATAAGTTTGTCGTTACCCTCACCGACGACATCTTGATCTATTCAGAGTCAGTTGCAGAACACGAGCAGCATTTGAGGATCGTGCTAAAGAAGCTCAGACAACACCAGCTATATGGGAAGTTCAGCAAGAGTGAGTTCTGGCTAGAACAGATTGCCTTCCTAGGCCATGTATTCTCATCCGAAGGTATAGCAGTTGACAAGGAGTGTATTAAGGCCGTATCAGAATGGAAGCAGCCAAGACACGTTGAAGAACTCAGAAGTTTCCTTGGATTGGCAGGATTCTACAGAAGATTCATCAAGAACTTCTCCAAGATTGCAAGACCCATGTCAGAGTTGTGCAGAAAGAAGAACATACCATTTGTTTGGTCAAACAAATGTGAATCTAGCTTTCAAGAGCTCAAGACCGACTTACCACTACCCCAGTGTTGACACTACCAGATACCAGTAAAGACTTTGTAGTGTATTGTGATGCTTCAAGACAAGGAATTGGATGTGTGTTGATGCAAGACAACAAGGTCATCGCTTATGCTTCTCGCCAGCTGAAGAAGAACGAGGAGAACTACCCCATTCATGATCTAGAACTAGCTGCTGTTGTGCATGCATTAAAGATATGGAGACATTATCTGATTGGCAACAAGTGTGACATCTACACCGATCACAAGAGCTTGAAGTATTTCTTCACTCAGTCTGAGTGAACATGAGGCAACGGAAATGGTTAGAGTTGATCAAGGACTACCATTTGGAGATTCACTATCACCCCGGCAAAGCTAATGTTGTAGCAGATGCCCTGAGCAGGAAAAGCTATTGCAACAACTTAATGGTGAAAGGAAGTCAGCCAGAGTTGTATGAGGAGATGGAAAAGCTAAAGCTTGATATTGTTGAAGCAGGTCGACTGAACGAGTTAAGAGTCAAGAATGACCTAGAAGACCGCATCAGACAAGCGCAGAAGCTATGCCCAGAGATACAAGAGTTGATCAAGACCATTCAAAGAGGAGTAGCCCCTGATTACCGCATTGATGAGCAAGGAACCGTATGGTTGAAAGACCGGATTTGTGTCCCTCAAGATGAAGAGATCCGGAAGGCGATTCTAGCAGAAGCACATGACCCGAGAAACTCAGACCACTCAGGATGTACTGAGATGTACCAAGACATGAAGAACCGTTTCTGGTGGAAGGACATGAGAGTTGATATAGCTGAGTATGTCGCTCGATGTGACACTTGCCAGAGAATTAAGGCCGAACACCAAAGACCAGCCGGAGTGCTAAAACCCAAGGATGTCCCCGTCTGGAAATGGGGAGATGTCAGCATGTACACCGTGAAAGAATTGCCTCGAACTCAGAAAGGAAATGATGCCATTTGGGTCATTACAGACAGATTGACAAAAGTGGCTCACTTCATACCTATCAAGGCCACACACCCCGTGAGTAAGCTAGCAGAGCTTTATGTGGATAACATCCTGAAGTTACACGGAGCACCAAGGAGTATTGTTTCTGAAAGAGGACCCCAGTTTATTGAGAAGTTTTGGAAAAATCTACATGACGCTATGAAAACTTCGTTGAAGTATAACTCAACTCACCATTCTCAAGCTGACACTGAGACAGAAAGAGTGAACCAGACATTGGAAGATCTATTGAGAGCTTGTGTGCTGTCTTACCGGACAGATTGGGAGAAGAGCTTGTCATATGCAGAGTTCTCATACAACAATGGCTACCAAGAGGACCTACGAATGTCACCGTTCGAAGCACTCTATGGCAGAAAGTGCAGAACACCGCTAGCATGGTCAGAAGTTGGAGAAAGAACATTCTTTGGACCAGCATCCATTGTTGAAGCTGAGGAGAATGTAGCCAAGGTCAGAGGAAGCCTGAAAGCCGCTCAAAGCCGACAGAAGAGCTACTCTGATAAGAGAAGGAAGGATCTCTCGTTTGAAGTCGGAGACCGTGTGTACCTTAAGGTATCACCGCTCAGAGGGATGAAAAGATTTCACATCAGAGGAAAGCTCGCCCCTAGAGCTATTGGTCCCTATGAGATTATCGAGAAGATCGGGAAGCAAGCTTACAAGCTACAGCTACCAGAAGAACTGACAGGAGTGCACCCAGTCTTTCACGTTTCCCAGCTGAAGAAATGCTTGAGAGTGCCAGAAGAAGAAGTGCCACCAGAAGCTCTGGATTTGCAAGATACCTTGGAGTACATGGAGTACCCGGTGAAGATTCTTGACAGAGCAGAGAAACAGACGAGAAGGACCACTATCCCCTACTGCAAAGTGCTTTGGAGCAATCACACCGAGCGTGAAGCCACTTGGGAGAAAGAGTCCGACCTGAAGGAGAAGTATCCTCACTTGTTCGAAGACTAGATGTAACTTAATCTCGAGGACGAGATTCTTGTGAGGGGGGGAGACTGTAACATCCCGCAGATTTGCAGTCTGTTACTTGTAATGAAAAATCGGAATTTAAAAATTTTTGTGTGAATTGATGTGAGGCATGAAGCATTTGTAATATAAGATTATTGCTCTCTCTGAAATTCCTAGTAAATAAATTCATGCATAAAATATTTCTCATACTCATGCATGCGTGATTTGGATTTTATCGGGAATTGTGGAATTCCATGTGGATTTGGTTTGAATAATTTTGAATCTTACTTGTGTGTAATTTGTATTTGAATGGGCATTCAAATACAAATTAAAAAGGTAACTAAACTAACCCTAACCTCTCTTGGGCCTAAACCAGCTAACCCCTAACCAAGTCCAACCTAGCCCCTCAAATTTCCACGGCCATCTAACCCCTCTCCACCGCGGCCCAACTCTCCCAAACCGGCCCAGCCGCCTTCCAAAGCTCCACCGAAGCCCACCTTCCTTTCCACTCGGCCCGACATCTCTCACAAGGCCGCAGCCCTTCCTCCTTGCTCGGCCCGCGAACCCACCTGCCTTCGCGCGGCCCATCTTTCTCCACCCCGCGGCCCAGCTCCTTCAGTCCGTCACCATCGGCCCGGCTCCCACCTACCACGCCTCCCTCCTCTCTCCCACTGACGCGCGGACCCCACGGGTCAGCTTTCCCCTCCGCCTCTCTCTGCTTTTTCCCCCGGAGCAAAAGCAGAGCAAGGAGCAGCGCCGCTGCCGCCCTCGCCTGCCGCCGTCCCCGCGTCGCGACAGGGAGTCGAAACCGCCTTGACCGCGCCTCGCCCCGCTCCCGCCTTGACCCCAAACCCTAGCCGGTACCCTTCTCGGGGCTTCCCGTGGGGAATTTCCCGAGCTACCCCTGGCCGCCGGCTGGCCCGCACGCCAACACCGGCCGTCCCATCAAGCCGGCCCTCCTAACCCTAGTTCGCCCTCTAGGATCGGCCGCCGCGTGTCCTCGGGCACTCCCCAGCCGTCCACGTCGCCCTGATGAAGCTCTCCTCGAGAGCCAGTGCCACCGCTGCCTACAAAAGCCGTGGCCGCCACTCCAGTGCCCAGCCACCAACCCTTTGGGGTTTTCTACACCACGCCGCCGCCACAAGCCGAAGGAGGAGAAGAGGAGGAGGCCGCTGCCGTCGCGCCCTCCCTCGACGCCGTGGTGCCGTCCGTGCGCCGCCGCCCGGGGTGCCCCCGCCTCGACGTCGACTACGCCGTAACCGAACCTGAGGAGCGCCGTGCCCACGCCGTCGCCAAGATCCGCAGCGCCACGACGTCCGCACCGAGCCCGCGCAGGACGCCCACGCCGAGCCCGCTCCGCCCCGGCTTGTCACCGCATCGCCGACTCCCCGCGTCACCTCCTTCTTCCGCGAGCCCTCAGTGAGCGCCCAATCCCAAGCCCTTGCCTTCCTATCCTGGATACCTGCCTGGGCTCAAGCCTTCGTGCCGGCCGTTCTTTTCCCCTGTTCGCCGGAACGTCGCCATGGCCGACCCCCCATGGCAAACGCCGCGGCTCAGGAGAGCCTGACCCCGCGTGTGCGCGTTCCTCGTGTGTGTCCTCACTTCACCGTGCCCTGCACCGCCGCGCGCGCTGTCTTTTCCTCGCGACCGTGCTCGGCCACGCTCGCGTGCGCTCGTCGCCGTGCGCCTGCAGGTGCACCGTGCCGCTGCCCGACGGACGCCGCCGCAGCCTGAGCATCCTCAGGCCCGTGCGCGTGCATCCTCCGCGCGTGGCCTCCATGCCACCGCGCCTGTGCGGGAACCCGTCGGCCTCGCCTCGTCGCTTCACGACGCTGGCGCTGCCGCCGCCGTGCGCACCCCGCGCGCTGCTCCGCTGCGAGCACCCGCGCGCGTGCGCCCCGGCCAAAACCAAGGGCAAGACCGGCCCTTTAAGCACCTCGGCCTTCACCACATCATCACTGGAGCATTCGCCGTCACCAATCGCCGCCGGAGGATCGCCGCGCCGCCGTCCAAGACCCGCCGGCCGCCGCGGCTCCGACCAAGGCATTCCGCCGAACACCTTGGCCGCATTCCTTCCTACCCTGCCACTGATCTGGCCACCAAGATCTAACCGCAGGAAGATCCCAAAACCGCCACACCGGATCCCGTAGACCGAGCCCACCGTGAGCCCTTCTCACGGCTCACGGTGCACCAGGTCCACGAACCCGTGACCTACCTTTCTCAAAGATACCCCTGCCCTTTTTCTCTTAGCCCCCTGAACCGCCTTTTGGTTCTACAATAACACCCCTGGCCTTTTACTCCAAGCCCCCTGGTCCCCTTTTTATCTTTACACAAAGGCCCTCGGCTTTTGCACTTGAACCCCTGGATCGGATCTTTGACCAGCCGCCACGTGTGCGCCACGCAGGCGACACCTCGGCGCCACGCGTGCGCCACGTGGACAGCCACATCGGCCGTTGACCCGTTGACCATTGACTGGTCAACGCTGACCGGTCAACGCTGACGTCATCGGGGCCCACGATGACGTCAGCAAAATCCGGACCCGCTGCACTTTTGCAGTTTAGCCCCTAACTTTTTCCAAAATTACAAATAGGTCCCTGAGAATTTACATATAGGTCCTTCCACCCTGGCAGTTTTACATTTAAGTCCCTGGCTGATTTTATTTTCTTTTCGGAATTAATTTAAAGGTTTATAAAAAGGATTTAAACTTCAAAAAATCATAATAAATCAACCGTAGCTCAGAAAAATATGAAACCAGTTTCTATATTTTTCTAAAATCATGAACAAGCCCTTGGTGTACTGTTTGAGTTCATTTGAATCTCTTTTATTTCTGATTTGGTTCCTATTGGTGTTCATCTGCCAGGTAGATGCCGGTATTTATTTATTATACGTCCTTTAGGATCCCCGAAGGACCCGGACTTCTTCGACGACGTCGACTACGCTGAAGACGAAGATAAGGACGATGCTCCAGGTTCACGCCCATCTGATACTTTTTACCTATTAGGCATTGCAAGTAGAATTGCTAGCGCTTTAATGCATTGATGAGATGATGATGAGCCCGCATAGCCTATTTATATATCCTGATTCCTTGATTGCCTATTACACTACTATATGCTATGCTATGCTTGCATGTGTGGGATATAGTGGTGGTTTAAAACCTCTTGGCGTGAGTGTTTTGGGATGGGAAAACTTGGAGAGTTTCGAACCCCCGGCTGGAGTAAGCAGACTTTAACCGACCCTCGGGTCGGGGAGGAACTTTGGACACCTCATGGCGGAATTTGAGGAGAAGGCGGGCTTTACCTGTGAAGGTTGCCGATGGAGGACTTTGCTGCTCTGGTCTAGATGTATCGGTTGAACTATGCTTCGCGGGACTATGTAAACGTGCGCACCGCTTATCCCTATGGGAGGGGTTCCAGCCATTCTCTTTCTCGGTGGTACCAGTCCTGAGGGAGTAGTGTGTTAGGATTGGGCGGTTTCCAAACATGCCCATGGGACATTCGGGATGTTTGGCGCCCGGCGATTCTCGCCCTCGTTTCCGAGACTCTCAGCGCCCGTGTGTGGTGTTGAAGACTCACGCTCCCGGATCGTGCGGGTTTACTCGTATGGGTCCAAATCCGGGAATTCAGGCTGGTGCTATCTGGTTAGGGAGTCATGGTTGTGGGTTGTGTCTCAAGACGGCGGCCACCGTCTGCAGCCCGAGTGGGTCCTGGCGTACACACTCTGCAGAGTTAAAACTATACGTATAGCCGCGTCCTCGGTCATGGACACCCCTGCGTTCTGTTCGCTGATTAGTGTTTTGGGATTTTTATCTCCCCCTCTTCTAAAACTTATAGGTTGGGATGAGAGCTGCTAGTTCAGGATAAGGTCCGGCGTGTGCCGTTGAGATGGGGAAAGATAGAAGCTTTCCCCGTCGACTCGAGAGGAGAAGGTGGTGAGGTTGAGACGGGAGTCTGGCGTGCCAGAACAGCCCGAGGTGTTGTGATATAGTTTGGGTTAATGATGATGGTATTTTACTCTTTACTGCTGCTGCATAGGAAACTCGAGCCATTCCTTGTTATACTTTTACCCTTTAGATGATAGGCCACTTAAAGCTTGCATACAGATGGTGACGTGGACCTATCCCATTCCTTGGGGATAGTTTGTGAGTTGCAGGTTAGGACTTGGCGTTCAAGTCCGTATGTGTTAGATGGGTAGCGCTGCTTCGCTCAAGGTTGCCTGTGGATCGAGGATGAAGAATTGAAGACATAGCTACCGCTACGCAGGACTTCCGCTTGTCGCTCAGCCTGAGAGGCTTGTATTATACTCGTATTTCCATGTTGGTATGGATGTAAATCCCCTCTTGTAATCTAAATTATTTGTATGACTATGATATTATGCTGAAACGAGATTTGTACGTGATAGCTACTGATCCAGGGACTATCACAAGGGTACAGAGAGCCAGATTCTCGATTACGAAAATCTGGGATGTTACAGTTGGTATCAGAGCCATACTTGACCGTAGCACGCTACCCTAGACTGGTCGTTAGCTTCAGGACATTCTAAACCCTCTACTTTATGTACCCCCTTGATATATTTTGAAATCTATCTCTCTTTGCCTTGAAAAACTTCTATCTTACCTACGTCAAAGCAATTCTCCCTCGTAGCCCAATCAAGATGAGACAGCAGGATGACAGACAGAAGATCAACGGCCCCTACTAATAGAGCCTACCACTTTGAATGTACCACGAAGTAGTGCTTAAGTTAGAATTCTCATTGCTTGAGTGCATGGATCTTGATGGAACTTCATGATTCTCATGCTTCTTCACCATGCGTGTAGGATTGTTTTACTAGTTGTTTTTCTTGCTTGTGTTGTTTCCGCTATTAGTTAGTAACCGAACCGTCCTAATTAGACTTGCCCTCCACCTTGCCTTGTAGAACATGGAAGAAGAACAAGATGAAGCCTACTGAGGCCCGAATCAAGAACCAAGCCTGGTGCAAGCATTGGCAAATCAGACTCAGATACTTCAGCAAGTTGCAGATGCAGTGGTTCTACAGCAAGAAACCCCTAAGGAAACATTTCGGAGGAAGATTGAGGGATTCATCAAACTGAAGCCACCTACTTTTAACCACTCCAACGATCCACTTGAAGCAGATGATTGGCTGAGGATAATCGAGAAGAAGTTGGACATCACCGCATGCTCAGATGAAGAATGTGTCGCTCTAGCAGCACACCAGCTGGAAGGAGTGTCCATTGATTGGTGGGACAACTTTTGCAGATTGCACAAGAACCCTGCTCGTATCACATGGAACGAGTTCAAGGAAGGATTTCGTGCTTTCCACCTCCCGAAGCAGCTGATGGTCAACAAAGCCGAAGAATTCCGTGAGATGACTCAAGGGAAGATGACTGTCCAAGCATATGTTCAGCATTTCACAAGGATGATGCGGTATGCCCCTGACGAGACCAATACCGAGGAGAAGAAGCAGTTTTGGTTTCACAAAGGTCTAAAGCCCGAGATCAGAATCCTCTTGGCAGGAATGGAATATCCATCATTCATGGATATGGTGAACCGAGCCATGCAAGTTGAGAAAGAACAGAACAGCAAGGAAGAAAGCCTCAGAGCGAAGAGGAAAAGAGCTGGAGATAGACAGAGACAGTGGTCGAGAGTTGCCACCCACCCAGCACCTAGCCACAGAGGAGACCCTCAGAGGAATGACCACCAGAGTAGTGACTTCGAACCAGACTTTGAACCAATTGCGGAAGGAGAGACTTGGGAAGGCAATCCAACGGAAGTTGAGAGGATCAAAGCGAGCCTTCACTGGGGGCAACAGAGGCCCCCCATACAGGAAGAGGAACGATGGTTCCCCGCGAGACGACAGGCGGAACGACAAGCCCGGCGACGACTTCCAGGAAGCCGACCGAGTGGTGCGCATGATCTATGGCGGACCAGAGTTCGAGTCGAAGCGCCAGCAGAAGCTCACCCATCGCCAGGTCATGCACGCGAGGGAACCACCGGTACCTGAGTACCTCAAGTGGTCGGAAGTTCCGATCACATTCACCCGGGAGGACCATCCAAACTTCATACCGAAGCCCGGGTCCCATGCCTTGGTAGTAGCCCCGACGATTCGCAACGTTCGGCTCACCAAGGTACTAGTCGACGGTGGCAGTGGCCTGAACATCCTCTTTGCTAACACATTGAAGGAGCTCGGCCTGACTACTCTCGACCTGAGTCCCCCCCAATCCGCATTCTACGGTTTGATACCGGGAGAGGGGGCGGAACCACTCGGGCACATCACACTGCCCGTCACCTTTCGGAGACCGGAACAACTACCGGACCGAACATATGCAGTTCACGGTGGCAAACTTTGAAACTGCATACCACGCCATCCTTGGAAGGCCCGCGCTCGCCAAGTTCATGGCGATTCCCCACTACGTCTACTTACAGGTCAAGATGCCAGGACCTAAAGGCGTAATCACCGTCTTGGGAGACATCAGAGTCGCATACACATGCGAGCAGGAAACTCTCAACGCGGCAGCCGCCCTGGACATGTCCAAGCGCATGGAACAAGTACTGGCTGCATCACAGGAGGTGGATAAGGACGCTCTAGAGATCCCCACCAAGAAGCCAGCAAGAGAAGCCATCGCGCCAAGCAAGGAGACGGAGCTGAAGAGGATCTCTCTGGACCTGGACGACCCGAAGAAGACGGCCATCATCGGGGCAGAGTTAGACCCCAAATAGGAAGAAGTGCTCGTCAAATTCCTAAGGGAAAACGCCGACATATTCGCGTGGAAACCATCCGATATGCCAGGTGTCCCAAGGGAACTTGCCGAGCACTCCTTGAAGGTCAATCCGACTGCCAAACCGATCAAGCAGAGGCTTCGTCGATTCGCGCAGGACCGCAAGGAGGCAATTAGGGCAGAGATTACAAAGCTGTTAGCAGGCCGGGTTTATTCAGGAGGTGTTCCACCCCGACTGGTTAGCTAATCCAGTTCTTGTAAGAAAAAAGAATAATAATGATTGGAGAATGTGCGTCGATTATACAGATCTCAACAAAGCTTGCCCTAAAGACCCCTTCGTTCCCCCCCGCATCGATCAAGTCGTTGACTCCACGGCAGGCTCCGCCCTGCTCTGCTTTCTCGATTGTTACTCAGGCTATCATCAGATAGGCCTGAAGCTGGAAGACCAGATAAAGACCGCGTTCATCACGCCGTTTGGTGCCTTTTGTTATAACACAATGGCCTTCGGTCTGAAGAACGCAGGCGCAACCTATCAGAGGACGATTCAAGCATGTCTGGATCAATTGATCCCAGACATAGTAGAAGCCTACATCGACGACATCGTGGTCAAGATCATGAACCCCGAGGACATGATAGGGAACCTGACAAAGGTCTTCGAACGCTTGCGCGTATTCCGGTGGAAGCTCAACCCGGAAAAGTGTGTCTTCGGAGTACCCTCAGGTAAACTACTCGGCTTCATGGTCAGCAACCGCGGGATCGAGGCAAATCGCGAGAAGATCACGGCCATCACCAAGATGCTACCACCAACCTGTCAAAAGGATGTGCAGAAGCTTACTGGATGCATGGCAGCGCTCGGTCGTTTCATATCACGACTCGGCGTTCGCGGATTGCCGTTTTTCAAACTGCTCAAGAAGCAGGACAAGTTCGTGTGGGATGACGAGGCGAAGCAATCTTTCCAGGAACTCAAAGATTACCTGCAGAGTCCGCCCATCCTCGTCCCACCTCAACCAAGAGAACAACTCTACCTCTACATCTCTGCTACTCCCCGAGTGGTTAGCACGGTACTAGTGGTCGAGCGTCCTGAAGAAGGACACGCATATGGAGTTCAGCGACCAGTCTACTTCGTCAGCGAGGTCCTGACCGTATCTAAGGTACGCTACCCCCATGTGCAGAAATTACTCTATGGAGTTCTCATCTCAGCAAGAAAGCTGAAACACTACTTTGAGGCCCATCCAATCTCGGTGGTGAGCGAAAATCCTTTAGGGGAAATTCTCCACAACCGAGACGCCAGCGGCCGAATTGTCAAGTGGTCAATAGAATTGGCTGCCCACCACATAACCTTCGTTCCACGTACTGCTATCAAGTCTCAGGTCTTGGCCGACTTCGTAGCAGACTGGACAGAAAACCAAGCTCCGGCTGACGACGAGGTAATTGAGTACTGGGAGATGTACTTTGATGGCTCCCTCCAGATAAAAGGAGGCGGCGCAGGCGTACTCCTGATCTCTCCAAGTGGACAGGAATTAAAATACGTCCTTCAAATCATGTTCCCAGTATCCAACAACGCAGCCGAGTACGAAGCAGCCTTGCACGGTCTCCGCATTGCAGTATCTTTGGGCATCAAACGCCTGATGGTACGTGGGGACTCTGCCCTGGTCATAAACCAGGTAAACAAGGATTGGTCCAGGACCAACGAGAAGATGGACGCTTATTGCGAAGAAATCAGGAAGCTGGAAGGGAAATTCTATGGCTTAGAGTTCCATCACGTGGTGCGCGACCATAACAAGGCAGCAGATGAGCTCGCTAAGATGGGGTCCACCCGTGAAGGCGTCCCACCCGGAGTTTTCATACAAGATCTTGTCAAACCATCTATCAAGATAAACCCGGATGGCACTGTCGCGGAGCAACAAGTCGGAGAATCCCCGGAGTCAGCCACATTAGTGGTAGATGAAGCGTTGGACTGGAGGACCCAGATCATCGACTATCTGGACAGCGGCATATTGCCCGCAGAGGTCGCGGAAGACAAAGATCTAAACTCGCTCCACGAACAAATCGTGCGGCGCAGCAAGAGCTACGTCATCATCGGAGACAAGCTGTATCGTCGATCTGGAGCTTCCCAAATCCTCCAAAAGTGCGTAAGTCGCGCAGAGGGTATAGAGCTCTGACAGACATACACAAAGGAATCTGTGGTAATCACGCCGGGGCTAGAACCATCGTTGGTAAAGCTTTCCGGTCTGGTTTCTACTGGCCGACTGCCGTAGCAGACTCAGAAAACATCGTGCGGCGCTGCAAAGGGTGTCAGTATTTTGCAAGGCAAATACATGCACCCGCACAACAGCTGCAAACCATACCAGCGTCCTGGCCCTTCGCTTGTTGGTGCTTGGATATGATTGGTCCGTTCAAGAAGGCTCCTGGTGGTTTTGACCATGTCCTCGTAGCTATTGACAAGTTCACCAAGTGGATTGAGGTGAAACCAGTCAGAAAGCACACGGCAGCCAAGACCATCGAGTTCTTCACCGACATCACCCACCGCTTCGGAGTCCCAAATCGTATCATCACAGATAATGGTACGAACTTCGTGGCGCAGGAGTTTAAAGACTGGTGCAGCGAGAGGAGCATCAAGCTATGCCCTGCATCCGTGGCGCACCCAAGGGCCAATGGCCAAGTCGAAAGAGCCAATGGCGAAATAATCAAGGCACTCAGGGCCCGGATATTCAAGCAGCTGAAGCAACATGACGGACGATGGATTAAGGAGTTGCCAGCTGTAGTCTGGGGGCTGCGCACCCAGCCGAGTCGTGCCACGAAGCAAACCCCGTTCTTTCTGGTTTACGGCTCGGAAGCTATCCTACCAACGGACCTCGCATACGGCTCCCCCCGAGTGGAGTTCTATGATGAATACGACGCGCAAGTGGCGCGCATTGAAGACCTCGACAGCATCGAGGAAAGAGATTGGCTGCCCAGATCCAAGCCGCGCGTTACGCTCAGATCCTGCGACGATATCACGATCGATCAGTTAAGCAGAGGTCCTTTGAAGCAGGCGACTTGGTTCTGAGGAGGAAGCAAGACACCAAGGGCGCGCACAAGCTTGCGTCCCCTTGGGAAGGGCCATACATCATCAAGTCAGTGAGTCGCCCAGGCTCATATCGCCTCATGACGGAAGACGGCGTAGACATCCCAAATCCATGGAACATCGAGCACTTACAGCGTTTCTACGCCTGATTCAGTTATGTATTTATCTTTTTTATTTTAGATTTGTTTTTTCCGAGTGATTTTGGAGGGTATTCACCCCCAGTTACGACTCGGCAGATTTATAATGAGTTATCAATAAAGTTGATTTCATCTTTCATCTATTTCTACTACTCGTATTTCCTCTTTCGCGTCACGCACATAAAGTATGAGTGGAACAAACCTTAAATCGAGAGGGAAAGTACTCGCCAAGTCAAAGCTCTAAACGTACGACAAAGACTCTGCGGCATGAGACTGAGACCAACGAGGCTAATCTACTCCGTAACAGGTCAACCACTCAGAAATTAAGGCCAGCGCAGAAAGAAAGGGAGTAGTAGCCCATAAAAACTTATACACAATAACAACAACTTAAACATTGTTCAAAAGTTCTACTTCACCAAATACTACAAATATTCTATCTACATTACACTGCAGGGTCACCAGCACCAGACGGGGCCGCCTCATCAGAGTCATCAACAACATCCTTGGACAAGGACATTGGCGATAGGCTCGACCTCAAGGAGCAGTCTGCCCACGTCGTCTTCGGAGGTGCCGGCAGCGTACCCGCGGCTGAGTGGCTCCAGGTCCGACGCCGGGAACAGCGACTTGAGCACCGCCAGGACATGGCCACAGCTGGCCTGGCTGATGGAGCAGAGCTGTCGCCGGAAGAAGCGTGGGAGCGCCCGAACGCGGTCGAGGATGGAAGTCGAAGACGATGACGCCTCCGGCTCGATCTCCTCCGCCACCACTCGGATAGCGTCCTCCAGCGCGATCCTCTCGGTGCGCAGCGCCTCAGCCTCACCTTGCAGCCGGGCCACCTTGGCAGTGAGCTCTGCGAATTGGGACATAATCCGATACCGATAATCTACAGAAAGTTAGATCTGGATAATATATTCACGTCTGACAGAAAAACAAACAAGGAAGAACATACCTCTGAGCTCGTGCACGGCCTGGGCCTCGTTGAGCCTAGCCTGCTCTACCTCCCCGCGTAGATCGCGAGTGGTACGCTGGGCTTCCTCCAACTCAGCCTGGCGTTGGGCCGCAGCAGCTTCGAGCTCAGCCACTCGGGCCACCAAGGAGTCGGCCTTAGCGACTGCAGAAGATAGTTCTTGAATAACCGAGGCTTTTGCCTCGGCATCAGCAGCTAAGTCCTGCAAAGACAAGTCAGATGACAATATGAATTGATGTACCACTCGGTACTTGACATCAATAAGATAAGTAACTCAGGAAATACCTTGGCTATCTGGCCCATGCGAAGATGGAGTGACATGAACTCCTCCAGAGGAGTCATGGGAGCACCACCACTCAAAGCGCCATCCACCGCAGGAGCAACTTCGACCGCCGCAGTCTGGGGCTCCTCCACTGCTGCAGTCGGTTCAACCACAGGAGCAGGCTGGGGGCTGCCTTGAGGAACTGGCGGTGGGGTCGGCGACGCCGGTGTAGGACTCGGTGGAGGCGGGGTTGGTGCTCGCAGCGACTCTGGTGGCGGACCCACAGGCTGATCGCTGAGAAGATCAGCCGAGTGGATCGGCACCTCTGGACTTTGGATTGACGGGATCTCGGTCTCAACAGCCGACTGAGGCGCAGGACCCGCAAAAGGGACCTCAGACGGCGTGCTACAGGATAAAGGACATATGGATTACAAACAGATGAACATAAAGGAAAATGAAGAGATGACAATGTTACTTACAGAGTAGATATGCGCATTCTCGGGCGCTTTCCTTTCCGAGTGGGGGAAGGGAGGTCCCTCGGACTTGCAGCACTCAGAGGCACTACTGCAAGGGGAGACTGCTCCGAGCTGGTGATTGGCGGTAGGATTGACGACTCGGCACGCCAGCTTCATCTTCTTCCGAGTCAGACGACTCAGAGATAAGGAGTTGGCGGCGGCTTGGCGCATCCCTAATCACGATCCCCGTTGAGATCTTCCGCTTCTTCGGGGCAGGGGCAGCCTTCCCACCACTCGGAGACAGCACGTCGGGAGAAGGAGAGGACGACAGAGTGATATCAGAATCGCGCAGGTCACTCTCACTTCCCCCGACTGCTTCTTCAGCTTCCAACGGCCCTGCGCCGAGCCGGTTGATCCACTCCCTTTGGCATCTCAGGCAAAGGAGGGAGGGATACAAAGGCAGCTCGACCCTGCAAAAGTTGGGTTCAGTTCTGAGATTACACCCAATGGGTGGAATTGAAATAAAAAACAACAACAGATTGACTAAATACCTCAGGGCGTGGATTTCCCAAGTTGAACGCCGGAGGACAGTCAGTGGTCCTCAGGGAGGTTCCGGGCGCGAAGAATTTGCCAAGCCGAGCGGCGGCTTGGACTTTGTCGACACGCTCGGGGGCTTCGCGCGTGTTGTCCCCCTCGGCGTAATACTCATACGCCGGATGAGCCCGCTGCTTGAGGGGCTGGACCCGGCGCAGCACGAAGTTGGCTGCCACTCCGACGGCAGACAACCCTCTGTCCTTCAACTGGGTATGAGACCCAGGAGTTCCCGAACCTGATCCATTTCACTCTCCTTGGGAAGAGCAGTCCAGGATTGGGAGGGAACAGGACGAGAATCGATTTCAGGAGAGATGGCAGGCGAGTGGTTTCCTACGTAAAACCACTCGGACTGCCACCCCTTGTTGGAGGTAAGGAAAGGGATATCAAAATACTCCCGAGTTCGACCCTCGCGGAGTTGGAATCCGGCGCCCCCGACTACTTGCGGGCACTCGGTTCTGGGATAAGGTTTTAGAAGAAAAAGATGAAGAAAAAGATTGAAGTGAGGCTCTATCCCAAGATAGGCCTCACAGAGGTTGATGAAGATGGCGATATGAAGAATGGAGTTGGGATTCAGTGCGCAAAGACTGATCCCATAAAAGTGCAGCAGCCCGCGGAGGAAAGGATGCGCGGGCACGCCAAAACCACGAAGAAAGAAAGATTCAAACACCACCAAATCAGAGGAGTTTGGGGTGGGGAAAGACTCACCGGCGGCGGCGCGCCACTCGGCGGTTTGTTGGTCGGGGAGGATGCCGTCGATGACGTGCTGCTCGAGGCGCCTGGTGGTGGTGATGGACTCCCTCCACTCGGCGGCGCGATCCACGGCGACCTCGGCGGTGGCCTTGGCCTTGGACGACCGGGCCCTTGCCGGCGACCTCTCCTTCCGCTTCGGGCCTTCCTTCCTCTTGGGCGCCATGGCGACGAGCGGGGGCTGAAGATCGAGGAAGGAAAGCTGCGGGAGTGGATCTAGGGTTTGCTCTTGCGCAAGGAGGAGAACTGGAGCGTCGGGAGGCAAATGGCGAGTAAAGGAAGAAGATTGCGGCGGGGATGGCTTATAAAGGAATGAACCGTTCCTCCCGCGCGCGGCGCGATGCGTGTCTCGGGAACTCAACCGACGCAGGCACGTCCCGTCGCTTTGAATTCAAAGATGCGGTAAGGAGTCGCGATATCTCGCGATATTTCGCCTTCCGTAAAGCAACCGTTGGGAAGCAACGGACTTTGCGGAGTAGTGGGCCTAAATGGGCTGAAATATAGCACGACCTTTCGGTTCTGTTACGCTAACAAATTTGTGGGTTCCTGAGCTAGTGTTCAGGGGCAGAAACCACTCGGTCGTGAGGCTAAAATTAGTCGACGGCCAGACTTGATTTTGCAATTAATATTGCATCCTTGCAATTGATTTTTACATAAGGCATGCGATACTATCGCTAAATTCGCTCAGAAATCTGGGTCAAATGCTGACAAGTATAAATCTTGCGAGAAGATGGCTTACCATATGGTCAAGCTGAGTCGTGGGACACGACTCGGAGGTCATGCCGAGTTCAAAGAACTTGAGGACAAAATCCTTATAAAGGGGAAACAAAAAAGCCCCTGAAGGAAAAGATTATCTAAAATCCATGTCCAGAGGCATGGGGGCTGAAAAAATCAGTCAGAATTCATGGCTTTCAGAGTCTTGACACGATCATGCTGAGTCGTAACAAGACTCGGGGGCTACACCCAATGGGTGCACCTGGAGGTGCACACCATTGATGGATTAAGTTTAAAAAGAGATTCATAATATTTTATTTTTGACCCTCGACCAGAATATTCTATTCTGCTCAAGGCTCGGGGGCTACACCCAATGGGTGCACCTGGAGGTGCACACCATTGAAGATCAAGATATAGATGGATAAAAGTTGAAGACCTTTGGCCAATTTCATACTAAAATTGCCCAAAGCCCGGGGGCTAAGTGTATTCACTTCGCTGTCGCGTCGTGAAAAAGAGCACTCCTTCCCCTCACTATGGCCATAATTGAAGAATTGTTTTCAGGAGCGTCTGATCATGCACTCAGATCTTCCTCGAAACCACTCAGATTTTCCTCATAATCACTCGGATCTTCTTCGAAATCACTCGGATGAGATCTTAAACAACTTGAGAGCACTCGGATCATGCAAGAAAAGACGAATCAATTACAGCCAACGATCGGTCAAGAAGTGCTCGGGGGCTACTGTGGGGTATATAGTACCCGGGTACCTCACGAGTCAGCCTGGCAGCCCACCAAAAGGGGGGCGGCCCAGTCCACCGTTCTGGACCTGAAGACGTGCGGGACAAGTCGGCGCACGGAGGAAGGATCTGGAAGAAGAAGTCCTAGTTGGAATAGGAATTATTGTAAAGAAGGAAAGGATTCTTAGAGATAGGATCGGATACAAACCGACTTGTAACCCTGCCCCCCGATATATAAGGCGGGCAGGGACCCCCTCCAAAACAATTCAAGCCAACTCAACTCACCACATCTCGACTCATAGCGAGATCCACGCAATACAACACCCCAAAACAGGACGTAGGGTATTACGTCGAGTCGACGGCCCGAACCTGTATAAACCCCTGTGTCTGTCCATCCTAACCATCCTGCTTCCGATCTTTGCGATCTTCCCTGCATTACAAATCACTTCCGTGGGCTACCCCGTGGAAGACTGCCGGAGATAATATCACCGACAAGGTAGTTCCCACCAATCTTCCAGTCGCGTCCAGGACCAAGCTCCCCCTGGCATACGAGGTCTAAGGCTTGGCCGAACCAACACTTACGCACCTCGTACCCACATGTTCGAAGCATGGGGAAAACTTTCCCGGAAGGAGTCGGAAAAAGTCCGCACTCTGGAGTCATGTAGGTACTAAACTTACCGACCCCATAGAATCGACAAGCGCTTGGTACTTTCAAAAGCTTAACCGTCGGTACCACACCATTCGGCCTTAACCAACATTAGCATACACGGACGGGGCATCTACATGACAAAAATCCCCGCCCGTCATCCTTATGATTCCAACATAAGTAGAGCAGTCGATTCCTATATCTCGCGAGTGACAGGAAATCACTCGGCTTTTACCGGATCCTTATAGCGATGCAGCTATCGTCCTATCATGCTAGTATTTGCAAAGCACGGGTACCTAGGATCATGCAACTAGGGTGTCAACTCAACTCCTGAACGTAAATGCACAAACATAAACATAGCCAAACACAATTGCATGTATTAGAAGACATAGGACATGCTCCGGGGCTTGCCTTCGGGCTAAAAGTTAGCTTGGGAGTCCTCTGCAACCATGTTCGGGTCTTGCTCGACCTGGACAGCGTTCACCTCGCCTTCTGCTTGGCCTCCTTCTTCAGCGGGGATTAGCTCGTAGTCTCCGTCGGCGAGGGCAGGTTCTACACGAATGCATATGCAAATGAGAGTATGATCTTTGGTCGAGTTATCACAGTTTCACAATGATGAACCCGAGTGTATTTAGTGACACATTCACCTGGACAAAATTTGTCTGATCTTCCCTTTCTTTAACAAAAGTTGTAATTACTCATTAAAGTATTAGGGTTTTGTTGATGGTGATTGTGTACACATATAACAATTAGTTTTGATTTTACCACAAAACAGTAAGAGTGTGTGTGATGATTTTAGTTTGGTTAACCAATAAAATTTGAGAAAGTTACTGAGTGCTCTTTGTTTGTTTTCCTGATTTGTTGACCAAGAATTAAGCCAAGATCAAGCATTCATTAACTTCAACAACAAAAACAAGACAGCACACTAACATCAAGATTAAGTTCTAAGAAATCACACTATCATCCAAGGGTCCTTAAATTTTACCAGGGACTAAACTAATCTAAGCAAGCTCACATGCCAAAGGATAGCTTAAAAGATCAAAGGATCTTGCGGTTTGAATTACTCCAGTTTAAAACTGGTACAAATTTAAAATGCAAGTTAGCCAGCTCAACTAAGCTCTTCTATTAAACAGACAGGCAACAGAGTACTACAAGGCTCCTGCGAACAGAAAGCACTCGGAAGCTTTGCCGACTGGTTATTAACAAGGGGGAAACCAGTCGTGGAGGCTTGGAGATGCACACCGCCTTACCTCGAGTTGATCGGTGACCGGAGGTGGCGCGACGGTGGCGGATGGTGGAGCTGTGCGGCTGCGGCTTTGCCCGAGTGGTTTGGGGAAAGCGTTCGAGTGGTTTGCGGCTGAAGGGCTCGAGTGGTTTTGCTGCGCCGAGTGGTTTGCAGCACTCGAGTGGTTCGGCTGGGTGGCTGCGGAGCGGCTCTAAGAAAAAGGACTCGGCGGTGGAGCTGTGAGTGGCAGCTAGGGCTCCGGGAAGCTAGGGCAAGGGCGAGGCGAGTGCGGGTGGCGAGGAACTGCGGCGGAGCAGTGCTCACGGCGAGGAGTGGTGGAGTAGCAGCCTGGTGGTAGCAAAGGCGAGCGGCGGAGGGAGGGGAAGCTTGCGTGCGGGGTGCGGGGCCTTTTATAGGCAGTCGAAGCGAGGCTCGGACTGCGGCTTGGAGCAACGAAGCGGACACGCGGAGCTTCGGGCGGCGCATCGATGGCTGCCGCGGCGGGCATGGCTCGCCGGTCGGCGGCCTGTCGCGGCGGGGCGGCGCGGGGCTGGCGAGAGGCTGGGGCCCACGGTGATTTGCTTGCCGGCCCTGGTCGGGGCAGCGGCGCTGCGGCTCGCCGGCGGGTCGCCGGTGACCACACAGCGCACGCCGGGCGCACGTCGCATCTGGTCTGAGGGGGCGCGGGGGACAAAGCGTTTCGTCGGGGACAACCGCGGAGACAGCACGCGACGCATTTAAGGCGCGGGCGCGACCTCGACGTCCGCGTTAGAAGCTAGCCGCCGCGTGGCGGTGCTGTCGGGCGCGTGACTTGCGCAGCGCCAGAGAGCGCTGGCAATTCGTCGAACACCTGCCGTGCATCCATTCCACCCAACATTTCTTCGAAATTTTGAACTGAAATCAAAATCTCCAAAAAGCAAAGTTGTGTTCCAGGTCACCAGCTACAACTTTTGTAAAGGTTGACCTATGGAAAAGTGAGCGGATTTGAGAGAAACTGTGCAGAAAACTGAATAGACTCGGGTGCCAGTCTGCAGTGAACTTCTGTGTTTTGACTGACTTTGACTGGGATTTAGAGTGCCTTCCACTCAAAATCTCGAAATGAGCCAATTGACAAAAATGTGTCTTGTTAAGAACTGAACAACTTTTGTATTGGTCGATTTTCAAGTTCTTAAGTGAAATCCCGAATTTGAACCATGCCAACCGTGAAAGGTCAAAAGTTCACCGAGGTGCACGGGAATTTTTGGTAGGACTCCTTAAGTGAAAAATCTAGGTGAGACCAATTAAACTTAATTAGGCTAAGACAAAAGGTTTAGCAGGTGATTAAGCTAATGAACACCTAGATTGTCACAGATCTCTTCGTTGATGGTGACGAGGTTATGGACTGGTGTCTCGTAGACGTTGAATCCATTGTACTCGAACGTGTCGTCACGCATCAGGTTCCGCTGGCTTCTCCTGTCGCATCGATCCTGACGACGACGATGGTCCTCCGAGGGTGGTTCTCGAGGTTGAGCGGTGCCAGATCCTGATGCGTTGGCCCCTTGTGGTCGGGCGGCTCTGCGAGTCGCCCGATTAGTGTTGCGTCCTCGGCGCTGATCTCTGGCTTCAGGCGCCTCGTCGGCCGGGGTGAGTTCATCCTCCGACACGGGGTTAGATGGCATCGATGGTGCTACTATGTAGCAGTATGACCTGGCTCTGGCTCTTCCTTGCGCGAGGTAATCTTCCTCGGACTCGGAAGGATCGGTTGTGGGCGTGCCACGTTCCGAACTACTCGGAGTTGACCCTCCGGGTGATCCAAATAGTTCCGGCTCCGTAGAGGAGTCGGACGCGGTGTAACCCTCTTGCAGGTCGTCCAGGATTGAGGGTCCCCGTGGGTTTGACTCGTAGGAGTCGCTCTCAGAGGGGGAATCATCCGCCTGAACGATCTCTTTCATCTTCTGCTGTTGGGTAAGCGCGCGGAAGCCGGGAGTCTGGATGGTGATGACCTCAGGGCTCGGAACGCGCGTCTGCTGAGCGTTTACGCTCTGAGATGACTCGGCGACGTGACTCTCGAGAGCCGGATCGGAACCGAGTGGTTGCTGATCTGCTCCCGACTGGTTGGTCCCCGCGTTTTGCGATGGACTCAGCGGGGCAGATACGGCGCGATCAGATGCGATCGGACCGAATTGGGCCGTGATGGCCGAAGTCGGCGCCAGAGAGGAAACCTCTGTGGCGGTTGTAGCTTCTGTCGTTTGGGTATCCGAAGCGGCGGTGGTGCTCCCGACCTGGATCTCGACTCCGTCGACGTCCGGGAGGTTGCAGCTGTCCAAGATCTTGACGTGGTCCATCGGGCTCACCAAATTGATCTCGGCGATATCCCCTACCTGGCGCGCCACTATCAGTGATATGATCTCCGACAGTCTTCCACGGGGTAGCCCACGGAAGTGATTTGTATGGAGGGAAGATCGCAAAGATCGAGAGCTAGATGGTTAGGGTGGACAGACGCAAGGATTTAGACAGGTTCGGGTCGTCAACTCGACGTAATACCCTACGTCCTGTTTTGGGGTGTTGTATTGCGTGGATTGTTCTCTTGAGAGATTTCGTGATGTTTGGAGGGGGTCCCTGCCCGCCTTATATATTGAGGAGGCAGGGTTACAAGTCGGTTTGTAGCCGATCCTATCTCTAAGGATCCTTTCCTTCTTTACAAAAACTCCTATTCTAATTAGAACTTCTCCTTCCGGGTCCTTCCTTCATGCTCCGGCTTGTCCCGCACGCTATCAGGTCCAGAACGGTGGGCCGGGCCGCCCCCTATTGGAGGGTTGCCAGGCCTGCTCGTAAGGTACCCGGGGACCATATTCCCCACACCGAAGGTTGAGGAAACGTCGGCCGAGGATCAGAAGGTACTTGAAGAAATTAGGAAGAAGATCCGTGAGCAGAAGGAGCAAGAGATCCGGGAACTAGAAGATGAAGCTGTGAAGCAATATTTGTCGCACTTCTCCATAGATCGACATAAGAAGGTCCAAAAGGACAAAGATGTCGTCATCAATGTTTCCCAAATCGAGGTGAAATCTAATACTTCTCCTGATATTAATTCAGAAATTGCAAATTTGGTTGATACTAGTGTCGCCTCTCAAATAAACATCAAGTTTGATGCTATGAGTAAGAATTTTAAAATTTTGTTTAGTCAATTAGATTCTAAAGTCAATCAAGTGATTTCTGACAAAGATCCTAATGCATCTACTTCTAATGCTGAAAATAATAAGAGTGGTGATACTTTTGATAATTTGCATATACTTAAAGTTCCCATCGGTGTGCCACCAATAAATCACATACATAGCCGTACTACCATTGGTGGGTCGGCTGGTGAAGGGAACACAATAGCCACTACTAATGCTTTGATTCCACATAAAGTTGTGTATAGTGAGCCCCCCATGAGCTTAGGTGTTCCTTTGTCTAATGTTAATAGCTCATTGCATCATTCGGTGCCAATTCAACCACCACAACATGCTACATACAGTACAACACCTCCTAATGTTGTTGGTGCATCTAATTTTACTTCTAGTCAGCCTAGGACTGGTTTAGAAGAATTAAGAGATGAGATGCTTGAAATGTTCAAACAAACTTTTGGTAGAGATCCTAGAGTCCCGAGAAAGGTGTATCAAAAACCTTACCCTCAAACTTATGAATTTGTTCAATTTCCACAAGGGTTTAGGACTCCAGAATTTACTAAATTCACTGGTAATGATGATAGAACCACATTAGAAATTATAGCTCAGTTTGTTATACAATGTGGTGAGGCCAGCTGCAATGATATTTATAAAATAAGGTTATTTCCTTTATCCTTGTCGGGTGCTGCATTTACATGGTTTGTTTCATTGCCACCCAATTCTATTCGTAGTTGGCCAGAGTTAGAACAAAAGTTTCATGATTATTTCCTTACTAGTGAATCTGAATTGAGATTGTCACATCTTACGTCGGTTAAGCAAAAATTATATGAAACTATTTCTGAATATATTAGAAGGTTTAGAGATACTAGAAACCGATGCTATGGGGTGA
Organism: Urochloa ruziziensis; assembly: GCA_015476505.1. NCBI lineage: Eukaryota > Viridiplantae > Streptophyta > Magnoliopsida > Poales > Poaceae > Urochloa > Urochloa ruziziensis. Next base: position 6,911,893 of record CM027123.1, on the reverse strand, counting down.
CAATTTCTGATAGAGATTTAGTTGATCTAGCTTATAATGGTTTACTTGAGTTTCATAAAGAAAAGCTAGAGGGGCAAGAATTTCTAGATGTTGGTCAAGTGTTACAAAAGGCTCCGGCTAATGAAAGCCGAGGCAAAGACTATAAAAATTCACAAAAGTCTAATGAAAAGTCTAGTCATCCAGTTTATGCACTTGATTGTGAAAATGATAGTACGGACGACGAAGATAAAAGTGTTTATGCTGCTGAATTTGTGTGGACATCTAAAGATAAACCTAGTACTTGTGCTTCTCTCAAGCCGGTTCACAAGAATCGGCAAGAAGATATGAAATTTACTTTTGATATAGCCAAGGATAGGATCTTTGATGAGTTGCTGAAAATAGGAAAAATCAGATTGTCTCATGCCATACCACCATTTGATGAGTTGAAAAAGTGTGCATATTGTAAATGGCATAATTCATTTTCTCATGCAACTAATGATTGCAATGTATTTTGGAAACAAATACAGTCGGCCATCAATGAAGGACGACTGACATTACATGCAATGCAGGTTGATCAAAATCCTTTTCCTGCAGATGCCTTTGTAAACACCATTGAGTTACAAAATCCTAAAGTATTAATTAGGCCAAGTCAGGCTGAAGGAGCTAAAGGAAAAAAAATGTGATCATTGGTGAGAAAAGGCCTGAAGTGCAACCGCAAAAAGCCCCTCAAGATACATTGAAGGTTTCAGCACTTGGGGGCCAAGGCTGCACAGGGGCGGTTAAACCGCCTTTGAGTAGCGGTTTGACCGGGTCATCCAGGAAAAGTGGGGTTGATCTGAAGAAAAAGGTAAGGCCGAGCTTTGAGGAACTTCTAGCCAAGTACAAGAAAAAGGAAGCACTAAGAAATATAAGAATCGGCCAAAGGGAGATGAGAAGGTAAAATTTTCACAAAAACAAGAGAGTCAAGCGGGTTTCTGCTCACCTCAAGGTAATTATGGTGCTGTACCATATTCATATTTTGCATCGACCACACCATGGTCTTGGTCATATTCTTGCTATTACTCACCTTTAAATTATAGTAGTATGCATATGCAACCATATATTATTCAATATTCTCCTCCATATGCAAATTGTAGCTCAATGCAAAGACCGTTTGTTGCTAGCAATGATCTGGTCAGAAGTGCATTTGTTGATGTTAAAAAAGGTGACAAAAACAGCAAGGAAGGATCTAAATGTCTACAGCCGAGGTGGTGTCCCTCTGGTTTATCTCACACTCAAAAGAGAAGGCTACAACGAATGCGAAAACAAGGATTAATGGAACAGCATGCAGAGGTGAAACCAGCAAGATCTGCAGCTACCAAGCAGGTATGGAGGCCAAAGCAAAGTGTTTTATCATTTTGAGTTGAAGGCAATTTATGGCCGATGAGTTGATTGTCGCCCATAGACAACATATATATGGCCGATGTATTGTTAATCATCGTTCCTAGATGATTCAGGTGCAGAAGAGTATTTTCTAGCACGCATGCTTTGCTAGAAAACAGGGGGGCATATGTTGACAACCAAAATTGGCACCAGATGGATTTTTGCTGTCAATCTGGGCATAGCGGTTTAACCGGGTGCTTAGGGCGGTTAAACCGGCCTGAGTAAAGTTCTCAAAAGTAGAATTGGACTGCACCATCATCTTCGTCTCGTCGAGCTGATCAAAATTCATATGTGGATCACCTAATTTGGAGTCCGGATGAAGGAGATATGACCCCGGGAAGATCTACACCTGCCAGGGGCGGTTAAACCGGGTCCTAGGGGCGGTTTAACCGGGTTTGACAGCCAAATCCGAGTTAGAAATTGTAATTTGGCACCAGATCTATGTAATCTTCGATTCCTAATGGGGCAAGACCTCCCCTCCCTATAAATATAAAGGGCCACGACCGATTGAGGGCATCCCAATTGAATTTATCAAATACTTTTGTCTTTTTACTTTTCCTTTTGCCCTAATCTTTTCAATCTCATACTTGCTGTTCTTCCTTCATCTCTACGGCGATTGTGGACGTTCTAGGTGGCCTGCCGACCCTAGAACACCCCTACGTGCGCTTGCCCAGACGGGGTCCCTCCCGGGCGAGCGTTCGTTGGTCTACCCGCCGGGCTGTCCGGCGAAACCGGTCTAACCGCCTTACCATAGCGGTTAAACCGCCCCTGCGCGGAGGTGCTGCAGCGAGCTCCTCGGCGCGCCGCGTGATCTAACGCGTTCGTGTGTTGGCCTGATTTTTGCGCCAACACCAGGGAAAGGCTGATGCAGTAAAACAAGCAGGGAGATCAGTGGAGCAATATGCTAGTGAGCTCCAGTACTTGTGGGGAGAGCTAGACCATTGTGCTCCTCTCCAAATGGAGACTCCGCGAGATGCTCAAGTGGTCTATAAGTGGGTGGAAGATAGGAGGGTGACCCACTTTCTGAAGAACCTAGACCCTGAGTTTGAGAGTAGGAGAGCTGCCTTCTGTCACCAGCAGAGTCTTCCTACCATGGATGAGGCTGTCTCAGCCATGATTGATGAGGAGAGCAGGCTTCAGGTGATGGGTGGTGGTAATCCCGTGAAGCCTGTCTATGTTGCAATTGAAGACAGAGAATGCTATAATTGTGGGAAAAGGGGCACTTGAGTTATAATTGTCCCAAGCCTAGAGGTAGTGGCGGTCGAGGTGGATCTCGTGGAGGTCGTGGGAGTACTCGTGGGAGCTATGAAGGAGTCCGTGGTAGTAGTGGTGGAGGCCGAGGTAGAGGCCGTGATGCCCCAGGGTCAATGTTGTTGCCATTGAGGAGACTCCCTCTGTTACTTTGACTGGGGAACAAGTTAAGCTGGTGGGAACAATGGTAGAAGGGCAAATCTTCTGAGAGTTCCACTCCACCTGATGGGCAAACCACCAACAGCTTCGGTAACTTTGCCAACTACGCCCACATGGGCGAAGGTACTCAGGCACAGGCACTTGCATCCTCATATAGGCATAATTTAGATTGGGTCATAGATTCAGGGGCATCCAAGCATGTCACGAGAATGTCTAGTTCTTTCAAAACATACAGTCCATACACTCATTGTGAATCTGTCCAAATTGCTGATGGCACATCCCAACAAATTCATGGTGTAGGATCCATAGAGTGTACACCATCCCTCAGCTTATCATCTGTCTTGCATGTTCCTTCATTTCCAGTCAATCTCATTTCTGTAAGTTCAATCATTGATCAGTTCAAGTGCACAGTAACATTCGATGAAAATTCTTGTGTCTTTCAGGAGAGGAGGACTGGGAAAAGAATTGGGACTGGAGTCAGGCGTAATGGGTTGTGGTTCATCAGTCATGAGGAGTCAGCATTGGCAGCATCTGTTGAAGGAAATGTGAAGGAAATTATGCTGCTTCATTGTCGGTTAGGACATGTATCTTTTGAGAACTTAAGTCGGTTGTATCCTACTATGTTTAAGGGAGTGGACAGAAGTAGACTTGTGTGTGATGCATGTGAGCTTGGCAAGCATACTAGGTCCATCTATCCTAGTATTGGTCTTCGCAGTTGTGAACCATTTATTCTAATACACTCAGATGTGTGGGGTCCCTGTTCAGTTACTTCTGTAAGTGGTGCTAAGTGGTTTGTCACCTTTATTGATTGTTACACTCGTATGACCTGGATCTATATGCTTAAGCATAAAAATGAGGTGTTTCAGTGCTTTCAAGACTTCCACAAATTGGTTGCAAATCAGTTTGATGCAAGGGTTCGAATTGTTTGGACTGATAATGGAACAGAGTATGTGAATAATGAATTTAGATCATATATTTCACATCAAGGAATATTCATCAAACAACTTGCCCTAGAACTCCACCTCAAAATGGTGTAGCTGAGAGGAAGAATCGTCATTTGCTGGAAGTAGCAAGGTCTCTTATGTTTCAGATGAATGTGCCTAAATATTTGTGGAGTGATGCAGTGATGACAACTACTTATCTCATAAACAGAATGCCATCTAGAATACTTGGTTCAAAATCACCAGTTGAGCTCCTGGTGGGAAGATGTGATTTTAAAGTCCCACCCAAGGTCTTTGGCTGTGTTTGCTTTGTAAAGGACCATCGACCTACGGTGGGCAAGTTGGATCCTCAAGCTGTCAAGTGCATCTTTGTGGGTTATGCCTCTACACAGAAAGGGTACAAGTGTTGGGATCCTATTGGCAGGAGATTATTTGTGAGTATGGATGTAACATTTCGTGAGGAAGAACCATATTATACAAAGAAGGGTGACCTTGATCTGTTCTTGGAGGAGTTCTCTTCAGGTCACTGAAGGTGACAGTAGAGAGGGGGAGAATGAGAATGGTGATGAGAAAGACGATGATGTGGCTCATGAAAAGGTGGTGGTTGGGACAATCCCGTGTCCTATAAGTGGGAATGGTGATCTTGTTGATCCCGTGTCCAATGATAGTGGGTCAAGAGATGTTGCTAGTGAGGTCTCACGAGGTGAGAGTGAGGGTCATGATGATCAAATGTTAATGTTCAAGAGGAAATGGAGAATGATGAAACTATAGTTATTGGAACTATCCCGTGCCCAACTGGAGAGAATGAGAAGCAGGGGGAGAAGGAGAATGAGAAGCAGGGGGAGCGACCCATAGTGTATTTTCGAAGGCGAACTAAGAAGCAGAGAGAGGAACCACAACCTGAACAAGCTGAAACTCCAGTCCCATATCTCTCCTCGGACTCCTCTCCATCAAGCACTCCATCTCCAGTTGGTAATGTCTCTCCCACCTCTGAACATGTAGAGTTACCCCTTGCACAACGCAAAGATCCTAGAGTCAATGCTGGAAGACCTCCTTCTCGTTACGGCTTTGAACATGATATTGCTAAATATGTCGCATATTCTAGTGTCTCACCTGCATATAGAACATTTATTGCATCACTACAAGCAGTGCCTATTCCGAAGGATTGGAGGTGTGTTAAGCAAGATCCAAAGTGGAAGGATGCAATGAAGGAAGAATTGCTTGCTCTCCAAAAGAACAAGACATGGGAGCTTGTTCAGCTTCCAGCAGGAAAGAAGGCTGTGGGTTGTAAATGGGTCTTCACAGTAAAGCAGACTCCTGAAGGAAAAGTAGACAGGTACAAGGCAAGGTTGGTTACGAAGGGATATAGTCAGACATATGGAATTGACTATGATGAAACCTTTGCACCTGTGGCAAAGATGGGTACGGTGAGGACCTTGATCTCATGTGCAGCCAACTTTGGTTGGCCACTTCATCAACTAGATGTGAAGAATGCATTTCTTCATGGGGACCTGCAGGAAGAAGTCTATATGAAAATTCCACCTGGGTTTGGAAATGAACAGACTCTTGGAAAAGTGTGCAGACTCAAGAAGTCGCTCTATGGCTTGAAGCAGTCACCTCGTGCATGGTTTGACAGATTCAGGCGAGCAGTGTGTGATATGGGGTACTCACAATGTAATGGAGATCACACAGTTTTCTACAAACATCGGGGCTCTAGTATCACGATCCTAGCTGTTTATGTTGATGATATAGTGATTACTGGAGATGATGTGGAGGAGATCAAGCAATTGAAAGAGAAGCTAGGTAGAGCCTTTGAGGTGAAGGATCTTGGACCACTCCGTTACTTTCTTGGGATTGAAATTGCCAGGTCACAAAGGAATTGTTCTTTCCCAGAGAAAATATATTCTTGCGTGTTGTGTTGCCATAGATTAAACTGAAATTCATCACTGAACCTTTGAGCCTACCAAATTCAGTGGAGAAAGACACCACGACAATTTCATCATCAACTTCTCTTAAAAATTATAGCAGAATTGTAAGCGTTTGCAGGGCGCGTGAGAGCTCCATTGTGAAAACTGACAGGGAAGGACTAGAGTTGGAGGTCATGGCGATAGTGGGTTCGTGTCGGCTGTCGGCAATAATTGGCGCCTCGAAAATTGGCACAAAACAAACGGACCTAAAATCCCGCAGGATCGATGGGCAGTCACGAGGACCCAGCTGCCTGCACACTGGGTCGAAAGAGAATGAGAGTCCAAAACACTGTTGGCTAACACCAGCAAGAGATCTTCTGTAGTTACAGTGACAAATAATACTAGCATGAAAGCTATGCGTATGTGAAGAAAACAGAACACAACTTTGTTTGCAGAGCAGAAACAACTTTCTGGGATTCGACAATCGCCTCAAAGAAGTGTTTTTGGTCTCTTCTCTCAATTTTTTCCCTGTCTCTTTCAAGCCATGACATGATTCCTTGCAACTTGCCTCCTTTTCTGATTTCTCAAACGAAATGAGAGAGATATGGACCAAAGTTGCAAACCTTTTTTCTTTTAATTTATTTTCATTTTCCTTCCTTTTTTCCCTCAAACATTATCTGAACAATTCTTCTTTCTTAAAAGAATGATCAAGCACACATTTTCAGCCTTACGGCTTACTTCACGTACAGGTGAACAAGCTTCGCCGATCACCCAGACATCATCTAATCTATGACAATGGCATCATTCACACCGAGAAGGCGAAAAAATCGGATAAAATATCTACCTACAGGCAGGAGCGTAGAAACTGGGGATGTGAGCAAACACAATGGAGTAAGGACCCACGGTTATGGGATGTGTTCCCTCCACCTGCACAGGCTCCAGCTTTGGGATGTCTCCATTGGCATCAGTCGCCAACACATTGCCATTCAGCAGCACTTGTTGGCTCTGCAAGTTCCCGTCTTTGGGAGTGAGATGGTACTCTTCTCTTGTGAGGTCGGCAGCTTCACCAAGCCCAGGAATGTGACCAAACCTTCTGCTTTCTTTCCTTGCACTCTGGGTCTGTGCGCCTTCACTCGTCACATAAATGTGATTTGTATCGTTGCCACTGAGGTTGATCAGGAGCAGAGTAATCCCTTCCTGAAAAAAAAATCAAAGGAATAGTATTTAAGCATGGTTCAGATGGTTACTAAGAGTTGTTGCAAAAAAGAAACAGAAGTTTGAATTGCATGTGCTCCCTTACTGATTTTCTCGCGCAATGTGCATAAGCACGGATCTTATTTGTGCCATTGAATGTTGTTGAGAAGACCTTGGTTCCCATGAGGCGATGCCATAGTAAAGCACTGCAGAGAAATCAGAAAGATGCTAAATTAAGATGGACAAAGTTTCTTTTTCCTATCATTCACTGAAGCTTTGTAAAAGTTATGTACTTGTAATAGTCAGGATTTGGTTCAAATGTAGTTGTGTTGAGCAGGCCATAGTTTCCACCAACCAAGGTCTGTCTACAGTAACTCTTTGTGTCATACTTTGATGACATCCCAAGCTGATCCAGATACCTGAAACATCATCAGTGGAAAGTCAATAAATAATTCTTGAGATGGTTACTTCAAATTCAATTACTGAGCTTAGCTGTGTGCTACTTCATGCATGCTCTTGGCTTACCAGAAGCTGAACACAAATGCATCGGTTACAAGGTGGTGGCCACTGTTGTAAGCCCCTCCAGCCTCGCCAACCCAGGCAACGGTCGACGTCCCTGCAAACTTCAGTATCCTCTGAAGATTGCTGAAAGTGCTTGCCTCGCCATCAAGGTATGATGGATTAAGAATTTTCTCAATCAGATGATCGTCAACACCTGATACATTCAGCATTCTATCCATTTATGCAGATTCCAAGTCTCCAACTCATGTACTTAATAGATGGTAAGTCAACGGAGCATACCAGGGCCTAAATTGTAGATATGGTGAGTGATCACATCCATTTGACTTGGCTTTGTTTTGCTGACGAGTTCAGTGAACCAGGCTGCGTCAAAGAAGCCTCCTGGTGCAAGTACTAGAGGCTTTGTTGGGTTGCTTTGGTAGGTGCTGTCAATTATGTGTTTCAGAGTAATCACATCTGCTGCATATTGGTCTGCATCAATCCGGGCTCCAACTCCACTACCACTGAGTTCATTTCCTACAAGAACATCGTATTAAGGTTCCAAAATACTATACTATGCAGAAGTACTGCTCAGATTAGATTGCTTCTTAAGAAAAACTAGTGTACAATAAAAGTATGTCTTTTGTACATTGACGTGTGAAAAGACATGGAAAGCATCATCTATGACCTTTTCTGTAGCTCTTTAGTGCTAGCTTAACCAATTATCTACTCCTATCTAAATGATGCTGACACATTTGTCTGGATTCCGTTGCTACATACTTATCAGAACTCTCTAAATAAAGTGGCTTCAAACCCATATCATAGGAAGATAAAGTGTAGCGAATAAAAGAAGCTGCATTCGTGTAATTCCATGGCCCCCCTAAAGAACCATCAGGCCATTCAGAGCATTCAGCCCAAAAATAATTTTGGCCCTGCAACATCAAATAGAATGTTAGACAATCAAGTCCAAAGAGAATGCAGTTCCTGAGACTCCTAAGCCCTGACATGGTAAATGAGTAAACCCGGCCAAGTAACCAAGCAGCCAGTGAAAAGAAGTCACTGCGCATTCCAAGGCCAGTGCACACTTGGATCACTCTGACGGTAACGCTGTCGTCCATCGACCGGCTCGCTCGTCGTGCGCAGGAACTGAAACTGCTGTGGCCGCTGGAACGAAAACAACCAAACCGACGGCCGTGTGAGTGTGACCTCTGCGTGCCTGCGACACCGGCGAAGACTGCTACCGCTCCTGCCGTCGCCGGCCGCCATCGGTGTGTGGAAATGGAAACCCGGTGGCGGCGCGCGCTGTATCCGTCTGCTGCTTGAGCAAAGAGCGTAGTACGTACGTACGAGGAAAACTGCAGGCGACGGATAAGGACGGCCGCCGCCAGCCATCCCAGAAACCGCGAGCACGCACACGACGTCACACCCCCGCTACATACCTTGTCTTTTCCTCAAATCTCACCGATCCCACTTGGCATGGCCCTGGGTCTCCTGTCTCCACTGGATCCGTTCACTTGTTTCTCTGCGGCCGTGGCATTCGCGTTGGGCCAAATCCTCCTCCTGGTTTCCTTTCAGTCACCTGGATTCCGTCACCTGCTGCCCTCCGTGCAACACCCGACCCGACAGCTGCGTCGCACCTCTATATACAGATCTGCCTCTATATAAGCTCTACACCTCCAAAGAGCACCAGAAAGAAAGAAAGAGATAGTACACTGCACTCTGCACACTAGAGATACACGCTGACACGCATCTGCACAAGCCTCACGCCGCCAGCTTCCTCCCATGGCGATCCTGTCGGACGCCGCCACCGAGGTGCTCATCCCACTCGCCGCGGTCGCCGGCATCGCCTTCGCCGTCGCGCAGTGGGTGCTCGTCTCCCGCGTCAAGCTCTCCCCGTCCCCTCACAACGCCAGGGACAAGGACGCGCTCCTCAGCGACTCGCTCATCGAGGAGGAGGAAGGCCTCAACGACCACAACGTCGTCACCAAGTGCGCCGAGATCCAGACCGGCCATCGCCGAGGGAGCCACGTCATTCCTCTTCACGGAGTACCAGTACGTGGGCATCTTCATGTGCATCTTCGCCGTCGTCATCTTCGTCTTCCTCGGCTCCGTCGAGGGGTTCAGCGCAGCCAAGACCCACCCCTGCACATACAGCAAAGACAAGCAGTGCAAGCCGGCGCTCTTCAACGCGCTCTTCACCACCGTCTCCTTCCTGCTGGGCGCCATCACCTCCGTCGTGTCGGGGTTCCTGGGCATGAAGGTGGCCACGTACGCCAACGCGCGGACCACGCTGGAGGCCAGGAAGGGCGTCGGAAGGGCCTTCGTCACCGCGTTCCGGTCGGGGGCGGTGATGGGGTTCTTGCTCGCGTCCAATGGGCTCCTGGTTCTTTATATCGCTATTAACCTGTTTAAGCTGTATTATGGTGATGATTGGGAGGGGTTGTTTGAGTCGATTACTGGGTATGGGCTTGGTGGATCTTCCATGGCGCTGTTTGGGAGAGTTGGAGGCGGGATCTATACCAAGGCTGCTGATGTGGGTGCTGATCTTGTGGGTAAAGTTGAGAGGAACATCCCTGAAGATGACCCCAGAAACCCCGCTGTAAGTTAATTTCATTTCTTGGGTTTGTTTTCTGATATTTAAGTGTCTTAAAAAGTGATTACTTATGATTACATTCACACCAGTTTATAGCAGCAATGAGATGCCAATTCACTGATTTATGAGCATCGCTTTACTGAACCTTTTTTTTCTATGGAGCTAGCTTTACTTAACTTATGAGCAAGGAAATACTTACTGAATGTGCAAATTCTGTTTGTCAGGTGATTGCTGACAATGTTGGGGATAACGTTGGTGACATCGCCGGAATGGGGTCGGATCTCTTCGGGTCATACGCTGAGTCTTCCTGCGCTGCACTCGTTGTGGCATCCATTTCTTCGTTCGGCGTCAACCATGATTTCACTGGGATGTGCTTCCCGCTGCTAGTCAGCTCCGTTGGCATCATCGTCTGCCTCATCACCACGCTCTTTGCAACGGACATCTTCGAGATAAAGGCCGTGAAAGAGATTGAGCCTGCGCTGAAGAAGCAGCTCATCATTTCGACGGCTCTGATGACTGTCGGCATCGCGCTGATCAGTTGGTTGGCACTCCCAGCTAAATTCACGGTCTTCAACTTTGGCGAGCAGAAACAAGTTACCAACTGGTAAGTTAATCACTAGTGCTGATTGCTTGTTAGTACTAGTTTCCTGAAATGCATTATCTTCGGATAATCGTGATAGCACCACTTTGCAGGGGATTGTTCTTATGTGTTGCAATTGGCCTCTGGGCCGGTCTGATCATTGGATACGTGACAGAATACTACACTAGCAATGCATACAGGTAAAAAAATTCTGTACTTAATTGATTAAAAAATCTCATGAAGGCATCAACTAGTTGGTAGTGCTTTAATCCATGGTGCTAACTGCTGATTTGCTATGCTGCAGCCCCGTGCAAGATGTCGCCGATGCCTGCAGGACTGGTGCCGCCACCAATGTCATCTTCGGCCTTGCTCTGGGATACAAGTCCGTCATAATCCCCATCTTTGCTATTGCTGTTGGCATCTACGTCAGTTTCACAATCGCTGCAATGTACGGCATCGCCATGGCTGCTCTTGGCATTCTGAGCACAATCGCAACCGGTCTTTCCATCGACGCCTACGGTCCTATCAGTGACAACGCCGGCGGCATCGCTGAGATGGCTGGCATGAGCCACAGGATCCGCGAGAGAACCGACGCCCTCGACGCTGCAGGAAACACAACCGCTGCCATTGGAAAGGTAATTCACCTGTTTCTTTCAAGAACAATTACACAAGAAAAAAACACACTTAGTAATATAGCAATAATAAAATAAATCGCTTAATAATAAAATAATTGAAAAATGCAGGGTTTTGCTATCGGATCAGCCGCTCTGGTGTCGCTGGCCCTGTTCGGGGCGTTCGTGAGCAGGGCAGGTGTGAAGGTAGTCGACGTGCTGTCCCCGAAGGTGATAATCGGGCTGGTGGTGGGCGCGATGCTCCCCTACTGGTTCTCAGCCATGACGATGAAGAGCGTGGGCCGGGCGGCGCTGGAGATGGTGGAAGAAGTCCGGCGGCAGTTCAACACCATCCCCGGCCTGATGGAAGGGACAGGCAAGCCCGACTACGCCAACTGCGTCAAGATCTCCACCGACGCCTCCATCAAGCAGATGATCCCGCCCGGCGCGCTGGTGATGCTCACGCCGCTGGTCGCCGGCACCTTCTTCGGCGTGGAGACGCTCGCCGGAGTGCTCGCCGGCGCGCTGGTGTCGGGGGTCCAGGTGGCCATCTCCGCCTCCAACACCGGCGGCGCGTGGGATAATGCCAAGAAGTACATCGAGGCGGGAGCCAGCGAGCACGCGAGGGCGCTGGGGCCTAAAGGGTCGGAGTGCCATAAGGCGGCGGTGATCGGGGACACCATTGGGGACCCGCTCAAGGACACGTCGGGGCCGTCGCTTAATATCCTCATCAAGCTCATGGCCGTTGAGTCCCTCGTCTTCGCGCCCTTCTTCGCCACCCACGGCGGCATCCTCTTCAAGCTCTTCTGATTGGGTGATCGGTTCTAGAGGAAGCGGCAGAGCTCAGATGCCGCGGATGATTTGAGATTACTCCGATCCGGCTTCCGGCCACGTGTCAATAAATTAAAGCCGGCCAATACCCCTGCAGAGGACGGTGGTGTGCTAGTTGTTCTCCTTGTAAGTAGATTGTTGTAGTTTATGCTTGCAGTGTTGTCCACCTCGATCTGTACATACTTGGCGAATATAGTGTATGATCAGTGATCAGCAATGTAATAAGTAACAGGAGAGAAAAAGAAGCACCTACGGAAAACCTGTGATGTGAAAGCTGCACCTTTGGAAAGCTACACAAGATATGTCACTTGCATTACCCTATAATTTTGCAACACAAGATATGTCGGGATGCACTTGCATTGCCTTATAACGCATAGAGTTGAGCCGTTAGGAGTGTATATATGGTGAAAGTTTTATCTTAATCATTATTTTTACAAAATTTAGATGGTGCATGTACATACACCCCTGGTGGAAGTCTATATCACACCTGGGTGTGATCTCTATTGAGAAAACACCCACCCTGCGTTGCAACTGGTCTAGTCGCGTAGTTGCGCGGACCGTGCTAGTGTCGAGGCTCCGGCACGGCGACACGAACAGGCACGGCACGGCTGATATGCCGTGCTGCCTAGCGGCATCCCAAATCTGCACCCGAGCGCACGGGGCGCTCGGCGTGCGCGCTCTGCGGGGGCCGCCACCATGCACGCGCCGTCTGGGGGACCCCACGTGCAGGGACGGACGGGGCCACCACGTGTTGACAATTTTGACAATTTTTGTTGCAAAATTTTGACTCTTAAGAATTTTTGTCGCAAGCAAAAGTTTGTTGTAAAAAATTTGTCGCTGGAGAATTTTGTCGCAAGCAAAAGTTTGCTGACAATTTTGTTGCAAAAAATTTGACTCTGGAGAATTTTGTCGCAAGCAAAAGTTTGTGGCAAAAAATTTGTCGCTGGAGAATTTTGTCGCAAGAAAAAGTTTGTTGACAATTTTGTTGCAAAAATTTTGGTGCTGAAGAATTTTGTTGCAGAAAAGTTTTGCTCGAACAATTTTTCCTCCAAATTTTGCTTCAAAATTTTTTTTCACATTTTTTTTCTTGTTATCAGTTCATCACCATGCATGACATGGAGTCGAGCAGTAGAACGAAATCCCAACTTTACAACCGAGCGCACCGTCTGGCGTGTGCACTCGCTGCTCGATACCCCCCACGTGGGTGGGGCCCATGAGATCCCAAATTTGTGGCCGAGCGCACTGGCTCGGCCGTGCGCTCGCACCCCCCCCCCCCCCCCCCCCCCCCCACGCGCGGGGATTCCTCTCGTATGCTCACTCTCCACATTGGTGGGACATAAATTAGTTGAACAAAATTTTGTTGTAAAAATTTTGATGCTGAAGAATTTTGTCGCAAACAAAATTTTACAGAAAAAATTTTGTTGCAAAAATTTTGGCGCTAAAGATATTTGTCGCAAGCAAAAGTTTGGTGATAAAATTTTGTTGCGAAAATTTTGGCGCTGAAGAATTTTATTGCAAGCAAAAAGTTGTTGACGAAATTTTGTTGCAAAAAAAATCTGAAGAATTTTGTCACAAACAAGCAAACAAAAGTTTGCTCGCTCAAGATTTTTGTTGCAAAATATTTTTTTGAAATGTTTCTATGACAAGTTTTTCTCGAACAATTTTTCCTTCGAATTTTGCTTCAAAATTTTTTCTGACATTTTTTTCCTCCTAAAAATGTTTTCCTGGCTTTTTTAGTGTGTGGGGGCGTCGGAGGCATGCGGGAGCCGTGCGCTCGTGCATGTGGGGCTCACGATGTGAAGTGAGGCGTGCGGGTGGGCGCTGCTGCGAGGTGGATGGGCCCCACCACTTTTTTTGGCGGCATACGTGAGCGCACGAGAGGCTAGGAGCGGCCGACCGCAAACTAGCGACGCCCGTGGGGCCCATCCACACGCCCCGAGCAACCTCATCCTCTGCCTTTGCCTATCAGACTCCGCCTTTTCTCTGCCTGCCTGTTGGCGAGTGCTCCCACTCCTCTTCTACCCCGTGCGAACGCCGATGGAGCTCCGCCCCGATGGCTGTCCGTCCACGAGGGCACCGATCCAAGCTTCGTCGCTGGCGGGCGCGGCGGCGGCTCCAACCAGCTTCGTTGCCCGCGGGCGGCAGCACGACCCGGTGCGCCCCAGTGGGCGGCAACGCTGACCCCGGCGAGCGGTGGCGGCGGCCCCTGACGGAGAGGCGATGCCGACCGGCCACGCAGGTACCGCCCTTTTTTTCTCTTTTTTTTGTAGCGAGAAAAAAGTTTGTTGTAAAGATTGTTCGAAAAAGTTTTTCAGCTTGTGTTTCAAATCTTATTGCAAAACTTTCCCCCAAACATTTCTTCACATTTTTTTTCCTGTGCTTCGAAAAACATTTCTTCAATTTTGTTGCAAAAAATTTCCTGTAAAGGTTTGCTTCAAATATTTGTTGCAAAAGTTTTGAGAAGAAAAAATATTTGAAGAAAATTTTTCTTCTCAAAATTTTGTTGCAAAAGTTTGCTTGCTCGAGATTTTGTTGCAAATTATTTTTTCGTAAAATTTTTCTTGACAATTTTTTCCTTCGTAGAAAAAGTTTTCTCTTTCGATATTTTTCTCAAAAAATTGTTGCAAAATATTTCCAACAATTTTTTCTGCACAACTTTTGTGCCCGTGGGGGGCGCTGGGAGCCGTTCATGCGAGGGGGACCACGCACGTCGAGTGGGCGCGGGAGGCAGGAGCCATGCGGGGCCGCGGGGGGCGCCAAGGCGCGTGCATGCGGGTTGGGTGAGCCCTGGTGATTTTTGGACGGACACGCGACCGCACGGTGGCTTTGGTGCGGGCGAGCGCAAATTAGCAGTGCCCGCAGTAGAGCCCGCGGTGTGCGGGGATCGGGGGTGGATATGGTGGGTCCGGCTCACAACTGGAGAGCGGTGCACGCTGTGCGTGCAGGAGTGGACGCTGCTACAAGTAGGTGAGGCCCACCACTTTTTTTTTTTTTTTGGTCTCTACGCGCGAGCGCAGAGCGTGGGTGCGGGCGACCGCAAACTAGTGGCGCCCGCTGCCTGTCGTGCTGCTTAGTACCGTGCCGTTCCGGGCCGCCCGTTTGGCCAGATATAGTTGGGCCTGATACAGAGCATCGGTCTGGCCCAGTCCAGCTTGGTCAGATCTGACACCGAAGGAATCGAAAGCGGGCCCGCGCAGTCCAAATATAATAAAGCCACGAGGTCCATGACACGTAGGCTCATGAATGCTCGGTTGCATTGCATTGGCTCTCCGGCAATCGGAATTTCGCCGCCACCTGGAGGAGATACAGAATATGCGGCTCCTGCTACCGTCCAGCCGCACGAGGGCGCTGCCTTAGCCTAGTTCTCGTCTCCAACTCCAACGCCACCGCCGCCGATTCCATAGCAATTGGCTCTTCGGTTCCGATAAGAAGAGTGCGGCGGAGGGAACTAGAGGGAAGGAGAAGGCAAAGTGGAAAGGGGCGCCGCGCCATGGGTAACGCGTCGTCGATGCTGACCCAGTACGACATCGAGGAGGTGCAGGAGCACTGCAACTACCTCTGTAAGCAACCAGATTTTGATACCCTTTCTTCTACTGCTGTAGTATTTGTTTGGTCCCGTGATTGCTGATCTGTTCCTTCTTTTCTTGAAACGACGCAACAGTCTCGCAGCAGGAGATCGTGTCCCTGTACGAGCGGTTCTGCCAGCTCGACCGCAGCGCCAAGGGCTTCATCTCCGAGGACGAGTTCCTCTCCATCCCAGAGTTCTCCCTCAACCCGCTCTCCAAGGTATGAATTGATCCACCCCTCATCTCCTGGCTCCACCCGTTGGGATCCCTTTAATTTGTTTCGACCCGGATAAGTTTCTCTTGTGGCTTTGTTTGCATCTCAAGAATGGAATGTTGCGATTTTGTCCCATTCCTTTTCCTGGCAATCCGTTGGTTGTGTTGTACCCTGCAGATCTTGCAGTGCCGTTATTGGATTGGTGCTGTTGCCAGTTTGCCATAAGCCCCCACAATGCTGTACTTTGCCCACGTTTTGTTTTTGTTTATACATATCTGCCCTCAGAGTCAGAAAGATACTAATTTACAATAGTACCTAACACTGAATATAAGCTTTTAATCCTGCGTATCCAAAACCAAAATACAAAGGAAAGAACTAAACCATTATTGCCAACTATTGCAAGCATTAGCTAGCTAAGTAATTGTAGTATTTTTTTTTTTTGAAACGAAGTGTAGCATAATTTGCTCAGACCAAATGTACAGATGGTTTACTTGGTTAATCTCATCAGGGATGGATGATCACCTGCATTATGTTTTTTTTTTTTTTGAAAAGAACCTGCATTGTGTTTTACATTGGGATTCCTTTTACATTGGACATATTCAGTCAAGCCTCACACCATGTGCAGTATATGCTGCCCTGCAGAGTTACACTTACTCCTGACTGGAACAGCCAGAGATGACATAACACCTGAAGTTTACCTCTAAACTTTTGTGGCAGACGCACTCTGACTTAGTACCACGCCATATAAAGAAATCATTTCCAACAAGAAGTTAAATACTTCGAGAGTAAACATATAGCTACTGATCAAGTTTCCTCTGCCACTGTACTAATTTGTGGATACTAAAAAAGTTTCATGACAAAGCTCTACCAGGACAAACACTGTACCTGATTCAAATGTTTCAACCAATATGCTCCTCTCGATTGCGGCTTCTGAGTTTCTCCTCATTTTTTCCCCAGAGGCTGCTTCGTATGGTTGATGGATTGAACTTCAAGGATTTTGTTGCCTTTCTTTCTACTTTCAGTGCAAAGGCCAGTCTTCGGCAGAAGATCGAATGTAATCCCTAATATCATGCTTGTATCTACTTCTTTCCTTCCTATTTGAATATTTATACTTAAAAGCAACAAGTGTTGAATGAGGAAGTCCTAAGCCCTTGTGACCACTCGCTCAAATTTTTATTTTCTGTTTATGTTTGATGAAGCAGTGATATTTAAGGTTTACGACATTGATGGCAAGGGGAAAGTAACCTTCAAGGATTTGCTAGAAGTTTTACGGGACCTAACAGGGTCATTCATGTCTGAGGAACAAAGAGAGGTGCTTTCATGTCATTTCATTAAGTTCCGTATTTCGTTATAAATGTTATGCGGTTGTTTCCTTTATTTTGTGAAGATGATGTTGTGAATTTGTGGCATGACCTATTTACTCCATTCATCTTCAACCTAACTGTATCTTCAGTTAGTGACATGTGAAGTGGACACAATATGTTTCGAACTGAAGGAAGCACTGATACTAACTGTAGGTTTCTTTAGAGTTGCAAAGTGGGAAGTATCATATGCAGTCCATTTGAGTGCACTGTATAAAGATAATTTGCACAGCTTTTGACATGATTAACATAATAGCTTTTTGGAAGCCATATTGTATTTCTAAGTGATTAAAATCCAAATATTTACACTTTCTATGCATTCTTAACCTGCAACAAGTGTTCTCTTTGTCAATTTGTAGTAGACAAAGGAGCCAATTTCATTCTCCCTCATTCTAATTCAAGTTCTGTTCAAAAGCAATACATCTTCAATGGCTTCTTTATTTTAAAAAAGTTAGCATGATATGGTTTGAATAAACTTTGTTCGTTATGCTATACCTTTTCTATTTTGTTCAAGGAGTCTATGGTGTTCAGAACTGACTAAAGGTTCCTGGGGCTAGTGAAATGCTTGTAATTTCCCACTGAGAATGCTGAACACAAGCACACTAGCTCTGTCTTTTTTCATGAAAAGACAAAAGAGGTACCACTAGCTATGTAGTAACATTGTAACTTGCAAGAAACCAAACCTTTGTACCTAAGGTATCTAAGTAATAATTTCGGTATATTTCCAAGGACCGTCAAAAGGCTCTTGTGTATTTTGTTTATATGGACGTAGAATATCAATGTGACACAAACCATATCGATGCATTGCAGCAAGTACTAAGTAAGGTATTGGAAGAAGCAGGGTACACAAAGGATTGCTCATTTTCAGTAGAAGATTTTATCCAGGTACATGAATCCTTTTCTGTCTCATTATCATAGCTTCTATCTCTATTATTCTCCAATACCTTACTATAATACCGTGCTCTGGAAAATTGGTGACAGTACTCGTATGTAGCACTTTGTCAGAGTCAGCTCTTCTGGCAATCAGTCTTTTGCATGTACTACTAGACCTTGTCTGAAAACATCCTGCACTGTTTCAGATTATCGACCATCCTGGGCTCAAGATGGAGGTTGAAGTGCCAATCGACTAGTGAAAACGCTGTAGAATTTTTAAAAAAAAATTAGTTTACTTTACAAGCTCTGGTTCTGTCTGCATGACATAGTATCCATACTCGATGAGATGTAACAGGATAATGACCACTCTTCTTCGTTTTCTTATTTTGTGACCAGTTCACGTGCCCAAATTTTAGTCTACTCTGATGCAACAGCTAGCTTTCGTCTTTGTTCATTTAGCACTTTTGAATGCAGTAATCCATGTCAACTTCTCTGGATCCAATTACTACAAAATTTGCTTTGTAATGAGGTTTTAGCTGGTTCCATGATGATATTTTGGAGCGCGATCTTGCTTGTGGTTGACGCCGCCGCGCATAACTCTTCTGCCCAGAAGCAAAGGCCCATCCACATACTGGGCTGCCCAAACATATCGTAATCTAGATGGGCCATACCGTAAACGACGACCTGTGTGGAGAGGGAGATGCGCATGGCCGCCGGCGGCCTCTGGTGAATCTTCCGCGATCGGCGATGTGCTGATCCTAATTCAGCTCTGGCACCTGCGCAACCGAATTCATGCGTGTTGTGTTGCCGTAGATTGAACAGAAATTCATCACTGAACCTTTCAGCCTACCAAATTCAGTGGAGAAAGACACCACGACAATTTCATCAACAACTTCTACTGATATAATTATTGCAGAAAACTGGGCAAGGACCAGAGTTGGAGGTCATGGCTATAGTGGGTTAATGTCGGCTGTCGGCAATAATTGTCGCCTCAAAATTGGCACAAAACAAACGGACCTAAAATCCCGCAGGATCGATGGGCAGTCACGAGGACCCAGCTGCCTGCACAACTTGGGTCGAAAGAAAATGAGAGCTCGCTGTCGGCGAGAGACAGAGTCCACATGGGAGTCCAAAACACTGTTAGCCAACACCAGCAAGAGATCTTCTGTAGTTACAGTGACAAATAATAGGAAAAGGCTATTGTATGACCCGTCGCACTCTTGCACAACCGCGCGACCGATTTGGCCCAACAGGCCTCCACGAGCAAACCGTCAGGCTATTAAATTTTTGGCCTGAGCACCCGCCACCTTCTTACTTTTTGTCCGTTGCGGGACATAAATAACATTCCGGCAGGCTCTGTTGTAATCCACGTAGTTTTGTTACGTGTTTTGGGCTTGAAAAATTCATTAACTTTCTAATAAGATGTTCATTTTCAATTTCGTTTGCAGCATTATACTCCTTATGACAAGATCTATAAAACAAAATCCATGATACTTATATTTTAAATTTTTTTATAAAGTGGCAACTTATATTAAATGACAGTAGTTACCTATATATTAAGTGTATAGTAGCTTATATGTAAAACTATCAACAAATTATGTATATAAATTGCTACAGAAATAATTTTACCCTCCCTCATGTTGTTTACCCTTATGAAGTATCTACATAAGTTACCATATTGTCTCTATATAAGTTACCACTAGATACTACATAACAATTTTGCACACAATTTGTTATCCAATCTTTACATAACTTGATACATTTGTCTCTATATAAATTTATAGCATACAACATAAGTTGCTATATGCCAATCATTGTAAAAGTTTGATACATTGCCTCTACATAGGTTAACATTGCAATCTATGTAGGTAGTCTATTGATCTCTATATAAGTTCATGCATAAGTTGCCACCACATTGTACATAAGTTACTACCTACAATCAATATAACTTGACACCTCATGTAAAAATTTTCAGAATATATCGATGATGGATCTCATTTTGTAGATCTCGACGTAAAGAATGTAAATCTGTAAACAAATTTTAAAACGGACATCTTACGAGAGAGTTATAGCAATTTGAAGATAATGAAACCAATTTTTCAATGCTAACAGCATTCATGATAGCGACGTTCTACTCAACCGTTAATTGATGGACACGTGGTCACATCAGATTGGGGTCGCGCGCTATGCGATCCCGCGACTCGTCGCGCGTTAACGCACTCCCAAATAATACTAGCATGAAAGCTATGCATATGTGAAGAAAACAGAACACAACTTTGTTTGCAGAGCAGAAACAACTTTCTGGGATTCGACAATCGCCTCAAAGAAGTGTTTTTGTTCTCTTCTCTCAATTTTTTTCCCTGTCTCTTTCAACCATGACATGATTCCTTGCAACTTGCCTCCTTTTCTGATTTCTCAAACGAAATGAGAGAGATATGGCCAAAGTTGCAAACCTTTTTTCTTTTAATTTATTTTCATTTTCCTTCCTTTTTTTCCCTCAAACATTATCTGAACAATTCTTCTTTCTTAAAAGAATGATAAAGCACACATTTTCAGCCTTACAGCTTACTTCACGTACAGGTGAACAAGCTTCGCCGATCACCCAGACATCATCTAATCTATGACAATAGCATCAATCACACCGAGAAGGCGAAAAAATCGGATAAAAATATCTACCTACAGGCAGGAGCGTAGAAGCTTGGGGATGTGAGCAAACACAATGGAGTAAGGACCCACGGTTATGGGCTGTGTTCCCTCCACCTGCACAGGCTCCAGCTTTGGGATGTCTCCATTGGCATCAGTCACCAACACATTGCCATTCAGCAACACTCGTTGGCTCTGCAAGTTCCCGTCTTTGGGAGTGAGATGGTACTCTTCTCTTGTGAGCTCGGCAGCTTCACCAAGCCCAGGAATGTGACCAAACCTTCTGCTTTCTTTCCTTGCACTCTGGGTCTGTGCGCCTTCGCTCGTCACATAAATGTGATTGTATCGTTGCCACTGAGGTTGATCAGGAGCAGAGTAATCCCTTCCTGAAAAAAAAAATCAAAGGAATAGCGTTTAAGCATGGTTCGGATAGTTACTAAGAGTCGTTGCAAAAAAGAAACAGAAGTTTGAATCGCATGTGCTCCCTTACTGATTTTCTCGCGCAATGTGCATAAGCACGGATCTTATTTGTGCCATTGAATGTTGTTGAGAGGACCTTGGTTCCCATGAGGCGATGCCATAGTAAAGCACTGCAGAGAAATCAGAAAGATGCTAAATTAAGATGGACAAATTTCTTTCTCCTATCATTCACTGAAGCTTTGTAAAAGTTATGTACCTGTAATAGTCAGGATTTGGTTCAAATGTAGTTGTGTTGAGCAGGCCATAGTTTCCACCAACCAAGGTCTGTCTACAGTAACTCTTTGTGTCATACTTTGATGACATCCCAAGCTGATCCAGATACCTGAAACATCATCAGTGGAAAGTCAATAAATAATTCTTGAGATGGTTCCTTCAAATTCAATTGCTGAGCTTAGCTGTGTGCTACTTCAAACATGCTATTGGCTTACCAGAAGCTGAACACAAATGCATCGGTTACAAGGTGGTGACCACTGTTGTAAGCCCCTCCAGCCTCGCCAACCCAGGCAACGGTGGACGTCCCTGCAAACTTCAGTATCCCCTGAAGATTGCTGAAAATGCTTGCCTCGCCCATCGAGATAAGATGGATCAAGAATTTTCTCAATCAGATGATCGTCAACACCTGATACATTCAGCATTCTATCCATTTATGCAGAATCCAAGTCTCCAACTCATGTACTCAATAGATGGTAAGTCAAGGGAGCATACCAGGGCCTAAATTGTAGATATGGTGAGTGATCACATCCATTTGACTTGGTTTTGTTTTGCTGACGAGTTCAGTGAACCAGGCTGCGTCAAAGAAGCCTCCGGGTGCAAGTACTAGAGGCTTTGTTGGGTTGCTTTGGTAGGTGCTGTCAATGATGTGTTTCAGAGTAATCACATCTGCTGCATATTGGTCTGCATCAATCCGAGCTCCAACTCCACTACCACTGAGTTCATTTCCTACAAGAACATCGTATTAAGGTTCCAAAGTACTACACTATGCAGAAGTACCGCTCAGATTATATTGCATCTTAAGAAAAACTAGTGTATAATAAAAGTATGTCTTTTCCACATTGACGTGTGAAAAGACATGGAAAGCATCATCTATGACCTTTTCTGTAGCTCTTTAGTGATAGCTTAACCAATTATCTACTCCTATCAAAATGATGTTGACACACTTGTCTGGATTCCTTTCCTACATACTTATCAGAACTCTCTAAATAAAGTGGCTTCAAAACCATATCATAGGAAGATAACGTGATGCTCTTTTGTGACAAAACCACACAACCCACAAGATTACACAGAACATACCGAGCTCCCATCCATGGATATCATATCCTTTGTTGACAGTGTAGCGAATAAAAGAAGCTGCATTCGTGTAATTCCATGGCCCCCCTAAAGAACCATCAGGCATTGGGACCCGGCCATTCAGAGCATTCAGCCCAAAAATAATTTTGGCCCTGCAACATCAAATAGAATGTTAGGCATTCCAGTCCAAAGAGAATGCAGTTCCCTGAGCCCTGACATGGTAAATGAGTAGACCAAAATACCCAGACTAAAGAAAATACCCAGATTTTTGAAAGAAAGCATTTAGCTCATCCCATCTATCCAACGGTAGGCAACCTTGTGAGAAACCGAAAATCGCGGACGTGTTCTTCACGAATGGAGTGCATGGTTGATGAGAGTCACCGGTGTCATATATCAACATATCTTGCAAAGAGCCGCCCAGCCGGAGCTTCAAAGGGGAGAATGCTGTAAATTTTATTAGATTCTTATGGGAGGATGGACCCCATATCGAAGTACCAGTTTCATGGATTTTATCTTACGAAAAGAATATGCCATGGCTTTCAGAGTACTACTGCTGCTAGAATTTTGCTGCAGTTAGTTTGTTACCGTCACATTGAAAACCAACGACCGCAATATATTTCAAGCAAGACCATCGATTTCTTGATTGGACAGTAGGACAAATTTTCTTATTAAAACGAAAGTGATGGTGATAATGTGTTGGCTTACCTTTGACGGCATTCAGCAGGATTTTGTTAGAGAGATTCTGCAGGGAGGAAAATATTAAAGACCTGTGTCAATCACCCATGTCATGGTTTGATTTGCGCAAACTTCTAGTACAAATCTAGCAACCAACGAATTGAAAACTAGCAAACGCCCAGTTGAGCACGCAGGCATGCACCAAAATATAGAAAACTCCTACAACCTGACCTATGTTCTTCTTTTGATGAATCTCCAACTACTCTCTAATTACGAGCATTAGAATACGACCAAGTATCCAATAGTGTTCATGTATTTTGGTAGGCTTTACATTTGCACATGATTGGTAGGAAAAGGCACTACTACTGTAATTGCAGACAGCCCGGCATGACTACAGGTCCACGAACGAAATCAATGAATCTCCCTAGGCTGTCAGATTCCAAGTTTGCACTATCTAACGCAGGTCCCCAAAGAGCCATGTCGCTGCCGACAACAGAGAGAAAAAAAAAATCCTTGAGATCCCCATACATGGTCTACGGGTTCTACCGAATTATACTTGGCATGTGCATAAATTAAGTTCAGAGCTCAGACACTGAAATAATCTGGCAAGAGCATCATGAGTGTGAAGCTGAAGTGCTGAACTGACCATGGTGAGGAGGGTGGCGCGGCCCCAGCTGCAGGTGCCGTAGTCGCACTTGTCCGGCGGCCACCAGTCCAATGTGGCGCAGACGAAGTCGTTGTCCGTCTCCGCGACGGCGGACCGCGCGTCCACGACCACCGCGTCGCCGCCGGCGAAGGCCGTGGTGCTCACGGTGGCGGTGCCGCCGAGCCAGAAGAGGGCCCAGACGCAGAACCCGACCATCTTGAGCAGCAGCCCCGCCGCCATTCCGCAGCGAAGGCGTAGCGCAGAACGAAGCCAAGAAGCAGCAAGAACAAAAGGCTGGGGAGAAGGGAAAGGCTTTTGTTTAGAACGAGAGGGGAAATGCAGGGGAAAGAAGCAATGCCCCTCAAAGGAAAGCGAGCCCCTTTGTGCCGGGGAGGGAAGGTTCTTGCCGGCTACAACATGTAAAGTATCTCAAGCCAGGGAAACCTCTGGTGTGGCCGGGGATGAATGGATGGTTAGGCAAAGCAGAGAGAGAGAGAGACCTCACCTGACCGTGGTTGTTCAGGGAAGAGAGGTCAGGTCAGATGGATGAGCTGCGGGCATGCGGCTTTTAATTGTAGCAGGCTTGGTGTGGGAAGCTTGGAATCTTTATATGGCAGCGGGAGGGAGAGGGAAGCAGGAGCACGGAGCAAGTCGTATCTCGTCAAAGGACATGTTTAGTTAGCGCACGCGAGCTGTCAAATCTTGAAGGCATGGCAATGACAGATTTCCAATCCTCACAATCTTTAAACACACTGTATTTCCATTAGAAAGTCCTCTACCTATATACGGAGTACTGTATAATTTTTATATTTCATTAATATGTATTGGTAATTTTTTGAATTATTAAAGAATGGTCCTGTGTACTATACATTGAAAGATTGTCTATGTCCAGAACGCAGCAAGAGTTCACGAGAGCAAGTGTACTGCTAGCACTTAAGCAATATGTCCTCGTCTCCTCGAGAAACAACACAAGCGCACTCCTGTTTCAGAAGTTAATTATATATACTACTTGCCAGTAACAAGTGCCAGTAAGTGGTTAGGGAGTAAAAAAGATGTCACAAGATGACAGTAGTGCCATGTTGTTCTTTGGATGAAAAACAAACCATGGTTTTGCAGCGCTGGAAAGTTCATCTTTGGCAGCTGCAATGACAGGCAGATGGAGTTAAAAGGTCTCTCGAGAATCCATCCACCACCAGCTTGTCCAGTTGCACCTCTCCACTCTTTTGCATGTGGACGGTGGACCTTGCACTCTTTATTTACACAGTGATAAACACTGCCGTATGCCTGCCTGATGCCTCTGGTGAAATGGAACTGTAAGGAATGCTTTGGCAAAAATAAATAAATAAGAGCGACATTCAGATAATGAGATGAGTCGTCAGAAATCTTTTTACTTACTCCTATCTCAAGAGCTGACCGATAACGTTACGTGAATGGATCAATGTGATCAAGGTCAGAATCCATTTAGGCTAGAACAATGGTCTCTGTTCACTCCGCACGACTGGGCAAATCGTCTCATTCATCTTCCATCCTTTGGAACCTAACGCGCTCTACAAGTTGCAACATATTAGTCATCCTATAATTATTTCAAAAATTAGTCATCCTATAGGAAGCATTTACGGTGGCCGTATGATGACCAAGTAAAAGGATTTACTAAACTGGCTCGATCTTGTGACCGACATCCTATTGGATTGCTTCATGTCGCAAGTAGCCCGTAACTCTGAACATATCCAACTTCTGCAATTGCAAGTCGGAAACGAGGCAATCTTGTTGCGGCGGAGAGGCTATCACTGACCTTTTCTTTTTTGAGAGACAAGTAAAAAAAAGTTCATTTGGCTCCATTCTCATCCCGTTGGCTAAAATAATGGCCTAAACTTTTTTTTTTTTGCCTCATAAAAATGGACAAAAGGTGGTCAAACCTATCCATGATCATGCATATGCACGCATCTCGAAACCATGTAAGCTGGGCTTTATCTTCTCCCGGACCGATTTCTTGATCGCTGCGAGAGCTTAGGGTTTGCTTCTTTTCTGGGGGGAATGTCTGTGGCGCAACCGGTTTGCGCCAATCTCCGATCCGCCGCTGCGTGCTTGCGGTTGCGGTCACCACCAAATACTACCTGCTCGCCTGCACCTGCACTAGCAGACACAGTTGGTTTACCAGCATCGCGTCGTCATGGTTAGCGGCGCCTGGTTACCAAATTCACAATTAAATTACTCGATCATGACCTTTTTAATTGTCGGCCGGTGCAATTAGTTCTCGTGTACGTCTCCGTCCCAAGGGAGAGGATGCTGATTAGCCAATGATGGGCGTGCTAATTAATTGGTTTCCGCGGTTTGACATGGTGCGTGTCTTTAGCCAATTCCAGTACGCAGAGTAAAACACACACTACACTACTTAGGGTTTAGGAACACTGATGAATTGAAACTAAACTAGCCGGGAAGAATGATCAAAAGGGGTCTACAAGAGAATCAGCACCGACAGAGTAGAAGGAAAAAGTGGATTGCTCGTGACCGTTCATGACAATTTAGCATAGGCCCTTTCGGTACCTGCTTACCCGATGGTCATGTCTCATGCAAGACGTGCATGATTTGAATGAATGGATTGGTAGGTTGCCTTGCCTCCAAGCATAGTACTGGAACTACTGCTGGCTACTTTTCGAAGCCAGTCTCTAAATTGACCGTGACAAAACAGCCGTCATACTGTATTTTTGGAGTTGTATTATTTGCTCGTGTGTACTAGTATGTTACCAGCCATTCAGTCCCGTGATCCTATCCTAAACACGCGTCAAATAATTCAGTACTGAATACTGATGTCAGTCAGAAAACTGACTGAACCTGGCTTTGACCACGCTGGAAAACACGTCGTCATCCGACCGTGCAGCACACTCTCCTCCACCAATCTTCGTCCTTTTCAGAATGATGGTGGACCATATGAACATTTCGTCACCAATAATAGATTGCACATGCATTATCGCCCATCATCTCACGTTGACGCATGTGCGAATTATTGGGCGACACTAGCGTACAAGCAGCTAGCTAGCCTGCCTAGTGCAACCAACCATGGAGCAGAGCTGCTCATAAAACAGGGGGAAGGGACATGACATCTGCTACTAGCATCTCTCACTCTCAGATTTGCCAAGGATGCAGAGGAGATCAGAACCGGAGATTTCCTTTTGTTTCTGCGATGAGTGCGATCCATTGCATGCAGATTGTTGCGATCCTTTTCTGACTTTGCCATGGCTTATTGCTTTTGCTTTGCTTGTGGGTGAGACCAGCCAGCCAAAGCCCAAAGCCAAGCTAGCTGCCGGGCATAACCGGGCGGCGAGAGACGATAGGGTTTGGTAATTGGTTGGCGAACTCGCCGGAGATGGATGTCATACCTAACTGAACCCATGAATCGCATCAGGTGTCATCAGGCTACCTGACAGAGTAGCAGCATAACAAACATACGCATCCAATCAACATCCCGGGCAACCAAGGTGTGTGCACACACGCAATTGCATGGGATCTTTACTGACCTTTCTTCACTTGTTTCGCTTGCACGTACCAAATGACCTTGACGCTATGTTATGTACCCTTGTCCATTTGTTGCTACGATATGTGCAGAGATAGCTATTTTTATCAAGGAAGAGTAGCGGCCATGGCAAGCAAGGAGGAGGGAAGTAGTTTTGAATGCATTGTGCAGCACAGGTTCGTCTACGAGCGACACTTGTGATGCCTTTGATGTCGTCGTACTTGTCCATTTGATTAGGACATTAGGTGTACCAGATGAGACAGAAATAGAGTAGCATATGAGTATGATGATTGCTTGTTGTGCCATGACGGTTGTTCATTCAGCTAAATTAGCGCTGTGTGGACGTGAACGTGCAACAGAATGACCAAGATTATTTGCTCGCCATGGACGCGTATAAGTTCTACGCGTGCATGTGATGGTGGTTAGTTAGGGATTAGGAATTAGCTGGGATATTTATTGCCCTGTTCAGAAGCAAGCAGCTCCTGATATACGTACCTCTGCTTGGTCCTCACTAGTTCAGACTTCAGATGAAAAAGGTTTGAAATTAAACCCTACAAAAGAAAGGATTTATATATTGCAACATTGGACCACAATGCAATGAGAATAAGCAAGCATTGCATTCATTGTTTAGTCATGATCATTCCAAACACATTCTTCACCAAAGCCCGGTCATTATTTCGGATGGGAAATAGGCAAATACTAGCTGCTAACTGGCTGCTCTGCTCTGACCTTTACTTCCATATGGAAAGAAGACGAGGACGATACAAAAATATTAAAATCATTGTGTCAAAACTGTCAATAAATTGACTAGCTTCTAGTGCCCTGGGATTATAAAAACAAGAACAGAACACTGGATGACCTCCTTTTGAAGAAAACAGAAGCAAAGCCAATTAACTTATCCAATAAGTTAGACCAAACCTAGGAGTCGGTATCACTACTTCCCCAATTATGTAAAAAAAGGAGAGAAAGACCTAGACTCTACAACAATAGCTTCTTTTAATTTTTCGATTCTTTAAACAAAAATGGAATTATCTAACGATAACATGGAGTTGGTGAGAAATGAATTGCTGCTGCATGCAACAGCTACATCTCGAGCCCCTCTTTCCGTTTCAAAGCATGTAATCATCATTCACAAGTGCTAATACATACCTAATGCGACTAGCACCTTTTGGTTAGACTAATCCACAACAAGAGGCAACAGGGACCAAACCCAGGCCAGGGGCCTGGTCTTGTTCTCTATGCTGACCTAGCTTTTCAGTGGCAACTGCCAAATCTTCTGCAGTGCGACATTATATTATCGAAATAAACGAAGCGGTTATGTAGCACTATCAGAGCACTGCTGCTCTGTTTGCTAGTGAAAATGGGATGAGAGTGAGACGATAGATGCTTTCTTTCCAAGTGACAGTGATGGTTTAACGGGTGCTTCCCGGGTAAGTCCCATATGGGACTTCTCTTTGCATATGTTGGTAAGTTGGTTCGCAGGTTGTAGCCTGGTACCCAGAAAGCGATAGCATCATCTCACCGTACTTGCAGATTCAGATTTTAGTCAGGTTGTTTAATTGTGCAACTAATAAACACGTTTGGTGTTCGTTCAAAAAAAATGAACACGTTTGGTGTAGTTGTATTATAATTATACAAAAAATTAGGCCAACAGATAGGTTAGAGAAGTAGAGCACAACACCCAAGCCCTGAACAAGACACGGCATGCAGAGATGATGAGCAGTTCGTAACCCATCACGAGCTTAGCCCAGTGGTGTACAATGACAGCAATCCTGGGCCGATAAGCCTGTTATTGTTAATGTCCAGGAAGCATCGGCAGTGTTCTCGATTTCTAATTTCTGCCCAAACCAACCTTACTAAAATTTGTCCCTTTGTTTCGACAGTAGCCAGTTAGCCTCTAGCCAACATTAGGACAATCGTTTTTTTTTTTTTTTTTTTTTTTGTCAAATTTGGGTGGAAATAACCTGAACACAGATCAATCAACTGGAGTGCATGCTGAAATTGTCAAGATATGAAATACGTAGACTCTCACACAGGCAGAGCAACCATCAATTGTAAGTTCAAATAGGATAAACATTAAGTTCGGTGTTGAATGAAACATTACACTGAACATATGCAAGCCTCATCCAGTTTTCATTTTTTGCCATGAAATATGGTCTATTGACCAATGTACTTAGACTGTGGTGCACAACGTACTGCAGAACTACTGGATGGATCAGTTGAAGCTAGGGCATATAGGTCCCTTGGACAGGCCAAGGCGAACCTCCATTCCATGGTGCATGTCAGGTTGACG
This sequence comes from Urochloa ruziziensis, assembly GCA_015476505.1. Lineage (NCBI taxonomy): Eukaryota > Viridiplantae > Streptophyta > Magnoliopsida > Poales > Poaceae > Urochloa > Urochloa ruziziensis. The sequence goes on along the minus strand of CM027123.1, from coordinate 6,882,378 downwards.
GAAACTGTCTGAATCTTGAGGCACTGCAAACCAATTGAAGAAAATTAGAACAGCTTGAAAAAATATATTTGGCGATACAAAGAAAGCCCAGCTGGAAAAAATTCAGTGCAGAGCTGCAAAAAAGAATGTGAAGCTGAATCCAATACATGGATTATGAAAGTGTTGAGAGCAAATAAAATGCATGGCTGCACGCATTACAGCTAATTGGAGATATTGAGCCTAGCAGAGCAATTGTAACTAAAAGACACAAGCTCAGATCATTGACTGTCACAGTTAGGTATGTATCGCTTTTTGAGTATATTAAACCACAGAACAATCCAGGTATATAATTACCAAATCATACAAATGCAATTCTCTTAAACTGATGAGCTCTACAAGTTATATTCAACCACTTAAAGTAGCTGGAACAATAAAATTTTAAACTATAAACATTTTGGTAACTCTTGATTATCCAGCAAGTCCTAACTTCCAACCACATCACGTCGATTGGTATAGTCTGAGTGAGTTTAGCTGAGACACTGCTGCTAGTATCAAGATTAAAAATAAAATATATACCAGTATTTCCCAAGTATGGCTAAGAACATTAACAAGGTCACCATCGACTTTCTATTTACTTGTATTATAGACAGCAAATTAGAATAATTTTCTCGAGCCGTATGAGGAGCAAAACCTCCTATACGTTTCTAGGGGATGGGTTGTTTATCTACATGCTTACCCAATAAGCTATCTATCGAATCGTTGCAATTGATGTTCGATCTCGAAGAGAAGGAAGGGATTCTTCAAAAGGTGGGTTTTTATGATCCAATAAAGAATCCAACTTGTTTAAATGTTCCAGCTATTCTCTATTGCTTGAATAGGGCCGCTCAACCTCCAAGAACTGTTTATGATATTTTAAGAAAAGAAGAATTCTTACGGATAAAGAACGAACTTTGAGTTAATTGAGAAACTAAATGAAAAAAAAAAGTAGGAGAGGGGGCGCTCGTACCTTATTTTAGACCCCAATTTCCCCTTTTTCTAGTCCTATTTTTTTATCGCATTTATGCCGTGCCAATCCAAAGTCCTTATTTTATTTCCTTTTTGTATCTATTTTTTTATAAGGCTTTTTGTATCTAATTGCATTGTCTTTCCATTGACAAAGGTCTATAAACAAATAGAATTTGTAGATAGCTGGGTCTCTTTATCGTCACTCCATATTCGGTATTTCTGTCTACACTTCGTTCAAATAATGGGGTTGCCCCCCTTGCATGTACTCTCTATAGCTTCTATAGAGATAGAGATTTTTGTATTTAAAGAAATAAAAATTGAACATGCAAAACAGCAGGAAGCTGCCTGGTTGAAAACAAGGATAGAATGTCTTACTGTTAAGATAATCTTCAAATCCAAAATCATCCAGGGAACCTGTCAGTGCCTCATATCCAAGCATAGCTGATGGCAACGCGCCAGGGGGCCTTTGGAACCTGGCATCACAGATATCCATCAGCATGTGGTAATCATTAAAAAAAACAAATTTAAGATAAACAATTAAAGATATGCAAAATGCCATCAGAAGGACAATGCATTAACAAAATAAAAGATGTGCTCCTATGGTGGCTCCCATTCTTTGTTCCCTTCTGTCCTTGTGTTTTTTTTGTGTTTTTATCATCCTTATTTCTTTTGGGTTTCATTTCTAGCCTAACCCAACTCGCTTGGAACAAAAGACTATGCTGTTGTTGTGTTGATCGTTGTGTTAGAAGCGACGGACGAGAACAACTGTTATATATTTTGAACAAATTGCAAAACAATTATGATATCAGAATTCTGCGTGCTTATTTGTTGAAGTGTTTGCCAAACTAAATACTATCGAAAGCCTAAAAAATGATATCAAAATTCAATAACATTACATTAATGTATTTCCACTTCAGCTTCCTGACATCCAACTTTTTCTGGATAAGGAGTTTAGATGTGCAGGAAAGCATTTCTAGACCCAGCCAAGCATGCAGTAAACCCAAGCCATGCAATACAAGCAGCATAGCAGTGAAGCAGGCGAAAACAAAATAAAATTCTAATCAGCTGCTAGCAGGATGGAGCTACACTGACAAACAAGGCATCCACACTGCCACAATAATAAAAAAATTAAACAATAATAAACAAGCAACCAATTTCAGGTATAGAGTATAGTCAAACACCCTGCAGTAGCATCAAGGATACATGCACACATAATGGGCAATGGAATAATAGATATGCAGAATCTTAACAGTCTTCTAGCCATATGCCAAAACCATGTACCCTAGCCTAATTTGATAAAGCAGGAACTCTCAATTGGTGCCTCATTCAAATATAACCAAAGGGCAGTATGAGTTATATGAGTAAATCCCGTACTTTGGAGGCCTGTCAAACATGGGATGGCATGCAAAGCATGATCCAGTGCAAAGATGAACATCTCATACCCGAGTTCCATCGGCACAGTTGATTCCAGCAGCCAGACAAAATTACACTAAAGACTCCTCTGATGCTCGCAACAAATACTTCATTACTCCTAACTCGAAGCTCGAACGAATTGATGGAGGTAACATAAAATTTCAGGGAAATTGCAAGGGTACAGTGAAGGACCTGGAGAGGATTTGGGCCATCGAGATCCTTGCGGATGTTGAAGGCGGATCCGTAGATGGCCTGAGTCCCGAACTTCTTCTTGTCCGCCCAGAACTTGGCCTCCTGCGCGGGAGCGCGTGTCCCCCAAACAACGAGACTCAGCGTTAGGGTTTCGACGGGACGAAAAAACAAAGGAAATAGAGGAGGGTGGTGTGTTCGTACCGATTGGATGGTGGCCTGGAGCGGGTGCGGCGGCGCGAGATCGGCCTTGACGCCAGCGTTGATGCCGAAGCGGAGGGTAGTCGTGGGTCTCGCTGACGTCCCTCTTCATGCCGCCGCTCGCCATCGTCGCTGCTGCTGCTTCTCTCTCTCGTTCCGCGCGCTTCTCTGTCTCTCTCTGTTTCTTTCTTTGTGGGGAAGAAGGGAAGACCTCCCGGATTCAAGGTGGGCTTGATATATAGCTCTAGGAGGCTTCTATGGTCCGTCTCTGACTATTCTATTGTTGGGCCGGCCCAACTTCTATACGTGTCCATGTTTATTTCGGGAGCTATTGGTCAATTTCATCAGTTCCAACTCGGAATATAGCTGAAGTAGGGCGGCTTTCACCTATTTTGATTCAACAACATGCCAGGAGAATCCCAGACCACAACCAGATGATTCAACAGTACCACATAATTGACAATGTACACCTCCATGCCACTGTCTTTTCCTCAGCTGTTTCTGCAGACTGAATCTTATCAAGAGTAAGCAGCCGGATAAAGATTTCTAACTTCAAAGCGATTTGGCTTTCCTCAAGTTTTTACTTTCAAATTCTCGCGACCCCCGTGAGCCAAAAGTCTGCAAAGATTGGTGTGCCATATCTCCCAGATTCATCCAGGGCCCATCATACATTGTCTCTTCCTTGAACTGTATTTGTGACAACTTTAGCAGCCAACCTCTTCGCTTCGGACCCAAAAGCTGATCTTCCTAACCGAATATCTATACACCATATCTCCAAGAATCAGTTACTGCAGGCTTATGGGTATGTAGAAAACATCATGCAACCAACATGCCACACAATCGTTGCCACCCCCCACTGCATACGGCACACTTCATGAAAAACACTTTTTTTTTCTTTACCAAAAACCAACCTGTTATAGGATTGGAATCCCCTCCAAACTGAGAATCACCAATACCTTGATATTGAAAAATAAAAGGCAGCTATTACCTTAGATACCATTTGGTCACTCCTGTTTGTACTTTGGTAGAACATATGGAAATTAAATTAAAAATGATTTAAAATTGACAGTTCCCAGTGTTTCAACTGGGGACTGACAAAGAATAGCCCCCGTTTTAGCATATCAGCAGACATACCAAGAAACTGCTCTGTCCAAACAGCTTCTCTATAGCCTTTTTTGAAGGAATCAGGAAGGGTTGCCCTCTGCTGGATATATATTAATTTAAGATTAAATAGTTTTGTATAGAATTACAAACAGCAATTAGGGAACAAAATGGAAACAAAGTAAACGAATGAGAAAACTAGAGCTAAAGATTGTCTATCCATTCTGAAATCTGTGGGAAGTATTTTTTATTTGCTCTGTGCAACAATAAAGCAAATTCTTGTTTGAAGATCAACTTGCATCGGCTGACAGAATGTGCAATGTCTCTGAAGATCAAATCATTTCGTGATGTCCATATACTCCAGCACATGAGGATGATTTCCATGAAGAAAGGGCGGTTCAGCTGTTGTTTAAGTGCTGCCATGATCTCAAGAGGGGCTCCCTGTATATCAGAGTGGAGTTGTAGCAAAGCCCAACATTGCTGTGCAAATGGGCATCTAAGAAAGAGATGCTCAGCTGTTTCCTCCATGGCTGATGTGCATAGCACACAGTTGTAGTCGGGTAGGATCATGGTTTTCCTTCTCAAGATGTTCCTTGTGCTTAATCTATCTTTGAGCAGTAACCAGAAAAACACTTTGTGCTTATGTTGGCAGGAGGATTTCCATGTCCATTTGAAGGATGGATGGACTACTGCATGTTCAATGATGTGCATCAAACGTTGGTTTTTGACAAAGAGTACAAGTGAGGGTACTCATGTTTTTAACTGAATTGTTCCATAGGTCATCCCAAAGAAGGCATTCTTGCCATCTTGCAGATTAACTGAAGCTAAACCTTTGTATTGGTCTAGGAGCTTTCATATATTTCTCCACCTAAACGAACCTTTCTTTATGTGACTTCATTCGGAAAAAAAAAAAACCTTTCTTTATGTGACTGGGCAGCTTCCCATTTGGATAGTGTTTTTTTTTCAAACCAGTTGCACCCAAAGGCGTATCAAGCTTGTTAAAGAACTTGTCAAGATTCTTCAGCAATAAGGCTTTGTTGTGTGATTTTAGATCTAGTACTCCAAGACCACCCTCTTCCTTTGGTCTGCAAACCATGATCCAGGCTACCTTGGGTCTCGTTGTGGCATTGATGTCAGCTCCCCTCCATAAGCAATGTTAGCTTGTCAGTTGCTCAATGATGGCGACATGATACTGAAGGTGCAGAGGTAGAATGTTGGTAGTGAAGTGAAGACTGAATTGGTCAGCTGCAGCCTACCTGCCCGTGTTAAGAACATTGATGTCCTAGTTATCCACTGAATTAATTTCTGTTAGTTATCCACTGTCAATATTTGTGAATGGCCAAAGCAGATTCTCCAAGATGCAGATAGATGCAACAGAAATAATGGCATCTTTGCCGAAACTGTTGCTCGCCAACGACATTATCAGCAGGAAAAAAAAGGAGAACACCGCAAATCAGCGATAGGGAAGGACCGGGGAAGGCTACCTGACCCGACTGGCGACATCCGTGAAGTCCGTGAGCAAGGGCCGCGAGTGCCACCTCCACGAGTGACGAGCCCTAGCGATCTTGTTTGCCGCCCGCTTGCTTGAATCTTTCCACCGAAGGCGGCAGCCCGGCAAGAACGCCTTCACGCTGTCGATGGGTCCTCTCCCTCCATCCATCTGGGCGACGAGAGAGAGGCGGGAGCAGGCTACCGGTTGGTGAAGAAGCAGTGGAAGAGGGCGATCATATGCCGCGCGAGCTTAGGGTGAGGTGAGCCGTCGACGGCGGCGCGAGACGCAGCGGCCGGCAACAGGTCCGGTGAATATTTTGCAAATAAGCCCCTAATTCGGATCGCGATTATTAATCGCGACCGAAAATATGCAAATACCCCTCCAATTTTCAGGAACCCCCCTAAACCGGATCGCGATCCGAATATATACATAAAACCCCCTGAATTGAATCGCGATTAATAATCGCGATCCGAATATATGAAGACACACCCCTACATTTTACATATACCCCCCTAAATCGGATCGCCCCTGATTCTGCAATTGTCCCTCGCTTTCTCCCGGCGGCGGCGGCGGCGGCGAGCTCCTCCGCCTCTCGCCTTCCCCTTCTCCTTAGGCCGCCTGATATCACATTCTATGGCCGCTGTGCCCCCTCCTCCCTCATCTTATCCCATTCGCTGCCCCTAGGCGGTCTCCTGGTGACGAAATAGTGGTTAGGATGGTATTGATACGCGGCGGACGACTGAATCAGAGGGAGGACCGCCGGCGAGACTTGCCGGAGATGGCCGACCGCCATGGGAACGGCGACGGTACGAAGGAAGAACTCGACGCCGTTGATGGTGGCAATGGACTTAACAACGCGGCCGCGGAGCTCGTTTGCCTTGGTAAACAGCTCTGTGCACAGGTGATTATCTTTGCCTCCCGCTTCCTCTTTGCGAATCCGGGTGCTGCTGATGCGTTTGTTTTTACAGAATTGCTAAATAACACCCTGTTTCTCCCCCTCTCCACACCCGATTTTTTTGTTGGCCTCGGATTGTAGCTCTCCGGCATCTCCTCCGTTGCAATTTGCAGGGCTGCCTGATGGGAGACTGCATGTACGAAGTTTTCCCGTTTCGGACAAAAACACGAGCAGAATGGTTGTGAATTTGGACTTGTATGTCTAATTTTGGATTTTGCAGGAATCTTTGCATCTGCATCTAAATAGAATTTTTTGCAGTACTTTCTGTAGGATTTCCCTTCTAATTAGAATCACCAATGGTATGGTTGTCATAAATTATGGGCCTCAAGACTTTGGCATTTTATCAGTTACACAGGTTTCGCCTGCTGGGCTTGATGATGTCTGATTGTTAAATGAACTAATGAAGTATGAAATTAAATATGTGTTTATCTTAGCCGCTAGCAGGAAATGTAACTAGAAATTCTGCCACAATGTGAAAGGAAGCCCTGGAGATGAGGCGAAGTTGTGTGATGTTTTATCTTATTGTAACATTTTTTATTCAGACTCGTGTGTGTTCTCTTGTAATTGAAAAATGATCAAGAGTCCCAAATGCCCCTATCACCAGATGAAGGAATATCAGAACTGTCAAACTGCATTCAGAACTTGGATCATGCCTTCACGATGTTGATTAGTCTCAAGTCTCAACAGAACTCTTTCATGCAGCTTTACTCCTCCACTCCCCTAGAATTCACCTCAATTGTGTCAAATCCTTAGGGCTTCCCTGATACCTCTGTATATATGGTTCAGACATGTTCATGCATTTACTGAAAACTAACAGTCGTACAAGGTACAAACCTCTAAATGTTGCTTGAAAGTGGATCCTCCATGCAAAAAGATGGCCTGTATAGTCCTCGTTTTTAATTTTTATACATGTCAGTGATTGCCAACAAACTCTTCTCCCATCAAACTACAGAATCATTTATAAATATCAAATAATCAATAAAAATATCAAGAGAACCTATTATTTCCACGATACTTTTTTCATCATCAGACGGGCCTTCAATTCAAACAGAATATCATCATATCTGGCAAGACTTGTATATGTTGCATTCAGCAACCAGTCAGACTGCCAGAACCAAATGTATGTAGTATGTATGCCCAACCCAGCTAGGTGAACCTCAATCGAATATGCAAAAAGATAATAGCATAAATGTTTGCAAAATGGTGGTGAATTGGGTGGAATAGAGAGGCCACCTCGTCTCTGTTACCCTGTACCGCCGCCGCAGCTCAGGCCGTGCACCGTGTTCTCTACCTTCTGATGACATATGTCAAACTCAGAGGTTCTTCTCTGCTAGAGGATGATGGACATCAAAGCCATGGCTTTCAACGCCATCACGCCCACTGCCAGGAAGGCCAAAGCTAACCATGGAGGAGCAGGATATGCCACAGCTTGCCCTAAGCGAGTTGGTTTTGCACTTGGAGTAAGATTTCTCCTCCTCCCTGCTTCGCGGCCAATTCTAAACACCAAGCATCGAATGAGACGTACCTCCGACATCTCAGGGATAGATTGAAATGGATGGGGATCAAATTGGAGAGGGTGACGGGAGTAGCTTCGCTCCTTACGGAAATTTACTAGCTGCAATATATTAGAGGGACAGCACTCCCTCACTACTGGCGTGAAACAGGTAATCAAACAAAGAACACCTGCTGTAAGCAGCCACGGCAACAGGATCTTAATTCTTATGTACACTAGCCTGTAAAGTAGTACAGTAGTGCTCACTGCTCAGCCAAGCATGTTACGAAGCACAAAGGGCAGATACCTTACAATTCGGTACAGAGCGGACATACTTCATCCTGAATTCGCAGAGGTTACAGAGAGAAATCAAAACAAAACCGGTAGTGTCTCATTGGTAGGTATCTTACAGTTTGTTAACACGGCCAGGTACGCATCAAATAAAGAACACAGGACTAGTTTTGCATCAAATAAGTTGGCCCATACATTTACAAGTCCAAATACCACTATATAGATACAACACATCCATCCATCAGACAAAATAAAGTTCACGCAGTAGTAACGAAGTGGAAGGCATATACTAGCTATTTTCCGAATCACACAGGTTAATAGTTCAACAACGTGCAATGAGATCAAGGTGCGATGATACTGTGACACATGGCTACTGCTGCTGTTGTAGAGGATGCGAGGTTGCAGTAAAGCTATCCATTCTATACGACCTCGCACTTCACGTCAGTTCGATAGTTTGGTTTCTAAGGATAAGTGCTGCAGCCGCAAAGCTCAAAATCATGAAGCTGGAGACCCATCCCACATGTTGGAAAATAGAAGTTCAAGTCTCAATCTACTTCAGCAGGCAGTCCTTGAAGCCCTTCTCCAACTCTTCTTTGTTGAGATTCCTGCCGATGAAGACAATCTTGTTGATGCGTGGCTCATTTGGCTCCCACATTCTCTCAGGAGATCCTTGGAAAATGTCGTGCACTCCCTGACCATGCAAAAAACACAAGCAATCAAGGTTCATACAGCTCATTAAGGTAAGGATTTTACAAACAAAAAGTCCCTCTCCAGTAATTCACAAGAAAAAATCTTGCTTTAGATTAGCAGTAAAATAGAAGAACTAAATCATGTAGCAACATGACAAGCTATACAGCAGATGATCCTCAGGTGCAGAGTCACAAACAATAGCAAGAGACCAAGAGGGATGGAGTGATGCCAGATACTAGAAATGTCATGGAGGGTCATGACAGGAAAAACAGTCCTTCCAAAATAAAAATATATCCTTCCTACCAGCAATTATGCTACAACCATTCTGATAGATTATCCAGCTTAATGCATATTCAATATTACTCGCATGAATTGGTTCCAATGTTGTAGATGCCACAACTGCAAGAGTATCAAGACATATCCAGATAAAATTGAGGCATTAGTTAACACAAACCTGAAACACAAATCGTTGAGGCATTCCACTGACAGAAAGCAGTCCTTTCATCCTGTATATATCATCACTGTGTTCCAGCAGTAGATTTCCCAACCACATGTCAGCCTGCATGAGTGCATGTAAAATAGATGTCAATACAAATAACTCCATATCCAAGGCTACGAAAGGATTGTGGTGTTTGGATGTCTCAGTATCATAATATCAGTTGAGACAATAGAGCAAGAGAAGAGGAACAATTTGAAGACTGGCCTTTTCAAGGTCCATCTCTCCTTCACAAACAATGCTCACAGAAGAAACACCAGGATCATGGGTGTGATCATGTGCATGATGATCTACAAAAAACAGGGAGCAAGGAGTTTACTTATATTCATACTCAGTATTGTTTCTAATAAAAATATCAGAAACAAGAAGGTCCAAAGAACTCAGAAACCATCGATTATCAAGAAATAAGCTCTCCATCAAATATATTTTGATTCAGGCACAGAAAGCATCTTCTACATACTAAATTAGAGATAAAACAAGCTTTTCAGTTGGGGCACAGAAACACACTTAGTCAGGATAATCTGTGTCGACATGTTATTTTATATTTTTGCTGAAGTCCAAGAATGTTTTGCACATTTCCTTACTCATTGGTTGTACAGTGACTACTTCTGTTTACATGAATCACACAGTGACCATGTCAGTCTAGCCATGCCAAAATAATGTTCCAAGATCTAGGCTCACCATGTCTGTGATCATGAGCATGATGGTGATGATGGTCATGGTCATGCTCGTGCTCGTGCTCATGATGATGGTGGTCATGCTCATGCTTATGTTCCGCATGGTCTTCATGTGACTTTTCAGAGACAGCACTCTCAATCCTGTAAAATATAAACAAAACCAACTCTCTTATCCCTTTATCCTCACCTTCTTAAATTTATTAACTAGAAAAGGTTCTTCAAATGTAAAAACAGCCAGAAGATGAACTTTTTTTTAAAAAGGAACACCGTGACATAAGTGAGTTTACTACATCACTATATGTATTTGAGCAGGTATCAGAGTTAAGATGGTACAGATTGCATGGCTATATGCACCCAAGGAAAATAGTATGTCACATTTCAACAAATAGCTAGACCATACTGGTCTTTAATCAACTAAGGATCAAGTGCAGGTAACATAGCATAGTTCAAAATACCACGCTGTGAAATTTCACTTCATTGCATCGCCTAAGTTCACATTTCAGCCTATCTAGTCATTGGGTGCAGGGATTAGATAGCTTTGCTTTCCCAATGCTAGCAGCATCATACTCCATATTACTGCAACTACATTCACGCTTCAAGCTACAGCATATAATTATGTTTGAACAGCTCATGTCATTTCACTATGCTCTGTATCTATATTAATTATGTCTTTCCTCCTAAAGTAAATGACTGGTACTAGGCTGCTGAGGCACATACTCATTCAAAATGTTCTTTGCAATATACTAATAAAACTAAAAGTAAAAAAAAAAAAACAAGATGAAAGAAAGGATGGAACCTCTCCAGATCAAATCCTCCAATTCCAAGAACATAATCCAGATCAACTTTACCATACTCAGCTCGTTTTAAATTAGCCATGCGATTAATACCCTGTATTCAGCAAAGGTGGATATTACAAACAAACATATGGTTATTGACTTATGAAATAACAGAATGAATAGAAGACACTAACCCTTATACGCTCAACCAAGGAAGAAACTTCAGGTTCATTGACAAGATCAATCTGCAAGTGAAGTGACAAGAGTAGGAGCTTACATTAGCAAAAAGGACCCAAATTATATAGAGAAAAAAAAAGGTGTACTTAAGTCAGCAAATATTGTTTAGGGGACCATCACCTTGTTAACTATAATTCTGTCGGCATAAGCAATTTGCTGAACTGCTTCATTGACTATACCCTTGGGCTTTACTTCATCCAAATGCAGTTTCGCATGCTTTGCATCAACTAAAGTAACAACACCATCCAGCTTGACATCATTAAAAACTACATCCTCTGCATAGAACGTCTGTATAATGGGTGCTGGATTAGCTAAACCTAAAAAACAGACAAATAGAAAGTAAGAACGTTAACATGATTATGCAAACAATTTATCGAAAAACATGATTATGCAATCAATGGTCAGCCGTACTTATACAGACCAAAATTGTCCCCCCCCCCCCTGATTTTAGCATCGATCTACAGTTCCTACAATAATCTAATGAATCCTTTACCTGTGGTTTCAATAACGATATGATCAAACTTTCCCTTCTTCTTATTGACCAATTCACCAATCATACGGACTAAATCACCACGCACAGTGCAGCAAAGGCATCCATTATTTAGCATCATTATGTCTTCAGCCCCAGCGGTTTGTGCAGCAACTAGTGAACCATCAATATCTACCTCTCCAAACTGCAAGTGAACAATGGCAGTAAAAGGTATAAGTGGTTCAGCCTCCTAAATGATAGTTTGGTAATTACCTAAATAAAGAAGATTTTGTGCATTTCACAAAGCTACACATGTGTTCAGGAACAAAGAAATAACTGCTGGTCGGCACTGACATAATAACTAATATAAATGAATTAATGAATGAGTGTCTATCAGGCTGATAAAAAAACCCATCCATATGGCATACCTCATTTTCAATAACAGCAATTCGCTTTCCATGGTGAGCAGTCAAGATGTGATTCAGTAAAGTTGTCTGCAAACAGGAAAAAGAAGTATTGAACATACATGATGGTGTCAAAGTATCGGAGCTACTTCATAAGCCACACGGTAACATGTCAATTGCCAATCCATGTAGTAAAGCCCCAGAAAGTCGACTAATCTTCTAGAGATTGATTTAGAACAAAATATATTTAAGTTTGTCACCCCACTTGATAAGGAAAAATGACCATCCCCTCATAGTATCCAAACCAACCATCATCTGTCTAGTTACGGGGCTAAATGCAAATTTTAGCTAATCAAGTCCAGTTCTATTTTTGTACACATCGAATTGCATAATCGTCAAACCGTGTGCGTGAATGGAAAGCCCGTTCAAACTGAAGACTAACAGTTTATGGCCCTGACCTTGCCGGAACCGAGGAAGCCAGTGATGATGGTGGCGGGGATGCGATTGTCGGGCGGGATCATCGTATCTACCCCGGAACACTCATCCGTCGTGGAAGCCGCGGACGCCGCGAATCTCCGGCGCGCTCGCCACGACGGCGCCGCCGCCGCAGCAGCCGTCCGCGGCGCCGCGGCGGCGGAGTGGGAGCGCGCGGCCGCGGCGCGCAGGCGCAGGCGGAGGAGGGAGGCGACCCGGCGCGCGGGAAGTCCGAGAGACGCCGCCGTGGAGATGGCCGGGGAGGCGGAGCAGAGCGCCGCCATGGTGTGCGAGGGCGAGGCTGTGAGAGGAGGGCAAGTGGATATTTGCGGCGGGGACCCAAATATTGGTGGAAGAACTCCTCTTCGCTTGGAGGGTGCTGAGATTATCTCGGCGCACGCGCAATGCACGCGCGACTGCACGAGTGGCTTCCGTGGGCCGGGCTTTCTTCTATTTTCATTTATGGGCCTGAATTTTCCACCATGGCAGTGGGCTAAGCTGCTTGGAAAACTCCTACCTCCCCGTTCGTTCCGGCTACATAAATGGGCCTAGTGGGCTAAGAAGCAGGCCTTGAAACAGAACTTCTTTGTTGAGAGGTAGTATGTGCATATGGGATTTCGTTTTGTCAAGGAAAGTTTATAAAGTACTACACGACAGCCAACGAGATCAAGGAACTTGTATGTTTGATTAATTTGTTATTGCTCAAATTTCGAACTAGTGCTTCGAGCAAAGGTGGAAAAAAAAGAGGGGTAGCAACTCATAAGCATTTTCTAAGGAATTTCCTGGTGGACGTCGATGGGTTGGCTACAGGAGAAAATAAAAGACCAGTGTCAGTCTGTCAGTGCCTGCGGTACTTAGTGCCTAATTTTACGCCGTGTTTAGTTGATGAAAAGTTTTTCGTGAAAAGATTTCGGGTATTGATTTTACCAATTTAGGAGTAGTAAATGTAGACGAAAAATGTGGAAAGTTATATGGATAGGTTGGAAATCTCGAGACGAATCTAACGATGGTAATTAGAGGGTAATTAATCCATAATTAGCGGATAGTTACTGTAGCATTACTATTGCAAATCATGGATTAAATAGGCTCATTAGATTCGTCTCGCGGTTTACAGCCCATCCATATAACTTTTCACCTTTTTCGTCTACGTTTAATACTTCATGCATCTAAGATTCTCCTTTGATGTGATGGGTGAAAAGATTTCGGGTGGGAACTGGCTACATCTCTGTCGCCGGCAGGTTACGGTAGTATCTGCCACTTGGTAACCTCGCTTTGGACGGAATTAATTTACACGTCCTCAGGGCGCTATATTGTAATCCGAGTGACAGCAACGGCGATGTTTCCTCGCACCCGGCCATGTCGATCGCTAGCTAGCTTCTTGCGCTAGGAATTAATGTCGCCGTCTTGTAACTGACCCGGTTTTCTCCTACTGGAGTATTAACCTTGTTGTTTTCACCACCTAAGTACAGGGGGGCATCAAGTTGAGAGGGAGATCGATCAGCTGGCAGCCGGATATATTAATCAAATCAGATGTCGCCTTCGTCTTATCTGGGGGGAAATCAATTTCTATTAACAGTGGCACGTACTAGTACGATCGATGGAAATACGGACGGAGTACAGTGCTAAATAATTAATTACTATGGATCTATCACGGTTAAACCCTGTTTAAATCTAGTGAAGGGTAAAACGAAGCCGTGCCGTTGCGCTTGCGCCTTGAGAACTTGTTAAGAGGGCAGAGATGATGTGGGAACAGAAAATCGTTGCAGATAGCAAGACTTTTGGAAACACGCGGAAATGAAGACGTGTCGAGGTCGAGCTAGCGAGCCTATTTGTTGGGAGTGCCGGAGCACGTGGCGCCGACGGGTTGGCCGTGGCGGAGCCGGGCCGTCCTTTTCGACGTGTGGTTTGGTTTAGCCGCTGAACAACTCGGCCGGCCGACCGACCCGTCGTTGCCTCGCCGACCAGACCAGTTTCGACGGCGCGTGCGTGGAGCGTGCGCTGTTTAGTCTGCCCTAGACTCTGGACGCGCGCGAGTTCGTTCGTCCCAAGCTTGCCCTGGCCTCCGTGCCTGTTCGATCGGGGCGGCGCAACGACGACACCTGCTCGCGCGCGGTGGAAACTTCCGGCCGCCTGCCACGTACCGGGCCGGCGGGCACGCGTGGCGCTGGTGCGTGGATAGAGGGTGCGCTTGTCACCGCGATTCGCCGTGTCATCGACGATCCATGTGCTGAAGCTAGCATCTCTTCCACACGACGAACAATTCCTCCAAGATCACATACAGCGCGTCCCCGGATTCACGTAATCTTCTCACGATGGCCAACGCGTCCTGTCTACGTGTGCTGATGTGCAGTCAATCAAACAAACAGCTAGCTTAATTGCTACTCGGGTATATACGACCGCATTGGCATGGCCGCCACTGCACGTACGTACAATGCAAAATCCACACTGCCTCTAGCTGGCTGATACAATTCTCAAATGACGCCACAACTACTTTATTTGCAGGCGCGCGCACACTCTCTCTGACATCCAGCTTAGCGCAATTACGAGAGTCGGCTAACAAACACAATAACCTCCACGGGCTGATGAGCAGAGCACAATCATTAGCCCAACCCAAGCTTTTTAATTGTGTCCCCAATTCTACGCACACCAATACAAAATACCACGAATTTGACATACGGACAGAGGCGCCATATGATTGTAGCAGATCCACAAGCTATAGCCTGCGCAAATCAAAGCAGCCGGTTCAGTCGGTCACCCATTAGTTAGCTAATGGATTCTATCTATGGCGCCCTAAATTATGGCCCTGTTTGGATCCATGGGTTAGAGTTAGTTTGAGCTAGTTGGAGCTCAACTAACCCTAAAGGATCCAAACGGGAGGGTTAGAGTGGAGTTAGTTGCATCTAACCCACCCAAAAAACTATCCCAACCAAGGGGTGCTAATTGGAGCTGGTTGAGGTGGGGCCCGCTGAAAAATCCATCCGCACCGGCCCTCCCATCCATCCGCTCGACTCGTTTCGGAAAAAAAAAATCCATCCGCAGCTCGCGATGCGCCGCCGCCCCTCGATGCTCCGCCGCCCCTAGCTTTCACGCGCCGCCGCGTCCTAGCCTCCATGCGCCGCCGCTTCCTCTGGCTCGGCCACCGCCCTGCACAGCTACACTCAGGAGCTATGGTCGCCATCCACAGCTCTGGTCGCCATCCACAGCTCTGGTCGCTATGCTTGATTGAGAACTTGTATGTTTAATTGGGACATCTCATTTGTATGGACAAAATTATGATATCTCCAATTGCACATTTTTGAATTTATTGGTCAAAATTATGTCGATCCTGCTCGTGAACTTGTTCCAATTGCACATTTTGAATTTATTGGTCAGAATTTATTTTTCTTGTATCTCGGACTCCCTTTGGTACCCCGGACATGGAGCACGGCGAGTGAAGGAGTGGAACTGTTTGTCCAAGATGATCAAGATAAACAATCTAACCCTGTCATCCAAACACCTCTTTTGCTAGAGTTAGTTTAGCGTTAGTCATGAGCTAGAAACTAGAGTTAGAGTATCCAAACAGGGCCTATAGCATGCAGGTTGTTTAGTGCTTAACAATAGGCCATGATCACCTGTCCACGATGCTGGGGCAGCGCAGTGGCTAATGATGCGCACGAGCCGGTGTCCCAAATCTAAACGGCATGCTGCTGGGGCATAACAGTAAAATAACAGGGCTCCATGCGCTGTCCCCGCCGGCCTTGTCCCCCCCAGCCCCACGTCCTCCGCTCCCGCTCCGCCGCGCTGGGTGGGATGCTGCGCGCGCCCGCCACGCAGCCCCCGCGCGCCCCTCGTCCCGTTCTGTTGCGCTGCGCGCGCCCTGACCGGCGTGTCGTCGTCTCTCTCATCGTCTGCGTTTGGAGGAGGCGATTGGGCCTGCGTGCACCGGCATGGGCGCGCATGTGCTCGCCCTCGTCGTCTTCGCGCTCCCGCGTGCCGTGGCCCGCCCTGAGCCCGACACCAGGGCTGCCCTAGCTACTACCAGTAGCTGCTAGCCCCCATATCCAGTGTCCGTTGGGAGGCGTGAGAACATTTTCTGCCGCAGTGACGGGCATGTTCTGGTGCTCTGTTCACTGGAAATCTTGAACTGTTGGTGCTGGCGTGCTGCTATTGATCGACGGCTCTGTAGTCTGTTCTCATGTTCTGCGCATCTCTTACAGTCGGCAGGACCGATAAGAATGGAGAAAAGCAATGCAATTATGCAATAATTTAGTATCAAAGAACAAGATAAAGCAGACAGGGACGGCCATGATGCTCGACCCGTTTACGTTTAAAGCCAGATACAAGCCATCATTCATATCCCACGGGCGGGTGCTCTGTCAGCGAAACTGACTGTGTGCGTGAACAGAGCCAGCCAAGATCCAGGACCGGTATCATGCGACCCCTGTGTGGCGCGCGCTTGTCACCGAAAGCGAGCGCCATGCTTTCTTCACGCGGACTCCACACCACACCACCTGAAGCCGGATAAAGCAACGTCTCACCACCTTTCGCTAACCAAAAGCTTCGGCTGCGAATGGGGCTCGCAGTCATGGCGACAGCAATCGCTACTGGCATCGGCCGGAGCACTAGTAGTGGCCAATAGCAACACCAATGCGCCAAGGCGTTCCGGTCACACAACAAGCGGGAAGGAAAGGATCAATTCTACTGGAACATTAAGCGCGCTATGCGCGCCGACAATATGAATAATAATTTAAATTATATTTACATAAATATTTATTATCGTTTGAAACCAAAGTACACTGAAAATTTTGTCCAATATATATACTAATATATATTCCTAATTTAGGTGCATCCAAGATTAGGAAAATTAGACTCTAATAAACCATGGTGTGTTACTTTTTCGGAAACATGAAAAATTATATTAATTAAACTTACAAATAATTATACTAATATCAAATTACAAAATAAAAATATCGCACATGAAAATATATGGACAATCAGTTTAGTCCCAGCCGACTTCATTAGACAGGACAATTCAATGCCTCACACCACGAATCATGTGGCTTCCGCAACCAATAGGATTTTTTCTAGCCATATATTACACATTATAGTTATAGGATTCTTATCTACTAAACACCCGCCTCTATCTTGGAATACTGATCTAAATAAAACAAAGTACCCAAATATATCCCAGCAGGTTCATGACACTAAGGAGAAGGATACATAGTTGCAAACAATGAAATTCCAAAATACATCTAGCCTGTTTGACACATGCTCAAGCCCTCTGAACAGGTCAGGTCAAGTAGCGAGTCATTGGCTGCAACTGATAGACAAAAGGAGTGCATTCTCTTTCTTGGGCAAAACATCCTTGCTTGCGCTGTGAAGGTAATAACCATTAGGAACATAATAAGGTTACGTGGTAAAACTAAGAAATGTCATATCGCACGTATATAAATCTACAGGACAACAGAGCTGATGCGAATCAAATTTGACCAAACATGATAATACTACGGTCAAAATTTCTTCCACATTAGTTCTATTTTGCTCAAGAGCGTGGCTACTTTCTTCTGTTATGGTCGTCCTGGTATTCTCATAATGTAGTTGATTCTTGAAACTTCTATATTCACTATGGTTGTAGGTGTTACTTTTGTTCAAGACATTGCTCAGAGTATCTAGCTCAGAATTTTGTAGGTTCAACATAAAGCATTGCAGTATTATGAACAGCAGGTAGGCCTAGCAATACATGATTCTATCAACGTTTTTAGCGGAGCAAGGTAGTACCTAGGCTCAGTAGTATCATAAGAACAGGTATCTTTTTGAAATAAACATAAGAGCAGGTATCATCGTCCCCACTTGCAGCATTTGCATCCTTGAACAATTTCACAGTTTTCTTGTTAGGTGACAGTGAGACCTAGAACTAACTCAGAAAGTCATGTAGATACGGTGCTTGTTATGTTAGGAAAAACGAAGAAACTATCTGGTAGTGAAGCTAGATTTTTCTTTATAGTGCTCTTTTGTGTTTTGGTGGGCAAAAAGAAAAAATTATGTAACGCATGACTGATGCAGCTAGGATGGAGATAAGGAATGCAGTAATACAAATGTTACTTTAGTTTTGTAAGGGGTTAAAGAGCTTAATACCATAAATCTTTTTGGTTTTAGTAGCATATGTAGGTCCAGTTGATGTCTTGTGCTGAATGCTGATTACACTTTAGTGGCTGATACATGTTTCGCTGTTGGAAAAGGAGAACACGGAATGTCTGTTAAATTAAAGTAAAAGATGGCTACCATGAAGCACCCGCTCAGGTAAATACATTACCTAGTCACAAGAGGATTTTCTTTGGGAACTTCAGTTTTAGTATACCACTTCCATGCTGAACCACTCATGGATATAACGGCTGGAAAAAGAAAAAATACTATATCAGTACACTAATCCACCCTCCTTTTAATTGCAGCATTGTAACTGTCCTAAAAAAGGGAACATCATGTGCGTGCCCTATAACAATTTTAATTAAGCATATGTAAAGTCAGCCTACAGTCACACATACAAATGTGGAAGAAAACAGTTAACAACAGCTGGCAGCTGAACGTAAAATGAAATAAACGATGGCGTGCCATTCTCTCAACCATGTCAAGGGCATCATTAATCTAAGAATAAAAAGGAAAGCATGTCCAAGAGAGCAGAAATGACATATGCATATATAGAGATCATATGTCAAAGAGAGCAGAAATGACATGCCTAGAAATCAGGCGTCATAGTTCTCTCAATCATCTGCACTTCTGATTTTCTAAATATGATTATTGAGAAACTTATATCGACAAATCAAGGTAACTCCTAAAATATTTATATCAATTACTATTCTAGAATCCAATACATTAGTACCATGTACACACTGTCACATGTGCCCGGTAAGGTCACATAATCTCATAGCCAATCAAAACACATCCTTGCGTGTCTTCCGAGTAGCACTATAAGAAACACTATCGATGAAAAATACATATAGCGTGTATGTATTTATGAACTATTTTTTTCATAATTCTACATGGAGTGACTTATTCTTTCGACATTTTGAAACCCTTACCATCAAGTCTGACAGTGCAGACACACAGAAATTGTTCTTTCATGCTCCTGCAAAAGATAAACTTTCAACAAGTTGAGCCTGATAAGTAGTGAGAAAATCAATAGGAGAAAATGATGCACAAAACATGCATTCAGGCATTTCCCTACCAGTTACCTCGACATGGAGATGTATGCCTCTGAATACAGCACACGATTCTGGCTGATGTGATAGAACCATCTTGGTATGAACATGCCGAGCCAGATCCCGAAGTTCAGATAAGCCCGCTCCGCTCAGGAGCCATAGGAACAAAGAAGATCACGTGCATGAACCAAGGCACATTCTTTTCGATGAGTTTTGCTGGTAGGGCCAAGCAACAACTGCAGAAGAGACAGAAAAGAAAAGAAATCAAACACTAGGATGAGAGGCCGCTTTCATATTGCATGAACAGAGAAAATGAGTGGAATAACATCCAAAAGGCTTTTGTCAGAGGTTGAAACTACGCGCATCACATGGGCCCTAATTATCCAGATTTGTTAGCTTCAAAGCACCACCAGCAATGAGTACAAAATTACACACGAGTCAGGTTGATGATTAGCAAAATACTCATAAAAAGGAAGAGAATAACACCTAGATATTCAAATCTAGAGTTGGTAAACTCATTCTGCCTAACTGTGTGATTCAATTTTATTTAGCTACTACAATGCAATAATCATACTAACTCCACAAGGGAGCAAGTATCAAGTAGTTCTTCATGTAAAAAATATATCACTATAGCTATTAGCTTAATTCACATGCTGCCTGTAGTCGAATGTCTGCAGCAGTACTAATAATGTTTTCCATCAAATATTATTACTGTTTGCACCAGTTAGTGAAGGAGAGAATTATAGAATAGTTATCAAATGCACAAGGATTGCCAAGCCCAACAAACCCATGAGGTAAATTCTGGTTACCACCCAAACATAACATTCTTGATGAACTGCTATATGACATCTGTATATGAGTGTTGTTACTTGTTAGTTGCAGCTTGGTGTTTGCACCATATTTCAAAATAAATTTACACTGGAGGGAAAATTCGCAAACAATACAGGTTTACTTACCTGTTACAAATCAAAATTTTATCATAATCAAATTATAATTTTATTGTAATCCTAATCTCCAATCCATATATAGACAATGTATCTTTCTGTTGTCCACTTTATATTTACAGCATCATGTCGGTTTGCATGGAAAATAAAATTAAATTAGGAAGAGAGGGAAGGAGGTAGAGGGAAACAGAGAGAGTTCACCTTCTGGTGGCAGTGCAGATGCAGTCCATGGCATCATCCTCCCACGCCGATCCTCTTGGCATATCCAGCACTGCTGCTCACTCCCACGCTGGCCTCCATCCCCACATCATCTTTGCCGCTGGAGCAGCCATCGCCGGCACCAAGCCGTGGTACCACCGCTGCATGAGTCTAGAAGACACATTCGAGCACAAGATCAAATCATTGAGGTGCCCGAGACTCAGATCAGAGAGGAGTAGCGAACTCCAGATTCCAATGAAACAGATCTAGAAGAAGAGCGATAAGGGAAGTTAAAGCAAAAGAAGTTGGTCAGTCATACCATCTCGCCTTGAGTGGCCGCCACCGGATTCTTGCACTGTGTCACTCCTCTGCTTGCCATCGGGTCGCCGCTCCACGCGAGGCCGTGCGCCCCCTACGCCTTCATCGGCCAAATCCTCATAGGAGCAGCATGCCGAGCGCCACGGGAGGCCAGGGAGATCCGCTCGATCCACGCGCTGCTCCGCCATCGCCGAGCCCACGCGGCTTCCATGTTCAATCGATGGCGGGGTCTGTGCCAACGCGGAGGAGGCGGCGAGCCCGAGCTAGGAGGCGCGCGCAGGCGAGCAGGGAGGGTGGCGGCTGGGAGAGGAGAGGGGGCCAGCACGAGCAGCTGCGGGACCGGCGGCGAGGTCCGCTAGATCTGTGCGTCGCCAAATCTCGTGCGGCGACGCGGCGTGAAGGAGAGCGCGAGGAAGGGCGACGGCGCGCCGCGGGGAGGGGAGCACGGTGTCGGGTGACGGCGCGCGGTGGGGAGGCGAGGGCTAGGGTTTCGGTTGCGGTGGACTGCAGTTGATTTTGTGAAAATTGAAGGGCCTTTTTGCAAAACTGCTAGCGCGCGGAGGCTGTTGCGCTCGAAGCGCTCTCGCGCGCTGGGGAGAAGAGAGCTGTCGACGTGGCCACATTTCCGTCGAGAGAAGGACGCGTGAAATCCTCCCGTGCGAGGAAGGGCGAGCTCCTATTAATAAACCCGATGGGCGGGGCTCCGGCTCGATCTACCCGAAGCGTGACAGTGATGCGGTTTACGCAGATACAAACGGGCCCGGGCGGCCGGCCATCTCCCGGTCGGTCGTTTGTTCGCGGGTCACGTCACCGCCCTGCCAACCTGGCTGCCTGCCCATTGCCAACGCTCTCGGTTTCGTTCGGGACAAGAAGATCTCCCGTCGCCTTTCTGTGTACCGGCCGGGCAAATGTAACCGGTGGGCTGTGCACACCGGAAAGGAGGGCGAGCAGAGGGTGAATTCCGGCTGAATCCACACATGGGCGCCGATAAATAATCGCCAGTGTATGTACGGTTTTCAAATGGATCGTGTTAAAGTATCTGTGCTTTTTTTTTCTTGCGTACAAATCTTCAAACATTAGCTAATATAACTTCAGAACACCGATCACATGTACTCCTAGTCATATGAGAAAATGATCATTTTTACAAATTTCCCTGAACATTTTCAGATGCCACAGAATCCATTTATTAAAATGCAGAGAACCACACAAGAATCTGCGAGAGAAAAGGTGTGGTTTCGGTGCTCCAAAAATGCAGCCAGAGATTCACAGAGACACAGCTTCGCATGAAATCCTAAGAATCTGGCACGGTGGGGCCCTACCCGTAGTGGTCGTTACCCTACCTCGATCGAATCCGGGACCAGGTGCAAAGCTTTCCGGTGTGCTGACGGCGGGTCCCACCTCCCACGGGATAGCTGCCCCCATGGCGCCCACCGCTTTCAGCTGCTAACCACAGTTAGCTCAACCTAACCGAGCTTAGAGCTCACACCCACAATCAAAGTTACCGAAATACCCCTGCCTGGCCAACTAATCCTATAAATACCCCCTAAACCACTCACCCGTCAGTTTGCCCAAATCACCAGCCAGACCACTCCCTTCCCTTGTTTCTGCTGCGCCCAATTCGAAGCTCCAAATTATTATCAAAAAATTCGAAGCTCCAAATTGCTCGCGATCTCTCATGGCGACGGCGGCTACCACCAGGAGGCCCAGCGGGCCGGTCCTCTCAGCCGCGCACTACCGCTCGGCCTCGCCCGCGCGGATCAAGCTCGCCGGCGCAGGCGCCCGGTCACCGGCCGGCAATTCCGTCAGCGTCTCGTCCCCTGCCGGCGGCGCCGCACGGAGCCGGCGGACCTGCATGTGCTCGCCGACGAACCACCCGGGCTCCTTCCGCTGCAGCCTCCACAAGGAACGCAAGGCGCCGCACGGCGGCCACGGCCACAAGCCGACCTCCCCGCCGTCCCGGGGAGCTCGAGCCCGACCACGAGCCGGCTGGGCGCGGCCGCGAGCCGGCGGATGGGCAGCGCGCTGGTGCGCATCGGCGCCGTGGAGGGCGGCGAGTGGGCGCGCCGGGCGCTGGCGGCGACGGCGCGGCCCTCGCCCGCCGCGCAGCAGTCGCAGCACCGGCGGCGCGTCGGCGGGTTCCGTCCCCGCCCCAGCCGGCTCTCCGCCGTGTCCATGGCCGGCGACTGCGCCGGCGACAACGACCAAGAATAACAGACGCGCCGACATGTCATAGTCTCAATAGACATAGTACTAGCAGTATATAGCACTAGTAGACTAGTTTAGTGATGAGTATATAGGAATCTCCATAAACATTTTGTAACGCTGAGGAACCGGTGAAACTTGTAGAGCCAGTACAGTAGTGGATCAGGGGTTTTGGATCCTGATCCACCGATTCTAGCAGGAAAAGAAAAGCTTTCTTGTGTACATACAACTCTCTGATGAGCTGAACGCGCCCGTCGGTTTGGGTGGATAAGCACGAGCATGACTGAGGATTGGAGACATCTGAATTGCTGCCCCAACAGGGGAGGCCACTGATGCTTGTGTCCAGATCAAACCCCGTGTCCTTTCTGTTTCTCCTTCCGCGTCCTCATCTCCCTAGTTGTTGGGCGTCTGGATAAGCTCGGGGGGGCATGTTGAGTGCAGGTGACGCCTCTGCGTCTGTGGGCGCCCCGCCGTCATGCCGGTCTTGCCGTCATGCAGCCCCCGTGCCAGCCAAGGCGGCGGGCGGGTAGGCAGACAGTCCCTCCTCGTGGGCGCTCCCGGCCTCTTTGCCACGGGAATACGGTGGGCGGCGCAGAGGAGCAGCTAGCCTTGCGTTGGTTTAGGCAGGGCAATACCGCCACTAGAAATCAGTTAACGTTGGTGCATAATAATAACACTAGTAATACGGTTGAGTATTTGTGATTCTTGTCATCACTCGTCAGCTGTGGGCTGTGGCCTCGGCAAGGTCGTCTCTGATTTGTTTTTGGAAGGTGATGCGCAATCTGAATTGCGAGGTTCAAAGTCAATCACCTGCAAAATCTTCGATTGGGAGAAACGGCAACCCATGCAAGTACTAGCACGTACAGACACAGACGTCCTGCTACTTAGTCAGACTTGGGAAATGCCAACACTACGAAATTCGTACCTGTACTTGTCCAGATAACAAAAAGAAATCCGTAGTGGAACAAACCAGGTGCTGGTACGTCATACGTGGTGTAGTAGTAGGCTAGTGGCACTGTGGCAGCAGCCTTGTAGCAGTTTACTCTAAACAAAACCCGTGGAATATCTAGTACTCGTAACGGATTAACTGAAGAATTCCGACACGTCCACGTCGATCCAGGCGCGCGAGAATTCAACGCTTGACCCGTTGGACGGAGTAGCCTGATCGCAACCCCACCCGGACCAAGCCACCCCCCGGCCCGTTCCCGGCTCGCACCGGACCCGATCGCGGTGTGTGGGCGCGGGAATGGACTCGGCACCTGCCGCTAGATTCATGCCACGGAACAGTACATCTGCACATACACACGTACAGAAACCGCGAGGTTGCCCTGCTACAAGGGCAGGTCGAACCAACGCTGCTGACTCGTCTCTGACCAAGGAGTACACGTTTTGATCCGTTCCGATCACGAAAACGAAGCGATCCCTCCTCCAGGATCCCGGGACAGGAACGGGCTCGATTCGTCCAGGCCAGGCGAGACCGAGACGCGAGCGCGACCGAACGGCCTGCGCCAGAGGGAAACCAAACCACCGGGTCGGTCGGTCCCCGCGGACACGTGCGCCGCCGCCGCCGCGCGCGCGTGGCGACGGGGAGCCCGGGCACACGGCAGCCGCCATGTATGTGCGCGGCGGGGACTCTGGTATGACCGGCCGGCCGTTTGCTCGGCGCCGTGCCGTGATGATAGTTTTGTTTGGCGAGCCATGACACAAGATGATAACTAGTACTAGTTCGTTTATAAAGTTGGGTAACCCAAACGTATGGGCAAGCTCTCTTGTTTAAAGCGCACAGAGATAGGTTTTGGAAGGCATTGCCATATTGCTTATCGGTGGGCTGGAAATAATGGCCATCGTCTCATCGATCGCCGTCAAAATGTTCGGGATGGAGGCAGCAGGGACTCGGCACTGCAACAAGAAAGTCTATTTCCCTCAGGCTCAGGTTGAAGACTTGGAAAAAAGGAGGTGTATTATTGGGATTGACCTAGTTCACCTACATAAGTATGGGCAGTGGCGTGCCCAGGGGTAGGTCCATGTATGCCATGGCATACTTGAAATCATGTGTCAAGTTCATTAGACACAAAAGAATTTTCCAATCTTTTCCCAAATCATACTAATTCTTATGCTATTAAGAGTGGAGTATTGATGTGTGGCATACCTAAGTTAGAATTCTAGGTACGCCACTGAGTATGGGTTACCCTTACCCCTCTAGGCAGGGTACATGAGTTCACTCACATTTTGGTCTAATCTTCCGGCTTCAAACGCATAGGAAAACGCTGCCGAGACTCATTCAGATTCGAGAACAATGGGATATGAAGGCACATTCAGGCATTCAGCAGTGTCACTGTTTTCTTTAAACTAAACAAGAAAAAGAAAAATGGGGAACCGTCACTGTAGATGCAATGTCGCTAACGTTGCTGGTATATTCTTGAGTACAGAAGGCAGCTACTCCCTTGACAAATGGCAATTTACTAACTTGAGAGGAATGGACGACGATGCGGAGTTGAATCAGGACGTTCCATTTTCAGTTAATCTGACGATGCTCAGTGACTGATCAGGGAGGCCCCTCAATTTTCCTAACAAGAATTTACATTTTGGTGGCTGGTATGGTACAGGGCGTTGGATGGCAAACCTGTGAAGGAGATTGAGCTGAACCCACTTAAACAGCTAAACTAACCATACTTGGGTAGTATAATCCAATCTCCAACCACAGTTCCCGCAAAGGCAGCCACATCTACGTGCGGTAAAAAGGACAAGAAAGGTGATCAGACAATCGTGTACGACCAGACTCTGCAGCAGGCCTTGCAGTATCCTGCAGATCTTGGATCTCGTCCCAGTTCTAGTCACAAAGATCGAAACAAAGATTGTCATCACGAACTCGTGAGCTATGCTAGTGCCACATGAGCTGTTTCCCGGTTCCCTGCACCCGGCGCGAGGCTTGCACGTAAGCAGATTTGATCCTGCCTCTGCCTGCATCTCCTCCTGGCATTTCCCCCCAACGCCTTTGCCACTTCAGAGCTGACAAGAACACCGCGTTTCGTCCTTGGCGGTTCCCACACGCGTCGCAACTATGGATGATCAAAGCTTTTGCTTTTGCCTTTGGGAAGCGAATATTTTGTCCGGAACTGAGGTGCCATTGTTTAGAACTCCCATATTTTCTTCTTGAGAAAGGAACTTACTCGACAAGGCGTTGCAGAGTACTAGTAAGGCGGTTGCTAGGGCACGCTGAAGAGAGAGCATTATATGTTTATTAAATTTATAGAGGTTTCCTTTATCTAAAAAAATTAAATTTATAGAGGAGTAATAATATTTATCGCATCAATCAAATAAGTAAAGTACATAAATGTATTTCATAAAAGTTCTAACTAAACTTATTAGAAACCATAGGTATAATTATTTTTATATAAACTCGTCCCAACTTATCACTAATATTTTTTAAACATTATTAGTGATTTTTTAAATAAAAAACAGAGTTATATATATAGCTCTAACAGTTCCTTTTAGCGCACCATAAGCAACCGGAGCCAAACTTAACATTTTTTCCCCCAAACATTCAGGGGAGCACCAAACTTAACATCTTACTACCTAAGTATACTTGGGAAAAATGACACAAACTAATTAAAAGAGGGTTCTTCATGGCTCGTAGAAGAGAAGCCAGCAATTCCATCGTTCTTTATTCGAAAACACATAGTATACCCGTGGTGACAATAACAGAATTGAAGCGGACGGGGCAAATTCGTCTCGAAACTTCATGGGGGACGAAGAGTGTAGTCACATGCACGCAATTCCACACGCACACAACACACTTCAAGAACGTTGCTTTCGGATAGGTCTCATGGGCGTCTTGTGAACATGCACGTCCACACCGGAGCTAAGCAATCCACTCACGCACCCAGCAAAAAGAAAAAGAAGAAGAAGGAGGAGAAGGTGACATTATTTTTTTTAAAAAAGTATTAACAAAATTATGGCAATCTCAAATCCTCAATCCCCAGAACAAGAACATCATGTGAAAAATACTAGCAGCTAGCGCTAATCCTTGGATTCCTCTTTTAAAAAACATGGAGATTAGTACAGACTACTGAGTTCAGTACACATGGAGGAATCACCACTTCGTCATCCTCACGATACACAACTACTGTATTCCAATTCACTACTAGCAGAGAGAACGCTACGAGTACACTACTGCCTTTTAATTTATTGCTATTGAGGGTCGATGCGTGCGCGCGAAATAGTGGCGCACGATCATCACTCCCGCAAAGAACCTACGAGCTTACGATCCAAGCAAGCGAGCAGCGGCGGCGCCGGGATCCGGAGGCGGCGGCGGCGTCACATGTTCATGAGGCGCAGCCTGGAAGGGCGCGGCTGGAAGTCCTCCCCGCTGCGGCGGCGCTGCCGCTGGCGGTCGCGGTCGGACGGGGAGCTGATCCTCTGCAGCAGCAGCGCGCGCACGAACCGGCCGCCGCCGCCCTTCGCCGCCGCGCGGCCCCTTGGCCCCGGCCCCGCCTCGCCGGCGGCGCTAGGCGCGGCCGGCCCGTTCCGGTGGCGGCTGCAGCGGAACGACCCCGGGTGGTTCGTCGGCGAGCAGAGGCACGTCAGCTTCTTGCCGCCGCCGGGAACAGCGGCGGATCTTGGTCTCGGCCCTCTGCCAACGGCGGCGGCGGCGAGGGAAGGAGAGCAGGGTGCCGAAGCCATGGTTGTTGCTGTGTTGTGTGCTGTGGATCGGACGACGCGAGCGGCGGTGCCCGTCGTCGAGGGCGTGGGGCGGCTGCTTTTATACGCGAGAGCAGGCGGTGTGCGATGCTTAAGCGTGTGGTTGCTTTTGTTCTCGGCGATTAGTCTGCGTCAGGGAAGCTTGTTAACCGTGTGGCAGGCAGGATTGTAAAATGGTGGTGTTAGTTCAGTTAAATTTCGCGCGCAATTTCGTCTCCCTGTCTGTTCTGCGAGCACGGCCGGGCACGGAACGAACAACGCTGCACGCGGATCGATTTCACTGAAATTTGCTGTTTTTTTTGAGGAACTTGCTGGCGTGTTAGGAGATGGAAGAACGAACGCTTCAATCTGAACTCGATCAGTAAACTGTTGAAACGGGAGATTGCAGGCAATGCAGGTTATGTGGGCTGATGCGCGATCGCATCAGCACGTAGTGGAACCGGAACAGAAAAGTTGTTGATATGATTCTTTCCATTTCTTTTTTCGTCTCTGAATGCTTCTTTGTTTATTTCTCGTAGATGTTCTTTCATGTCAGTAAGCGTAAGCACTCTTCTCCTCTTTTTCGAAAGCGACATGAGCTGATGAGCATGCGTGTACCAAAATTTTGCAAATTGCTCTCACCTTTCCTTCATCAGTGGAATGCTGAAGTGACTTGCTGGGATGTAAGCATGTGGGCTTGCCATAAACCGTACGACCGCATTTGTCTTGCGACGCCGACATTTTTTTTTCTTTTTCCGTTTGTGTGTCTTGCCGTGGGCAGCTGCATCGGCCGTGACTCAGAACGGCTTCCTTTCGTGTAGGAGGAGTTGGGGCGTCGTGCGCCTAACCATTTTGGTGTTTTGCGCAAGTGCACGCTCCCCATTACGTGGACACTCCCTCATCTTTTCTGATCGTCCTGATCCCAGAAAATTAAATAAAATACAATGATTGCACGGTGTCATCGCCGCGGATGCCACGCACGCCATGTGAGGCGGCGTCGTCAAGCAAAACACCACTGATTCCCATCCTACTGCTTCAGCATGAAAAGCTAATAGCTAGCTCTAATTTTGTTTTTAGGAATAATAAGCTAATTGCACCCGCTTAATTAATCCGATATTACGTAGTTAGTTCTCCGTCGATATCGACTTGTTTATTAGGCGCCTGGGACGAGTAGGTAGAGTGCAGGGCACAATTCCACGGCCGGGCTTGATTTATTTAAACACTGGAGGTTAACTATACTCTCGGAATCTTAATGTCACAACTCAGAACACACTTCCATGATGATAATGACACGTGGTTTACTTAGTACCGGTACCATAATGCCTAGTTTAATAAGGGATAGAAACTTAATCTAGTTGCAAGTCAAATTTCCCTCGTAGCATGATAAGGATGACTACATACATCAACCATCCATACGTATCTGGCTTGCTTGGTTTGACCTCGCCTAGTGATAGTTTTTCAAGCACATCAGTCTCACAAGTGTTCTTGAGTAACAGAATTGTACGTGAACAAGACAGGCTACATGCATGTTCTTCATGGTGACTCCTGGATCGTTCAAATTAGTGTCTTCTGGCGATCAAACCATACCCAACCATCTTAACAAGGAAGCAAAGACTACACTAATTTTGCATTGTCAATTGTTAGGTCACCATCTTTTATCCTCAACTTGAACAACCTAAACCAAACTTATTTTCCGCTCACTTGTCCACTGCCGAAGAAGGTAGTACCTTTCACGTAGACAACAGCTTAATTGCATATACGTCACTTCCAAAGGCTTATCCAAAACAATATCTTTTCTCTCATTTTTTTCTCCTGGAAAAAATATCCAATACCAAGGGTGATGATGATGACATGGCCGATATATAGGACCACCATATTAGTGTGGTTCTAATGGCCAGCTAATCGCTTTCCAGAGACTTTGCTACTTAGCTAAGCCGGCCAAGGCACGCTTCCAGGTGAAGCCAAATTAACCTGATGGTAACACCGTACGTCTTAGCCTGGAGGAAGTAGACAAAGCATCAGTGGACGGTGACGCTAACAACTTCCTTGACATTTTCTCCGGGCACAGCTGTGTGAAAATTACTTACAGGGATCTTCTGTGCCAGTTGGTTTCCTGGATCAAAGCAGCTTCAATTTGACCGCCAAACAGAAACAAAATCTGGAGCCTTATGCTGCAGCGGCAGTAACTTCATGCAGGCAGGCAGGAACAGGGAACAATATTGCCAAAACTGATGTTACCTGAAACTGAAAGCAAGATAGGGTCTCACCCGGTAAAATAGTAGATGTGATTTACAACTTGTACACATGATAAGATCTTTCTTACATGATGATGGTTGGTGCTGTCACTGACGGAAACCACCTGCATCGTCCTTATCGGTGTCTGATCGATATCAACTGTTAGTGAAAGGTGGCAAGAATTTTTGCAAAAAAAAGTACTCATTCGTAAACATGGTGCCAAGTACTAACAGTGCACAATGCTAAATTAATCAGTAGCTTTCTCGCAGGTTTGAAGCAACGCACTAGGATTTTTTGTCCTAAATAAGAGGGATATTTACAAGGGAAGGAAGAATCAGTCAAATTGCCCAGAAGCCTTCAGATACATCAAACAGATAATCCGTTTGGCGTCCAAGGGCCACTTTCTGTTTTTCTATATCATGAATCACTATCATAACAAGTCTAGAAAAGGATATTAGCTTTGTAGTTTCTGATCTAGTGTTGGGTTTTACACAATCCAAGCTTCACGCCTAGATATCTTAAAGTATGTGTAAACGAGATGAGTAATCCAAAGAAGAAAAAGGACCAAACATCGTGCAGAACAGATTACCTTGACTGGATTAATTGCTACCAGATATAGAGCTGTGCTACGCGTAATCAAGCGAAGGCCGATAAGAATTCTCCCCTTTGCATGTCCCGTCACCGTGATGTTGTGATGCTTATAGGGGGTGAGATTCAGTAATCAGCTTTTTTTTAGATTAAGGAATAAAAGTTCCGGCTTTCACATTCAACTGGTGAATGCTAATCAAGCAAAGCAAGATTTTTCATAAAGCTGCCATGGGAAAAAAAAATCTGCCGACACGGCAGGAGTATCTATCTACTCTGGCTCGTTGATATTTCACACGGCTTGTAACCGTTCATCATGAGAAGTAACATCAGCTCAAAAGTGATTCAGATTCTTCAGTCCTTTCGCTCAATCCATTTCCATCCTTGATGCTGCCTAGCATTACCTGGATGTACATGAACGGTACCGAGCACCGAGAACGGCGCCGAATCTGGCCGAGCAGGATCAGATTATCTCGGGCGAGTAGGATTAGATTAGAGTAACTTGCTCGAGCGCCTAACTCTGAAAGCGGAGATTTGAAGGCCAAGCTTTTCAGTGGAGCCCGTGAAAGAGAGACTAGAAAATACAGCATTTTCGTATCTTTTTTTAAAAGAAAAAATTCCAGCATTTTAACCGGTCAGGATACACTGCATCTCTCCTGTAGAAAAGGAACCGGGATCGATGTGTTCAATGCAGGAACGAGCTGACAGGATCTCGCCAGGCCGGCGACAGCCAGCCGCCAATGACATGGCGGTGAGGAGGCGAGAGGACGATCCACTCTGAATTCTGGAGCCCGAACAGTGCACGGCTCTGCATCCTCGCGACCTCCAGGCCGTCCATGGACCATTCTTCTAGTACTCTTCTTCAGTTCTTCTGCAGCGCCATCGATCTCGCGAGATCTTGGGTGAAATGTTTTTTGAAAAGAAGATCTTCGGACACTGATCTGTGTGCTGCGTCACCGTATGAATGCAGCCGGTTACATGTGCGAATGTGTGTTCTTTTCCGCTGACATGAACGCGAACGCGAGAGCGTTGCCTCTGAGCTCTGAATTCTGATGGCGACGCTGCTGGCCTGGCCCCACGATTGCTGCAGCTGTAGAAACGCATTCATCCGCAGTGGTCAGGGTAGTTGCCGACCCATCGAGACGCCGATAGAATTTAAACGAGCACGACTGGTACGTCGAAGGAGAAGAGCGAACAGATAAACGAGCACGACTGGTTCGGAAAACCACACTGCACTTTGCGAAAAGGAAAAAAGGTCATGCAAACTTTCAATACGCCCTGGTCAGTCTGGCAACATTCAGATGGCAAATTAGCAATGCAGGCCTGGATTATCAGAGACACATTTCAGATATAAAGCAAGTCCAGGTCATGTCCTCCATTGACCGTGCGGCCTTTTCTCTCGATGGAGAGGAACCCTACCCTAGGCCTCTGGGATCTGACTCGGATCAGCCGATCAGCTCAGCATTGCCCAGTCACCGCGACGCGGACATGTGCGTGCAATGGACGAGGGGCACGGGCAACTGCGCAAAGCCGGCAGTCAGAACTCTAAACAAGGAGAAGGATTCAGTCAACGCAGAAGGTACAGCATACTCGCCCCTCTCTGCATGCAAGTGCAGAGCAGCCGGTCATTAATCGTGCGTGGTTAGCCAGTTGACCCTGGCATTGGCACAGCATTAGCCATACGAGGAAGCTGCGGCAGAGCACGAGTAGTGTCGCGGCAGGCAGCTACCAAACCGGGCAAGTTGAGACGTGAAGCTTGCAGGAACTGCAGAAGGAGAACAGGTGCAGTGAACCTATTGGGTGCCGAGTTGACTCTGGCGCTGGAGATTTTTGGAGGGGGGGCATCGAATCGGTCGAGGCAGCTTCAACTTGTCCATCTTCTTCTGACCGAGTTACGGTGATCGTGCTGCGTGCGTGCTGCCACCGGATCACCTTGCACCCCAGCCTGAATCGGGGCCTTGGGCCAAACGATCCATGTCATGAACGATCCAAGTTCACCCACCACCACCGTACGAGAAAGATTGGGCCTGCGGTTTGCCATCATGCCGCACGTTCTCGATTCGGACACTTTTGGACTGGGCTGGCGGCGTGGCATGCCATCGTTTTGTTCCCGGCCCATTTCATCAGCCTTTCTGGACTCCGTGACCGTCTGGTCCCCAAGTCCGCCCAGCCCTTTTGCTCGGGGAAGAGAAAGAGGCGTAGCCGCGTAGGTGAAGCTAGGAGTTCCTTGTGGCATGCGCAAAAAATAATATTCCCAGTGTGATCCATCAACGGCCGACAGTCGCATCGCTACGCAGCAATGAGAGCCTCAGCTAGAACAACAAAGGCAAATGCCGCAGCAAGACAGCAATATCAATGCTGGCTATACACATGCAGGAAAGAGAAGAAAACTGGTGACCATGAAACTCTTCCAGATCATGACTGTATTTACACATACACTCACCAATGACCAATCCCGGCACAAACTGAAACACGGACAGTCGAAGCCTGTCTGACAGTCTGCAAATTCGAGCCACAAATCCCAGCTACCGTCAGTACGAAAATGCACATAAACCTCAGCTACGAAAATCAGCAAGCAACCAGCAATCGAGGGTACACCGATCTACATCACGGAAAAACACTAGCATGGAGTATGCACAGGCATGGATGGGGACAATAACAGCCATCAAGCGTTTGGAGCCGTCGGGGCCGGCTTGTCTTCCACCGGGTACGGCTGGTGCTCGGCGATGAACTGCTTGTTGTACACGCGGTGGCGCCGCTCCCTCGCGTAGATCACCCAGAAAATCAGGGACAGCATCACTGCCGCCGAGACCATCACCAGCCCGATGTACACCCACTTGCTGTACTCCTGAAGGCCGGGGCAGTAGTCCCGGTTGATCGTAGTGAACGTGTCACGGACGAAGGTGCAGTCCTCCAGCTGAATGAGGAAAGGGCCGTACTGGTACAGCCCTTGGCTCACGGTCACACCAGGCTCCATCTGACTGTATATCCTGGGGGTGACGCGCCCCACCGTGGTGCAAATCTCGGCTCCTGAGACAGTTTTGGTCTGGCATACAAAGCTCTTATAAACCTGCAGTTTATGCCGGGGCATGAATCATTGTTATTCAGTGCTCAACAAATGTTGCGATTACAGCGTGCAATGGAGAAAAAGATTACCCTGGATTTACCTGATTTGCATTGTCCAAGGTAACCTCTCCTCCGGTGCAGGTGCGGTTGCTCAGATCAGGTTTGAATGGGTTGCAGAGCAGCGGCATTAACGGCCCCGACTGATTGTAGTAGAAAGGCGTTGATACCGGAGGAGGAGAAGGAAAGTTCTGATTCGACACATTGGTGATCACTTGGTTCACCAGATTCACTAGCTGGAAAGTGACTTGCCTGCTTCTATACAGGGACTCATTTGCTGTGGCAGGTTCAACACAGGGGATAATCTCATCCAGGGCGGTGTGTTCAGTAGGATGAGCAACCCACTCCTCCATTGCAACACAAGTATCGGATGTGACGCTGTTTTGACAGAGAAGATGAGATGCTAATGTCAAAGGGGGGTGTTTATTTAATCATAAAGGTCCCCGTTAAGAGGGTAGACGTTTCACCCAAAGTTGAAATCCCATGAAAAATGTATGAAGAGGTTCCAACATCCCTAGCTTTGTTTTTCAACTTCACTATATACAGTTCATCTTACTGTCAATATATAAAGACTACAAGTTTAGCTAGCAAGAAGCATGAACATGGAAATGAAATACATAATTTGTTCCCATGCAATGTATATTTACAACAGAACATAGTTTGGTGTCTAAAACTGAAGATAAAAGGTGCCGTACATGATTAGACATGAAATTTCCAAACACAATGCGATGTAACGCAGTAAGCTAAAGGGTAGATATGATAAAATAGCTACAGTTTAGTTTAGAAACTAAGTCCTCTCTTAGACCTAAGCAATCATAGAGATATGTAAAGAGATGGTTGAGAGAATGAAAGATTTAAGGTTAAACAACAGTAAACATTTCAAGGGAAGTTGGGTCAGAGGGATCATAACAAACAACAAGGCCTAGAGTGACACAGAGATGTCGCCCCGAGCCACTGACCCAATCACCCAAGTCCAAGATGACACCAGCTAGGCAGTTGTAATGCAAATTGGTACCAGGCTATCAATGTCAATCTACAAACACGGGCTGTTGATAGCTTGATCCAATAACTAGATCATTGCCATACCAGCATGCTTCAAACAAGGTCAGATTTCAATTTCGAAAAAGACCTAAGCCTAAAACCAAATGCGCCAATCTTTTGCATATTCTTGGCTGTACAATATAATGTAGTTATCTACAGCTTGATTTGTATAAAATAGGGATAGCTTAAATGGAATTGGGCTTCAAGTTTGGAACTCACTGAAAAGTGAAAAGCCACACCTATAGCAACACACCAACCTAATGGTCCATGTGTGTATTAACTTCCAGTGAAGGTTGGGAACCTACAATACTGTGATGTTTATTATAATACTTACTTGTGCAGAAGAAGGAAGACACCGCAGAGGATAAACGTTCCAGTAACCAGTATCCATCCAATAACAACCAAGCTGCAAAAAAATCATAAAATATTTTCATTACAAATGATATCTACGGTTTTGTTACAATAAGATCATAAACAAAGATAGCAACTTACACGGAGACAAGGAATTCCAGCCCAAAGATGGATAACACTGATGAAGTCAAGAATTACTATGTTAGCATATATCTTTAGAAACGTACAAAACTACAGCCAATTTCTGGCTATTATGAAAAAAAAAGAGAGTACTTACAGAAGCCAACAAATGCCAGAAGAAGCATTACAGCCGCAATGACAATTAAAGCAAGCCGCCTGAAATAAAATTGGTCAACCATGTGCACAATATCCATTATCTTATCAGTTGCATTATCTAGATCAGCTGGTTTTATCTAGATCAGATCTCAATGATAAGGGATGAAAAAGACTTACACTTTGTTTAGCAATTTCTTAATCTTTGCAGAATTGTCTGTTGTTTTAGCAGCAAGATCAGTAGCTGATGAGTTCAACTTTCCTTGAATTTCGTCAATCTGACTTTGCATATCGGAAGGTAGTAAGAATCGCCCAATGTCAACCTTCTTTGCAGCAGATAAACTATCAGATAGGTTCCTAAGGTTGTCAACAGTATAATTTGCCTGGCTAACAACAAATTTCAGAGTAGTAGTTGTGCTTTTGTGGAATTTCCCCTGGCCATCATATAGCATAACACATCCAGCACTGGCAGCATTGAGTGAAACATGATCAGTATAAACAACTCAAAATATAGGCAATGACTCATGAAAATGCCACAGTATGGAAGAATGGAACTTACATTGCAGCACAGGTGAACAATATTAGAAGTATCAATGACAAGGCATATGCTGTTCGGGAATACTTATAACTGCGATGTGGACAACAGCAATGGTGGCAGCAAATCCCAAGCATAACCAGAAAAAAGATCACAAACCACACCAGGGCAATGGCGAACAGGGGAATGGCCGTATATCCGACGGACTAACAAAAAAAACAGAGCAACGAATATCATTAATGCAAGCAACAAATGTAAGCAGACGGTAGAGTTGCAATTTTAGAAGCAAAAGACTTACAGCAAAATAGTGTACTTCACTGATATTCCAGCCACCTGGATATTTCCTGAAACCATTCAAGGGGTCCTTTCGGTGTGTCCTGTCTGCCGCCAAGACAAAGGAGCTATTCGTAGTGATGTTTATGTCGGCAGGAGCTTCAGCAATCGACCTCCTCGCCACCAAGCCAAACCCATCTGCTTTTGACAGTTAGAACTCCCTTGTCACACACAGACAATCACCAGCAACTAAAAAATAATCTTTCAACCAGAGAATACAAGGTAACAGACACTTTTTTTACTGGTGGTTTAACCATGTGCTTTTCTTTAGTTTCTCACTAGTCCGTTTATAACATTTTTTGCAGAATCATTGAGGCACGAATCAAGATACAGGAACTTGAACAGAGCAATATTCTCATGCTCTCTTTAATTAAATTCTGATATGTAGACGTTACATGCCCGTTGGTAATTAAGAGATTAATTATAGTCAATTTAAACAAGGAATGACTACGCAAATCACTTACAGACCATTAAACACTCAGTACCGAAAATCACTTGCAGACCATTAAACACTCAGCAGTAGAAAACTTAAGGAACTGCAGGTGCAGTATAAGGGGGTAAATGGAGACACCAGAGGGCAGTGACACAAGACTAAATTTGGGAACAATATAGGTTGAAACCGAGGTATCCAACGCTGTAGAAAAGCGATTTGCTATTAAAACAAAAGAGGGTGAAATAAGCTTTGCAGCGGCACACATAACGCCGAACCAGAATTTGGTAGGGTAGAACATAGGATCCTTTGAAGACAAAAACCCTAAGAAGCAAAGAAAAGGACAAGAGACAGATGAATAAGAACATGAGGACCACAGAACACTAAAAAATTCTGCCATTCTGGCAACCGTTCCACATGAAGAATTCGACCTCATTCCATCATGCTAAGCAAAAAGTTCCACGCTTTCTTAAGAATTGGAAGAACAAGAGGCATACTGATGCAACGAAATCAGCGCAAAATCGCACTGAATGAAAAGAACAAGCAACCATTTTTTTCTCTCTCTGCAACGAGCCAGGTAAATGTAAAAAGAAAAAAAAAAGGAAAAACAAGGCGCGCGAGAAGGGGGGAGAGTCAAGAACCTGTGTGGAGCGTGGGCCTCTGGAACTCGCGAGAAGCATGGAAGCCCGGGCCTGGATGCGCCGCGCAGAATGGAAGCGCGACGAGCAGCAGCAGCGACAGGCGGACGAAGGGGCCGAGCAATGCCATGGCTGAGCCGCTCTCCTGGCGACCCCTCCTCTCCAGTCTCCCCCCGCGTGAACCCACCCAACAAACAAGATCGCACCACCTGTTGCCCCCAGCACCTCGAGAAGATGAGAACGAAGGAAGGAAAGCTTCAGGCGGAAGATGGGGGTGGTGGTAGGAGCAGGAAAGAGATGGATTCTTTTCTGCTTTTGTTCGCCCCCCTCCGTCTCCTCTTTGCGACCCCTGTCCCCGGCTGTTCGTCGTCGCCTGTGTGTGTCTGGGGAATGCACTGCGGTTAACGGGATTTTCGTCGCGCCCCTTTGGGATTAGAGGTGGCAAAGTGTGGGATTTGGCTTTGATGCCACGACAGGGACAGAGATCTGGGTGGCGCCGCGCGGGGCATTTGTGTTGTGTAGTGCTCGCTGTCAGAGCGTGTGCTCTTCCCAAACTGCCCATGGAAGCACTGTTAACTGCTGCTCGGAAATTACCGCCCTACCCTTTACCAAATGGGGAAACACGAGGCAGTTTACTGGTGGGTTCAGAGTTGTTTGTGGGCTCCAGCATTGGCATCTCACAAGGGCGAAATGGGCAGGAGAGAGCGATGATTTCCGTCTCGTGCACTGCAGTGTTTTTTTCCGGAAAGTTGATTGTTTGATGCGATTGTGTTTCGAGAAAGAAGAGATTATTTGATGTGATGCCTTACCATTCATTAACCTGTCTTTACTCCTTAAAGACGCACTAGAAGAGAATAATTAGGACGCGGGGATCGACCTTGCTTCTTCCTTTCAATCGCGAAGGCATCGGAGAGCTGGCGGCAGGACAAGAATGGCCGGCGCCTGCGAGCCGCGTCGCGCTTCTCCCCTCACCCCGGGCGGTCGAGGTGGCACCCACCATCAACGACCTGCACGAATAATGATATTGTATTGTAAGGGGGCTCCATATTGTACCAGCACTTGCTTAATGCTCGAAAGAATCAAAGCACAGTGCTCAACGATGCTTTCCACGAGGCTAATCCCCATACCAATTTGCGTTGCTGTCGCGCGTATCACCGGCCGGCATGGTATTGGTATGGACTGGCGAATTTCCTACGAGCACTGAAGTACTACGCAGAAAAAAAAAGAGAAGACAGCCTCCTTTTCAATTTTTTTATTAATTAATCCTCCAGCTTTGTGCAATCATGCACCGACGAGCTGGATTACCTGGGTCGACGAGAAATGACAAGTCTTCGTACCGAAGGAAGGAACAGGAACCCCCCATAATTTGCCACGTTGTTCTGTATTGTTTGTTTATACTATATGGTGTGTCTTTGTTGACGTAACTCGTAAGAAAGCAAGCAACCAAGTACGCGCAGACTTTGGGGTTCCTAGTGGTCACGTACTGTACATGCAGCTTCTGAGCCAACAGTTTGGACGTACACGGGCACGAGTCTGGTTTGGATTCTGATTAGGGCTCGTTCGGTTTCATTGGAATGGTTCCATCCGGATTGAGATCAATATAGTACAAACTTTATGATACTTACAATGAGAGACCGGGATTTATTCCAGGTGAAGAACCAATTTACTCATGATATAGACAACAAAAGACCTGGATTGGTTCCCACCTCTTAACTAGTGGATTAATTCCCGGTCTCTTCTTGTCCCTATCATGGGTAAATTGGTTCTTCACCTGGATTAAATCCCGGTCTCTCATTGCAAGTATGATAAAATTTGTACTATATTTATCTCAATCCGGGTGTAACCGTTCCAACGAAAGCGAACGAACCCTTACTTGACGCTCCGCGTGCAGCCACGTCCCCGGCCCGCCCGAACATTCTGCCACAGCTGTACGTATCGTCACGGTTCAAATCAAGAGGGAAAAAAAAGGAAGAAGAACTGAAAACTCCAAATGTTGCCCATGTGTTGCCGCGCAGTTTTTTTTTTTAATAATTTGTCAGAAGGTATCGAGTACTGACGCATTCAAATGGAATAGATTAGTACTAACCAAAGTACCCGTAGCTGTTCAAGACGTGTTGGGTTGGCAACACGGCAACGGCAAATTGGTTGAGTTGGGCAGGCAGCGAGGGACAGCGCCATGTGGTTCCTCTGCTGCTGCTATTCCTTTGACAACTTTTCTCGCTTAGTATAGGACCCGCTGGGACGGGTAGGGTAATTATACTTGTTGCCTCGTTTGCTCCATCAGCGCCTGGTCGTATTTGTATTTGCTGGCACAGCAACGTGTCGGACAGTGACGGTTGGCCGTCGCGTTCTTTCTTGCGTTGCGTTCCTCACCTCGCTCGTGGCTGTACGCCGCGGCAGGCGTATACCACGTGGCTATTCAAGTGTATGTATGTGTATCAGATCAGCGTCATGGACTCATGGGGACTCAACTGGGGAGAGACGTGGCCGAGGACGATACAGAAACACTACAGGGAGAGCTAAGCCGTGCAACTTGTCTCAATGCTGCCAACGAAGTTGACCGGCGATTGGGAGCAATCGGCCACTTGGGGGAGTTGCAAGTTTGGAACACCACCTCCCTGGAGTCCACGGCGATATGGGCCGCCCTTTCTCCTAGCCAGAGAGGCACGCAGCCCAGTGGCCCACCCCCACACATACACACCGGGAGTGAGTGACCGGGAGGCCGCCGATAACTCTCGGGCCATGCAGCCCACCAGTCTCCTCGCCCTACTGGATGCAGGCCCAAAGAATTTTCTCGCATGCAGGGCGAGCCACTTTTTCGGTAGAAAGTTTCAATCGCCGCCTCGGCAGCCGGCACATTCCTTATTTGCTTGTGCTTGTGCCTCACGAGCAGCTCGACCAGTACAAGAATGAAGAAAACGAAGTTTACTGTGAGGTAAACAATACATACTGAGATTACTGACTGTGCATGAAAACTGTGCTCAGCGTTCACCAATGCCAATAATATCCCTAGTCAGCACCACATCCTCTCTCTTTCTCTAATCCTCGCCAAAGGTCCTCAAGATAGCCTACTTGGTTAGATTCCTCGTTGGAGTGAATTTATAGGGCTGGTTTAACAAAAAATCCCCTCGCCGGCTTACCGGGGTTCAATTCAGGGTTTTTTCTAGACCCGGAAGAAATTTTTTCCGCTTAATTAAAAACCGTGGGGCTTTTCACCCCGTCGGGTCTAGTTTTTTTCTTTCTCTAATCCTCATTTTCCTCTTTTTGATGACGTCGTCATGTACCACATCCTCTACACCTCTTTTTGCCATGCCGGGCTGCCGGCTCCTAAAAGATGGCCAATAAGCTAGTACTCAGCTTCCAATCATCAGCTGTTAGATTAATTAGGCACGTGACAAAACCAGCCGAATACTCTATAGCCCACCCCTCCACCGTCCGGCCCCCGGACAGAAAGGACAGTCCCGGCGAGGAACACTGCAGCATATCCGGCAGTGCTGCCGAGCACACTTGCGCCGGCTAGCTGCCTGCGTTATGCAACGATGCCGGCCTCAAAGCACGCTCCGGGTGTTGGAGTTGGTGTTGCCTACTGACACAGAGCGACGTCGCTTGCAGTGCGCGTCGGTGGCGGCAATTTTGATTTTACAACTGCCGACCAGTCGCCGACGATCACAGCAGGTCACACCACTTCACTAATTCACCTTGAGAGCAACCGGCAGGCCACATAAACATTTTATCTGGGCCTGGAGAGCATGTATATGTACTATGTGTCAAGAAGAGCCCCGTGGGGGCTCCTTCTTGTCTTCTGCTATATGTTCTGCACCGGGTGTTCTGAATTAACCAACTCGTGTTCAACACAAGTTACTGGAGCTCTGAAACTCTGGGTTTCTGAAAAATTCTCTCATCCGGTGTTCTCTGCAGTACTAACATGTAAGGGGAGCAAGCTTGCATTGGTAACGTAACACCTTGGCGGTTTTTGGCCGTGCACAAGCTTTTGCTCACATCAAATGTTCTCTGCTGCAGTAACGTGTCAATCAGAGAATTGCATTGTTATCACAGTCTAGGCAAGCTTGCAGTGACAACATCTTTAGTCTTTTTGGCTTTGCCAAGAAGTTAGCTAGAGCATCAAAACTGTTACATTTCCATTCAAGAGATGGAAAAAGGAAACAAAAGAAAATAAAGATTGTCTGCTCGCTAGTCGAGCTCAAAATAAGGTGACTATGGCAGCCTGCTACAGCTGCTGACTAATTAAGCTAGTACCTAAGCTATTTCCTCTTTGCACAAAGGGAACGAACAAACGCAACAGCCAGGGCTGCATCGCTCAGTGGTGCCTTGGTTCATGAACGCTGGCGCCGTAGTAGTCTTCGTGGAACTCGGGTAGCTTGTGCGCCGTTGCCATGACCTCCTGTCCAGCGATGCTTCTCTTCGTCTCACTCTCGCCGCCTACTGAGCTTTTAACGGTAGCGATGCTTCTCTTCGTCTCGCTCTCGCCGCCTACTGAGCTTTTAACGGTAGCGATGCTTCTCTTCGTCTCGCTCTCGCCTGCCGAGCGTTTAACGGGAGCGTCCTTTTGCGCCAAGTTCTCGCTTGCTTTCTGAATTCATCACAAGAATGCAAGCACGTCAGCATCCGTTACAAACAACCAATGCAGAATGCACGAACATATTCATTCAAAAATTCAGACACTGAAGAATGAGGAATCACTTACATTATTGACAGTTTGCTGCTGGCTCTGGCTGACAGCGGCACGGCTCTCCGCATCCAACCTAATGGCTTGAGCTTCCATGGTCGTCAGCAACAGAACCAAGAAGGCGGCGGCGGCAGCCAATGACAAGGAAGTCCTCATCTTTGTGCGGTACGGTAGAGAGACTGTGAAGAGACTTGAGAGGTCAAGTGCTATCGCTTTCCTCCTCAGCTCAGTTGGAACGCAGAAGCTATGAACAGGCAAAGTGGTTTGAATCCATCTGACCTACGACACGCCCTACTTATACACCTTCCTTCAGAGTTCAGGACAGTGGCCCCGTCCCAGTGATTGCTGTACTCATGCCTATCAGGATTCAGGAGTGGGGGCTGTCAGCACACAAAAACAAGCTGTGCTGTCTGTACCAGTGTCGTCAACTCACGCATCCATGCGAGACGATGACTTAGGCCCTGTTTAGATGTTTCGCGAAATTTTTTTCGAGCATGTTCCCTCACATGCATGACATATTAAATGTAGTCGAA
Organism: Urochloa ruziziensis; assembly: GCA_015476505.1. Lineage (NCBI taxonomy): Eukaryota > Viridiplantae > Streptophyta > Magnoliopsida > Poales > Poaceae > Urochloa > Urochloa ruziziensis. The sequence continues at coordinate 6,839,756 of CM027123.1, read as the reverse complement.
AAAAATAACCCATTATATGGATGGAGTGTACTTCGCGAGACGAATCTAATGAGCCTAGTTAGGTCGTGATTAGACAATAAATTGCTACAGTAAACATGTGCTAATGACGGATTAATTAGACTCATTAGGTTCGTCTTGCGATGTACTGACAGAATCTGTAATTAGTTTTATAATTAGTCTATATTTAATACTTCAAATGTGTGCCCGACATACTCGAAATTTTTTTGCAAAACATCTAAACACGGACTTAGTTTATGGCGCCCCTGTCGCCCTTTAGCGAAGGCCAGCCCGCACGAATTTTGGGCCGTGTTTAGGCCACTGGTCCCTGGATTAGGTACACTGGTGATGCTGAACCTGCAAGCACTAAGCTTCCACCGGCTTCTCTGTCCGGTCTCAGCCATCCCCCTGGAAAGTTGCGCGCCTGTCTCGCGGCTCTTCAGCAGAGGCTGCGTATTTGTTCGCGTGTTGCTTCAGATCGAAAAGGCTTTGCACGGGGAGGGGAGAAGGCAGAAGAGAGCGCGCCTGATAAGCCGGGCTGGCTCGTCTGGACGGACGGAGCGTTTAGTTGTTTCTGAATTCTGAATGCGTGTGACCACTGACCAGCAAATGTTTCGAGGGGAAGGAAGGCTGTCTGCTGGAGGCATTGACCTGGGTCAGGGAACCATGCCACCGGTAAAGCGAGAGCAGCGGTTTGGGGATAAGCGTCAGGGAGAGGACGTTAGGAGATACTAATGCTAGGTTAGGGGGAAGATCTATTGAAAGATTAGCTGCAAAACTGGCACCAAAAGGTGTGTCGGCGCACGGGCAGCGATCTCTGTTGGCCGAGCTCGCGACGTTCACAAATCACAAGCAGGTACAGAGCTGGGTCGGAGGAGGCAATCGGTAGCCTGTCGGATCTGAACTCAAATCGAACAGTCCCATGAAGGTAACGGACCGATTTCGATGGGTTTGCTATGGCCTATTGGATGGTAGCATGTGAAATCGATCAAATCTTGTCCAGGGTTCCCATGTCAGATCTTGTTCGTTGTTTGGTTGCTGTCAGTACAGGTACAGCATCAGAAATTCTTGATTCAGGATGGCCATTGTCATTTCACGGCTGAATTTTCAGTTCGGAGGCATATGCTTATAATAAAATTATACTACCGATGATAGCAATTACCTGAACTGTAACAAAATTTACCACCAGGAACACCAACAAGATATCTGAACATGATCAAAGCCCAATATCGGGTGGGCACCGGGTGCACATCACATGTGAGAACATTACTTCGATTACACTGATATACTCCCAGCAAGGTTTTATTTACAAAAGATCAGGGGGAAAAAACATCGCATAATGAGCCACAAAAGCCCCCTGGATGCACACTGCTAATTCGTCCTTACCTAGCTCCAACTTTTTATTATTTACAGCGTCTCACAACAAGCTAGTGAGATCTCAAGTCCTTGGTTTATTCTCAGACAAGAATAGTCACTCTGGCATGTCGACAGACAGTTGCTGAACAGTACCAAGATACCGAAAATCGCTACTTACAGTTAACACTCAGCAATGTAGCACAACATCAGGACTGGCGGCAATGGCGCCGTCACTGGCCTTCCAGGAGCACTCTGAGGCTGTGAAGCCCTTCAGCTGATATGCTGCGTGCAACCCTGCCTGTCCTGTTCACTCTGGTCTGGGGAGGGGCCTCCTGATGGAACGAGACCATCACTGCTGTTAGATTGTCGCTAGCCCCCCGCCTTATTGCCTCGTCAACAATTTCCCTGCAGCACAGCCTCAAGTCATTGTGGTCTTGAAGCCTCCGTCGTGCGAAATCCACAGCATTTTGGTTTGAGAAGAAGTCCCAGATGCCATCACTGCATATTATCAAGAACTCATCGTCCTTCGTCAATGTGATCATCTTCAGCTCTGGCTCAGCGCTCAAGGGCCCTCCAGGCTCACCCATCTCTTTCATGCCATCGAGATGCCAGTCACCTAGTGCTCTAGTGACTGCCAGCTGACCATTCAAATAACCATCATCGACATAGCCACCAAGTGATTCTACACGCTTTCTTTCATTGATGCAGCACGGCCTGTGATCCTTGGACATTTCAATGGCAGTGCCACGCCGGGAAAGGACCGCCCGGCAGTCACCAGCATTAGCCACTAGAAGAGACCTGCACAAGATATGCTAGCAATTAGCATTCACAATAAAACAGAAAAGGATTTTAAGCAAGACGAATTCTGTTCACTCGGCTCACAGCAAAACTGAAATTTGTAACATCGTGCATAGCTGAGATTGAGGTTTATATATTTGTACCAGAGAAAAAGTTCAGATTTGATGACCTACGGCTATGGTTCGACCCATTGATGAAAAGCTTTTATGCCCTTCAAGTGTCTATGACTGGAAGACAACTCAAATAATCCCAGAAATTCATGCAAACAAACTATTGTGAACTGAATCTCTACCGCATGCTTTAATATTCTGATCAGGCTTTGCAGCTTCCGATCATATGATTAAACAACAAAATTAGTGGATAACACCATAAACAGTGAGTAAGAGTTGGATGTTAAGCAATACCTTCCAAAAATCATTGCTGTAAGTGCTGTAGTTCCAGAAGAAAGACCCTTTTGATGAGAGAATGTCTCTGCAAACTTACTATCAGTTTGCACAAACGACCTCTTGACTACCTTTTCAAGCTCAAGAGGAAAATCAGCATCTTCCACGATGACCCGTGGCAAGTTATCACGGACATAATGGGCTGCATCTTTGCCACCAGTGTCCATCAAAAACCTGTGGATAGGAGTTAAAGTGGATCAGAGAACAGAAACATAGTATATTTCATGATTCCTGCAATTATGAAACTATATCGGGAAGCAACTCTATAATACTGCTGGAAGGGGGGCACACACACATTCTCAATTCACAAAAAAAAAAAAGTAACTAAAATTTTTGCTATGCTGTAGACACATTTTAGCATGAAGGGTGCATTCAAATTTACAACAAAGGAAGATTGCTTCAGATTAACTCAAAGCCATAGTTGAAATAGAAATGGAATATAAGAATGAACAGTTAATTACCCCATAGAAGGAAATTACTTCATCATCCACTGCTTCATATCCAAATTTTTTTGCCAGATCAGAGATGCACACATGAGCATCTTCCATGTAATCACGACCTCCGATATCAGACCACTCCCCTGACCGTATGATTGGGACGAAGTTCTGCTTGAAATCAACAGACACTGTGTTCTCACAAACTCTCTCCATCTGCACATCATCCAAAAAAAGGATTAGAACACGGTGAAACAAAGCAAATACTAAACAACTAAAAGAAAGCAATGCTTAAGATTCGATAGAGAACCAAGAAAACAAAACGGCCGATTCACTGCGCTGAATAAAAATTCTATCCCCACACCTGGCCAACAGCTGGAACTCCCTAGAGATACTTGTTAGCATCACAGAGAAAGCGCAATATTTATATATAGGTAGTGATACAGCTAGTTGAAAGGGACAAAGGAACAGAAGTCCAATTCGGTAAAGTAACTGAAGACAAATCACTGTTGGGTAGGAAAGGTTTCAAGTAACCATTTCTAGAGAGGGCAATCATAAACAAAAGGCCAAAGAATGCACATAGGTGCTACCTGGCAGCATGTCTGTCTTTCAGACAAAACTCATAGCATCATACATTGAAAAAGGAGCAAAAACCTGTGACAATATGATAGGAAGACAGATACTGCGGTTGTTCACTACAGTTGAGATAATTTGCGGAGTCATGTAAAGCCTACAGGTGTACATTCTTGGACGCCACTCCATAGTCCACTTCCTATTTGCAACATCACTACCAAGTAAAGAGAAAGGGCTACCGCATTAAGGCCTAAAGGGTACCACTACCACGGGCCATCAGATGACATTATGTGCCTAAGAGTTGTTCACAAAGTGCCCAATCAGGTGCGTGAACGACTAACCCTTTCGCCCCCCCTTTCCCCTTGACCTCAATCGAGGAAGAAGTAAAGTACTAAATGAACTTTGCCAGTACTAATTATTCTACTTGTAGATGCTAAAGAACATACTAGATAGCAGATTATCAGTAATCATATATTCAACAGTATGCCCTTCTTTAAGGCTTAGCATCAAGGCCACTCTCTTTGGCATTTGACTATGATCTGTGGTAAAAAAGTTAGTGTGAACTTGCAGTACTGAATATTTCTGCCTGGCTAAATTGATGGCAGACTAGTACGTCACACCACACATCATACGCAACACAAATTCGTCACAGAATCGAAAGTACAAAGGAACAGCGCAATGCAGAAACAAACAATTATCCCGCGAGCTAGGACAACCACAAAGACGTTGTTTTGACGCAACCTAGAAACTTCTCCCCGTTGAACAATTCAGAGCATCTTCCCTTTCACACCAGTGCGTGCAAGAGAGAATTTTCCAAAAATAAATAAATAAACACAGGAGTTCTTTAATTCCACTGGTGCTCCAATAAATAACCAACATCTCCTATCTATACTCTCTGCTCCGGATTTTCGGAGAAAGCGAACGAAAAGAGAGAGCATTTCGTCATGAAAAGAATGACCCGGAAGCAACCACCACAGCCAAATTTGGTTTCGCGTCCTGAATCGATCCCGCCCCGACCGACCGAAGAAACCCGCACGAATCACCAACAAATGAAAAGCATGAAGCCCAGCAAGCGAGGCCCGCAAGAAATCACGAATATTGCAAGCAAAAAAATCGTAGGAAAAAAAAAAGGAGAGGTGAGGAGCGGAGCCGGTGGTACGCACCGCGAAATCGGCGTGCTTGTCGATGTTCTGGTCTCCGAAATCAAGTCTCCCTGCGTCCTCCAGTCCCTCCACGCACATGTCGGAGGGGTGCCGCACGATCCGGAACGAACGAAAGGCACGCTGCTCTCCTCGACGCAACGCAAAGAGCAAGAACTGCGGAGAGAGTCCCGGGCGGACAGGGGAAGACGGAAGAAGAAAAAGGCGGCGGCAGGAGCAGGTATCGATAAGAGGGGAGCGCGGGCGGCGATCGAATCCGAGGCGGAGGAGAGGAGGACGGGCCGAGACGGAGACGGAGAAAGCGAGCAGGAATCCGAGTGCGAGGGAGGGAGGAGGGGGCGCAATGGGAGGAAAGAAAAGGAAAGAAAAAGAGAAGGGGGCGAGGGGAAGATTCTTGGGAATATCGCACAATTTGGAATGGATTAACGGGCGATTAGCGCGATCGCTGCTGGTGATGAAGAATCAAAGAAGGGAGACAGGGTGGTTGGGTTGGAGAGAGGAACGAAGAGATGGAAGGGGAGGGCGAGGGGGTATTTATGGAAGGAAGGGAGCCGAGAGTAGAAAAGTACGTGGTGGACACCGCGGCAGATTTTTTTAGGCGTGTTGTTTGTTTCTCGCCTGCTGTTTTTATTTCCTTTTCTTTTTCTTTTGGCTGCAAAGTTTGTACCGGGGTTGCCCCGTCGACGGGGCCGTTTAAATATGGATTTTTCAGTTTTCCACGCGTTAGTTGAGAGAAAATCAAACATAGCAAGCCACCCCCGTCCGCTAAAAAATGCTTTATGGACATGGTTAGTTAGCTCTAGCTTATTTAGAGCATCTCCAAAGTGGTCAATAATCACTTTTAATAATTAATTTGAAGAGTGAAAGTGAAAAATCGATGTTCTAGCAGTTATACTCCAACCCGAGTCAAATTGAATCTTTTTGTACCTTTTGAGAATTATCAGGTTGGAGGGACATTTTTTTTCGCCTAGTAGTTTATGGCAAAATTCCAAAACTATCTAAAAAAAGTAGACACTTTTGGAGATGCTTTTAACAGAGTTTTTTTTAACTTTCACGGACCATTTCTGTAGAAAAAGCATCCATTTCCTTTTCTAACAGTAAATTATGTGAAAATCAAAATATCGTATACGAAATTAAGAGATGGAAAAAATTGGTAATGTCGGCAGACGTATACCACAAGCTACTCCATGCCACTATCTTAGCCATGAGTGTACTTTCGGAGGAGGGAGCGGCATTGTACATTTATTGCGGGCCTTGTTTAGTCACTTGAAATCTTTCCGTGCAAATGTCACATCAAGACAATTTTACTTTTTACATGCATTGAGTATTAAATGTAAACGAAAAATTAATCCATTACATGGATGGAATGTATGTATCGAGACGAATCTAATGAGCCTATTTAATCTATAATGATTTGCAGCAGAAATGCTACGGTAACCTATTCGCTAATTATTGATTAATTATCCTCTAATTACCCATCATTAGATTCGTCTCGCGATTTCTTGCTAGATCCATAATTTGTTTTATTAGTACTCCACGTTTATACTACTTCTAAATGATATATTTTTTTATGTGACATTTTAATGAAAATTTTTTCACCTCTCTAACTGGCCACAGCGGTTGGTTTCACCGATGCCTAAAGTAGGAAAGAGAAGGTCCAGGCATCGGATCAACGGCTGTGGAGGCGATGCTCCGATCAAAAAACCAGGCCCCGAGTAACCTACATGCACCGATGCCCACAGAGTAAAAAATTTATTTCACAGCATTCATTGCTCTCAGGCATGCACGGAAGAGAGAATTTTGACAAAGATTGGGTCCACTTCTTACTTCCAGCACCGAAGCAACCATTGTGCTCCCATCCATTTCTCAGCATCGACATCCTATGTCAGAGAATATTTCTTTTGAGCACCGATGACCGCTGTGGCCAGTCTAAACGCCCTCCAAGATACGAGAGGTCGAGGGGCCGCGCGACAAGGAGCTCCCGAGACCCCGACGAACGTGAGGCTGGTAGTCGCTGTGGCTACTGGCTAGAGACCACGGCTTAACCGCGTAAGTGCTCACCTCAGCAGCAGCCCACTGTTTTTTTTTTCTTTCCTTCCCTGCAGCTCGTGATATTTTCCGTTCATGAGCGAACACGAAAAATATCCGTGTTCTCTTTTTGCCCTTTTTAACACAACAACGGTAGCCCAGCAGCTCTAGAAAACATGGGCGTGCTGGTGTCCGCTCCGTTCCGTCGAGTTGGAGTCACTGCTGTTGCCGTTGCACGTGAGTGAGTGACAGTGATCATATGCAACAAGTCGATGCCCGCCGCTAGATCGACAGGATTCAAACGGGTAGAATTGTCTATTTGCGGCCCTGACAATGTTCTTTCTGGAGCCTGGGCTGATCAATGTTTTTAGCTTCGGGTAGGTCGAGAGAATCATCCGGAGAGAGGAGCCAGCCAGGCCAGGCATACAGCAGGGTCAACGGTAGTCGGTAGGAGGCACCAAAAGGCCTCGACCCAAGCTTTCGTTGCCAGCAGGAACGCATGACGAATAATCACTCCCACGTACCTAACGCATGTGACTGCACGGTCAGGCCTGGGGCACGGTTAAACTTGCAGATGCAGAACATTAACCGCGGCGATTTCTCTGACCCGCGCGCCCCGTTGACCGCCACTGCCAGGTGGTCCCGCTCCCACGCGAGGCAGCAGCGGGAGTACGCTGTCGGATCTCGCATCGCACGGACCAGATCAAGCGGACTGCGACAGCTATCCTCCACTAGACAAGCTCGTGTGTGACTCTCGAGGCGGACACGCGTGCGAAGCATGGCCAGCGAAAGCTTGCTTCTCCGGCCGAGGGACACCTCGCTTCGTGGCCTCCGGCTCAGGGGGCGCGTGTCGCCGTGCCCTGCTGGACACGACACGGCGACCGACCTCCTATCGCGCGCAAAACCGGCACGTTTTTGTCCCCTTGTTGTTTTGTTTATTATATACGGAGTGCTCGTCACCTCACAGTCGTCAGCGGCGTATGATCATCAGAGACCAGCACGGCAAGCTGCCGGGCTCGAGCTCGATAGGATCAACGTACGAAGAACTGCTCGTGTCCGCACGTGCGAGGATATACACGAGGCCGATCGATCATTGCGGAGCGTATGTGGAAAATATCTCTGGACTCTCAAAGCATTATGCAACAACGACACTACTCGCGTTACCAGTCCATCATTAGCTAGAGAGTTAGCTCGACGTAAAAACGCACGCTTTGCACTGCGATTGCACGTATGGGATCGACGGCTACCTCTCGGGTTTTGTTTAATCTGCTCGTGTGATCTGAACTCAAATTAAGAAAACCGCCAACCGCCGTTGCCATATCCGGTTATCTGGATGATTATACTCACTGTGGTGGAGGTGGAGTATCCTCGACGACGCACACTCCATCGGACAGGTTCTTCGTCAATTAAAAATATCACAGAAAGAAAAATTATGTTTATTAATTATGCACAATGCATGATTATGGTTCGTTCAAAAAAAAACAATGCATGATTATTAGGCAGCTGCCGCGTAGAGATATGTTAGTTAAGGGGATGCTAACCGTACGGCATTGACACAAGACCGCATGTGTTCCACGAGGTTGCAACTTGCAGCGGCTCCAGCCTATCTGATGCGGGGCCAGGCCAAAGATTTGACAACCAACGGCTACCAACACGACACAGCATACCATATGTTCGTCAAATGTCAATGGTACTGTACTGTACCCTTGTGCTTGGAAGAGACGGCAAAGCCGACGCCGATGGCGTATTAATTGGCGTAGAGACGAGACTGCAAATCTCCCGGGCCCTGTTCTGATGTTTCGTGAAATTTTTTTCGAGTATGTCGGGCACACATTTAAAGTATTAAATATAGACTAATTACAAAACTAATTACTAAATCGCAAGACGAACCTAATGAGTCTAATTAATCCGTCATTAGCACATGTTTACTGTAGCAATTTATTGTCTAATCACGACCTAACTAGGCTCATTAGATTCGTCTCGCGAAGTACACTCCATCCATATAATGTGTTATTTTTTTCGACTACATTTAATATGGCATGCATGTGAGGGAACATGCTCAAAAAAAAATTCGTGAAACATCTAAACAGCGCCCTCGTCCCCTTCTGCGCGCCAACCGATCGAACCGACTGTGCCCATCCATCCATCCAGTCCAATATAATCCATGAAGGAAAAGTCCAATTGGACTTGGATTTCTCAAATCGATCGAGCCATGAATGCATGATGGGTTTGGTATTTGGTTTCGGTGGCACGTCCGGATGAACAAGATTGGCTACCATTACGGCGATGCATGCATGGCAGTGGCATTCTGCTGTGTGATGTGTCCGCAGGTCACTCATGGGCGCAAGGCCGTTCAAACATGAACCGGAAACAGTAGTAGTACTGTCAAGTGGTGGCGTAAGGTCCAAGTTACCCCTCAAAACCTTAATCAATCCACGTCCACGCCAGAAAGCGATTTTTAATTAACGAGCCTTAATAATTATAAACGTAAACGTCTCCGACCGACGACCTTTAATTTGATTTTCCACGCCGCGTATACAACGACATGTTCCAGCAGACACACTCCATCGATCGGCCGATCGATCGTGTGCAAGCTTGCGGCGGAAGAAACTTTGCATAGATCTTTGCCCATTCTTGCAAGATACTAAAAGCTTGCTTGGTGACAATGCAAATGCAATGCCTTTTCCAATAGCAATTACAGATGCATATCTCCCTTTTCGGATTCCCAAGTCCTAACCTGACCTCTGGTGTTGCCCGCCTTATCTCCACGCCTCCCAGGCAACAACAGTGCGCGGCCATTTCGTGATGTGATAAAGCCTTGTAAAGGGACTTGTTCTAGCTAGACACCAGTGCGGAGTGGAGACTTGTGGTGGAAGGAACTGTTGTGTCTTTTGCCCGTTCTTGCAAGGTACCAAAGGCTTCGTGCAGGTGCCATTGCCCTTTTCAGGTCAATGGAAGGCTGCTTTACAAAAATGCACCTATCGCATACAGGGACAAGGAAATGGGGGAGCCACTACTCCCAACCAATTAGTCATGCCACTGTCTTATCTCCATCTGCAACGCGCAACATCACTGAACCATTCCTTGGCGTGACAAGTTGTTGGGATGGTTCTCAATCATGCAGGGACACTCCTAAAAAAACAATCTAGCTTGCAGGGACGCTCTAGGGTGGGTGCATATACAAACTCTGAAGCCCCCGCCCGCGTGACAAAAAAGAAAAACTGTTCGTTTCGTAACGAGAAGAGAATAATTTATTGGGCTATTCAATAGTATTGTGATAGAAAAATTACATATATGCCTCTATAAAGTTGTAATTATTGCACCTTAGGAATTGAGAAAATAGAATAAACAAATAGACTGAGTTTGTCTCACATGTGAATGTGCACTTGTTTTGAAACAAAATTTGAACTTTCTAGATGCATATTATGGGACCGAGAGAGTATTGAAGATCGATATGGTGAATTGGCGATCCGTCGGTCGATGTCATATCATTGAGAGCAGATGATTTGGGACAGATCGTCCGGTGGGGGGACCCCTGACTATTCCGATCCAACAAATGAGTACTAGTACAGAAACAAACATGGGATTGCAGCCGCACGTTCAGCTTTTCAGCAGATTCTCTAGGCAGCCCCGGTTCACACCTGCCGTCGTAATCAAACCCCCCATAAACCGTATCGATTGATGTAGGGTTGGATTCTCCACAGCTGACCGAGGATAAGCCACAAGCACGCACCTGCTTGTGAGCATTTTTTTCTTTTCATCCTTTCATGCACACAATTTCTGAAATCAGCATTCTACATGCACGAAGCTAGATTACTCTTAAAAATCCATGCCTCAGCAGTAGTATTGGAGTCTAAACTTATTTTCCTTTCAATATTGACCACAAGAACATTCACTAATGCAGCTGGCTGCAAGTCGCTGGCCATCGATCCCTGACCAAGTGATGCTTCTGTTGTCTGTTCCCTCTTTTTCAGATGCAAAGGATCTTGGTGCTCGTAGCGCTTACGAGTCGCCCGGCCCGTGGAGGTCGATGAAGTGCCCATGTGTGTGGGTCCTGATCAGCGAAAGGCCTCTCCTCCTCCTCCTCCTCGCCGTCCTCCTCTCCTTCCAAAAGCCGGCGATTGCAATGGATAGGATAGGGACGGCATAAAATCAACGCAAGAAAGCAGGAAGAAAGATCACAGGCACTTCCCCGTATATAATAGTAATCTTTTGTTCCTAGCTTAGAAGTAGCTTTCGTCCTCAACAATAATGGCGTGGGGTCTGATTCACCAAGCATCAGCTCCCTCCATGGCCGTTGGTGGATGGCACAGGACTGAGCTAGTGAGCTGAGCTAACGCAACATTGGCAATTTGGCATCTCCCCTTTAACCTTTTCTTGGAAAAAAAAAAGATTCTGTGTGCTGAAGAGCTCCACGAGCCTGTGAGACCTTTAGTTTGAGGATTGTCATCTGTGTGGATGACTTGCTGCTTCTGCTTTGTGTTTAGACTTCAGACCATGGAGGCTGGACATGGTTCTTCAGGGCTAGATAAAAAGAAATGCCACACTTTTGTGCACAGTTTGTTGCTTTTATTTCTTCAGTGATACAGAAGAACCCACTTTTCAGGAATCTCTGACTGCACCTTTGATCACTTCGACATCTAGGCCGTGTTTAGTTCCGCGGTGAAAAGATTTTGGAAGGGAATCTTTTCACATTTGAAGTATTAAACATAGACTAATTAAAAAACTAATTGCAGATTACATTTGGAATTCGCGAGACGAACCTAATGAACCTAATTAATCTGTCATTAGCACATGTACTGTAGCATTACTGTAGCAATTTAGTGTCTAATCACGTCCTAATTAGACTCATTGGATTCGTCTCGCAAATTCCAGTCCATCTATATAATGCAATTTGTTTTTTACCTACATTTAGTACGCCATATATGTGTCTAAACATTCATTTTGGATTTTGGAACTAAACAAGGCCCTAGTATGTGAAGCAAAATATATTTGTAATACAAGATGCTGAATTAGTCCAATTCCCAATTATCTTCAGACCTTTTTTTAGATAATGGATAGAAATATCCGGCTTCAACCTCCTCAGTGAGGGGGAACCAGTCCAAAAGTTGTTACACGTGGTAGATAAGACTACACGATATCAAATAGAGTTTTGTAAACAAGAAACTTAAAGGCTAATACGTAAACTAAAGGGCCATCCATGGGAGACCAGTATAGCTCAATGTGTAAGTTTGCTCAGAAACCGGCCAAGAGACGATATCTATATTGTATCTTCGGATTTGCATATGGTATCTCAAAAACATCGTTGAAGCAAATGCACTGGTAGTCTCTCAGTCCATGGATGACGGGATGAGCAAATGTTCTCTTTTTTTATTTTTATTTATTTTGATTTGAAAGAATGAGCAACAGCCCAATGTGGGCTCACACGCTCACTCAGTTTTTCAGCCCATGTCACATACTGGCGGACCAGCCCAACTTTTGATCGGGACCACAAGCAGATATTTCTCCTTCCGCTGGAAAAGAGAAAAGAGAAAAATATCTCAGTGACGACGCCGCGGAGGTCGCCACCGCCCGTCTCTACTATCCTCTACTCTTCCTGCCGGGCTCGGCGCCGTCTTTTCTTGATCCCGTCCCTAGAACAGATCCCAGCCTCCGATCTTCGATTCCTGCGAGGTACGATTCGGTTTTGGGGGGTTTTACCAACCGAGCTCGGGACATTTTTTTTGTTTCCGCGTTTATGATAGAGATTACGGACAATGAAACTGGCATTAGGTGAGCTCGATTCTTCACTTATCCTGTCAATATTGATGTCTGGGCTTCGAATACTAAGCTGTGGAGCACTAAAATGGTTTTGATTTGCTTGGTACAACAGCCAGTTCAGGAGCCTTTAGGCCTTGCTAGTTAATACACGCAGTTCAGACGTTCAGTCGCAGGTTTCACTTCAATTATTCCCTTCCAAATGTAGTTGCAGTTGGACATGGATGCTAGCTTGTAGACCTGTACTTCTAATTCGTCGATTCGTTGCAGAACTTTCAGATGCCAATATTTTAGTTTAAGTTACTTAGCCTTTTTGCCTGCTCAGTCATTTGGAAATACATAGAGTGCTACCTCTTTATATGTTGTTTATTACTGAAAACAAACAAAGTAAGTCTGAAGTAAAAGGTCCAGAGGTTCACAGACTCGCAGAGTTGAAAGTTGATGATTATTTCTGCTGTCATATAATTATACTGCATTCGAATGCTCTATTCTAGGTTTCTAAAATGCTTTATTCTGATCGCCTTAATTTCAGTCCAGCACTCTGAATGCCTGCTCAACCCTGGGATTACTCAAGTAGCTTATCTACATTATGGAGGGTCTCTCGGAGCCACTGCTTGGAGAGATCATCAAGAGGATTACAAGGACGAGCGATCTGAATTCTCTTTCCCTTGTGTCAAAGCAGCTCTATAATGCTGATGCAGAAGAAAGGGGTATTGTCCGTGTTGGTTGCACTCTTCACCCTGCAACAGAAGCCTTGTCGTCACTGTGCTTTCGGTTTCCTAACTTGTGGAAAGTAGAGATCAATTACTCTGGTTGGACGTCCAAACGAGGGAAGCAGTTGGACAACCAAGGGATTCTTGTGCTTTCGTCTCAGTGCCCTTTGCTGACGGATCTCACCTTAAGCTTCTGCTCCTACATTAATGATACTGGTATTGGTTATCTAGCACATTGCAAAAAGCTTATGGCCCTTAGGTTGAACTTTGCCCCAGCTATAAGTTCTAGTGGGCTTCTTTCGGTGGCAGTTGGGTGCAAGAGTTTATCTACTTTCCATCTTGTTGACTGCATGAAAGTAGGCAGCGTGGAGTGGCTGGAGTACCTTGGCAGGGCTGGATCACTGGTGGAACTCGTGGTAAAGGATTGCAAGGGAATCAGCCAGTATGACCTCCTAAAGTTTGGTCCAGGATGGATGAAGCTTGAAAAGTTTGAGTTTGAGATCAATGACAATTATTGGTTATCAGGGCCTCCCCGTGATCCCTCTTTTGATGCTCACTATCCGTACAAATATGATATATGTTGTGAAAATTTGAAGGATTTGAGGTTGGCACATATTATAACCGTGCCAGAGATTGGACTTCGTTATCTTTTGAGGAAGTGCAAAGCATTAGAGAAACTTTCCCTAGACTATGTTATTGGTTTAGATGAGAGGGAGATGATTGCACTGTTCCAGAACTGCAGCAACCTTAGAAGCCTCTCACTTCACCTCATGCCTCTGCGCTGTGGACCAGGCATGGATTTCAGGACGCCCCTGACTGATGAAAGCCTTATGTCCCTAGGTCTGAGTTGCCATATGCTTGAGGCTATTGAGCTCACCTTTACATTTTGTCCCAGTAGCTATTTATCAGAAATAGGCTTCACGCAGGAGGGTATTGTAATGCTGGTACAGTCTTGTCCTATTCGTGTTCTCATGCTTAATGGTGCCAACAATTTTGACGATGAGGGGATGAAGGGCCTCTCGTCTGCACAATTCCTGGAAACACTTGAGCTTGTGGATTGTGAAAGGATAACTGATTCCGGAATGAGTTTCATAGCGTCTAGGCCATCCTTGAGCAGTCTCACACTCCGACAGTGCAAGAAAGTAACTGATAATGGAATGGATGAGCTGGCATGGTCACAGAAATTGGAGTCTTTGACCGTTCTAGGCTGCCCTCGGATCTCCCTGAAAGCTGTGCAGGGGGCTGCCAGATCAGTTCGGTATTCTACTGTGTCTGAAAGCTTTGCCAGTCTAAAAGGAATGAAAAAGATGTAACCAAGTACATTGTTCCACCAAATATTTTCATGAAGGCCAGGGCAGTATAAGAAGAATGTCAGAATGTTTGGGCGTTATCTTGTGTTGTTGTTTCCCATTCCTTATGTATTAGTGGAAGTTACAGATTATATGTTGTATTAGGGAAGTAGTGATTTTGAAGACGGATGATGCTATGTTTGTAACAATTAGACAATTAGTAACTCAAAACTTCCGTTGTAACATCTTATACATATAATGAAGTTCTACTCTTTATTCCCTTCATTATTTCTATCTAGAATGTCTTTGCATTGTCTTTGAATCTCAGCCGAATTGCTGAAAGATAGTAGACACGGTAAAAATAATGTTTTGTCATTCGTCCCTTCCAAGCGTTTGTGTGGGTCCTGTTTCTCCGGCCCAGTAAAGTAAAGCCTTTCCCAACCTAGCCCGCTCCCCGTTGGAGAAGGACGCGCAGGGATCGATCCCGTCGGGACCAAGAGGTGCTTTTCCGCCGGGGCAGTCGATGGTCGCCCCGCCGCCGCTCAATCCATGTTCTTTCGCCTGCTCCCGCTTGTGCTTACAAGTGTCACTTTTCCCCCTTTTCAGTTTCATCTCAAGAAACCCCCTGATGCTTGCTGATCGTTTGAGGTACATTTTTTAGGCAATGTTTACTTGGGCTATGCCTTTTGCGCCATTTTTTGATTGAGATAAGGGGAGGAAGCTAGTAGTGTCTTAGCCTGTTAAGTATGCTCGATTATCCTGGTTCTGATCTGACGACTGACGAGATCCAGTTAGTCTCACGAACTCAGGATGTTTGAAAATCTAGGTACAATGGTTTGCTGGGGGTACAATTCGTGCTCGTTAAATGGGGCGAGCATCTTTTATGACGAAGGATTGAAGGACATTTCATCTGCACAATTCTTGGAGACACTCGAGCTTGTGGATTGCGAGAGGATAAGGAGTGCTGGGATGCGTGTCATATCACGCGCTCGGCGCTTGAGCAATCTCACTCTCCGAAAATGCATAGAAATGGCCGAGCTGGCATGTTCGGGGAAATTGGATTCTCTGACTGTTGTGGGTTGCCCTCTGATCTCACGGGAAGGTGTTCAGGGAGCTGCCAGATTAGTTTGCTACTCCGCCGATTCTGAAGACTATGACAGTCTCAAAGGAATGAAGCTGTTGAAAAGTCATGGAGGTTTCTAAAAGAAAAGGTCATGGAGAAGTGCGCAACGCCCCGCCTGTCCTGGAAACCTTCGTAGCTTAAAAAGGAATTGAAGTCATGGAAACGAGATGGTTTGCGATTGTTAGTACCGTATCTGTTTCTTTCCATTTCTTATAGGTAATAATAGCATTAGTTACAAAAACTGTACTGTTAAGAAAGTAATGCACGGAGCACGGTTATGTTGCCGTGACCAGCATCAGTACTCCATTTCTGTGCCTGGGGTCTCAAGATTTTTTTGGTCAGTTTTTACTTTGAGAGGAAAATATTTTTGTCCGAATGGGCGCGACGTGTGCACCGTGACGTGCCCCGGCCAGGGGCCCAACGTGCAAGCAACGGCCCAAGGCCCGTTATCTGGTCCGAACAAAGCCCACCTCAGCTTTGCCCAGTAGGTGGCAGCAGTGCAGCACCGAGGCACCGACCCTGGCCCCCGCTGCGTGCGTTGTTCTTGCTTTCCGTCGCGCCGCCGGCTGTGAGGAGAAACCCCAATCATTCCGCAAGTGAGATGCGGGATGAACAAGGGTTTTAGCGCTCCCAGTTGGAGAGCGACGAGGCCGCGGAGGCGGGGCGCCCCCTAATCGAAGATCCCGTCGACACCGAGCGAGGATCCTCCGGCCGTCAGTCCAAAATCGCCTCGGGGCCGTCCCTTGCCTCTTCTTTCGCCCGCCGCGTCTGCCCTCTGTTCCGCCCCAAGAAACCCCCCGCTGCTGATCGTCTGAGGTATGCGTTTTGGGTACTGTTTACTTGTGCTAAGTTTGCCCTTCTTTTTTGGCGGTCTTTGGTTCAGATTAGGCCATAAGGAGAGATAAGGCCCACTAGGTAGGAGGAGAGTGTTGGTATCTGGGCAGATTTGATTCTTGTAATTAGTTCTGACAAGTTCCTGTAAGTTTTATGATGTATGAAACTCGAAGTACAAGTACAACTTGCTTGACGCCCTGCTGACGGTACCTATGGTCACATGCTGCAATTTCTCATGTGTTTAGTTGAGTTCGCTTGCTTAGCGTCTGCCTGTTCTGTATGCTCTGTCTACTACAGTGTTTCAGCGATTTTTTTTTTGAAACGAATTTTTTGAAACGATTTTCAGCGATTTTAGATTATATTGGTTGTTGGTGTAGTTCAATGTTTCTTATAGGTCAGGCTTAGCAATTTAGCGTCGAATAGATCCCTGCCTTAATGCTCTTTGCGAAGATAAACATTAAATTGAAAAGGTAGCAATGCATGATCAGTATCTGCTTCTTGGTGAGTTTCACTGCTATGATCATCTTTATAATACTTCATTCTGATTTCATCTATTTCAGCCCAACGCTCTGAGAAGCTGCTCAATGGAGGATCTCTCAGAACCACTTCTTGGAGAGATCATCACGAGAATTACCAGGACAAGTGATCTTAATTCTCTTTCCCTTGTCTCAAAGCGGCTCTACAATGTTGAGGCAGAGGAAAGGGCTACTCTCCGCGTTGGATGCGGTCTTCACCCTGCAACAGAAGCCTTGTCGTCACTCTGTTCCCGGTTCCCCAACTTGCAGAGAGTAGAGATCAATTACTCCGGTTGGACATCCAGCCATGGGGAGCAGTTGGACAACCAGGGCCTCCTTGTGCTCTCATCTCACTGCCTTTCGCTGACAGATCTCACCTTAAGCTTCTGCTCGTGCATTGACAACTCTGGTCTTGGTTATCTATCATACTGCAAGAAGCTCATGGCCCTCAGGCTGAACGCCGTCCCAGCAATCACCTCAGGTGGGCTTCTCTCAGTGGCGGTTGGGTGCAAGAGTCTATCTACTCTCCATCTTACTGACTGCATGAAAGTAGGCAGTGTGGAAGCAGTGGTACCCCAACATGAGTGTGAGAGGCTCTGGTATGGCACTCCCATTCAGCAAAAGAAAATGCGAATCCGGTGTCCGGGTGACTGTGGCATGGAGTGGCTGGAGTACCTTGGCAAGACCGGGTCGTTGGTAGATCTTGTGGTAAAGGATTGCAAGGGAATCAGCCAGTATGACCTCCTAAAGTTTGGTCCAGGATGGATGAAGCTTGAAAAGTTTGAGTTTGAGATCAATGAAAATTATTGGTTATCAGGGCCTCCTCTTGATCCCTCTTACAATGTTGACTACCCATATAAGTATGACATCTGTTGTGATAATATGAAGGATTTGAGGTTGGCCAAAATTATAACTGTTCCAGAAATTGGACTTTGCTTTCTCTTGGGGCAGTGCAGAGCATTGGAGAAACTATGTTTGCACTATGTTGTTGGTCTAGATGAGAGTCAGATGATCACACTGTTCCAGAACTGCAGAAACCTTAGAAGTATCTCGCTTCAGCTCATGCCTTTGCGCTGTGGTTTTTCCTTCAGGACACCACTGACTGATGATAGTCTTGAGGCTCTATCTCACTGCTGTCCTATGCTTGAGGTTGTTGAGCTCACCTTTGCATTTTGTTCTAGTAGGTATCCAACAGAAATAGGCTTCACACAGAAGGGTATCATAACACTCGTTCAGACCTGTCCAATTCGTGTCTTCGTGCTAAATGGTGCAAGCATTTTTAAGGATGAGGGGATGAAGGACATATCATCTGCTCAGTTCTTGGAGACCCTTGAGCTTGTGGATTGCAAGGGGATAACAGATGTTGGGATCAGTTACATGGTGCATGCCCCATGCTTGACTAGTCTCACTCTCCGAAAATGCAAAAATGTGACCGATGTTGGGATGGCCAATCTTGTACACTCTCAGAAACTAGAGTCTTTGACTGTTGTAGGCTGTCGTCTGATTTCCGAGGAAGCTGTGCAGGGGGCAGCCAGATCAGTTCGCTACTCTTCCGAATTGGAAAGCCACGATAGTCTCAAAGGAATGAAAATGGCCAGGATAGTCTCAAAGGAATGAAAATCCATACGCGGCAATAGATGTATCTTTGGCTATGAATTTATGTTCCTTATATATATTACCAGTACAAGTTGCAACTGGAACCTGCTATGTTGCATTTATCTGACTCTTTATGTTTAATGGTATCTCAAGATTTTTGGTGATGCTTCTATTGTCAGTCTTCATGCTGTTCCCTGTTTAGTAGCATAAGATAATTTTTAGTGTCTTTGTATTGCTTCTGAATCGAGAAAAAGAAGGCAGATGGTATGTGTTTGCATAAAATTTGCCGATTCTCAGCTGCTTGTAGCTGAGATTTCCAAAGATTAACATATTAGAGGATGGATGCATAAAAAATGCTCACTGCCAACTTGTATTGAGTTATATAGGTTCATCTATTTTCCCTGGTATATTTGTATCGTCAATAGACGAATGATACGACGCAAGAAACAGAGATTTCAAGACTACTCAAGTACGAACGATCGGCCACAATTTATCCCGGCCCTAATGGGAACTTGCGGGGTTGAGGGACCAAGCCACATCGAGTCAATTGTGTAATCTTGTCGTATGCGTAGTAAGAAATGAATAGTTTCGTTAACACTGAAGGTAAATACAGAATGAATTATCCATGGATCCACCTCGTCTATCGATTTGCGATTTCAAACCATCCTGGGCTGGGCTGGACGGGACTGGCGTTGCAATTTGCGAATTGCCGAATACAAACTCTCGACACGAGACACGAGCGAAACAGCATATGTCGGAATGGTAAATGAAGAGACCATTCCTGATCTTACAAACCTTCCTTCAGAGTGCACTCTGAAATCTAAGCTTCGTATGGTTACATGAGTTCTGTACTGTACATAATGGCCTAGTGAGGGGAAATGGTGAAAGAGACAAAAAAAAAAAAAGGAAATCTTTGTCGCCTCACCGCCTTCTTCCTTCTTGTGCATAAGCATTCTAGTGTTCTCTGGCTTCACTAATGAGGATTTCCTTGATAAACAATGCGATCTTTCCGACCCATATTGGTGCACTCATTTGAGCTGCCGTAAGAGAATTATCCTAACCTCAAATTCCCCGTTGGAGAATGATCGTAACCTAAAATCTCCTAACCAAAAGCACATCAGAAACAGGTCACATGTAAATACTGGGTAAAGGGAATGGTTCCGTAAACCAAATGACCCACCAAAGATCAAATTGAGGCTTGGGCATATTTGCGCTTTTACACGTTTTCATTCATGGAGAACAGCTCTTGGGGCAGCGGATGATCATACGGATACATGCTGCTCCACTACATTCTTAACATGTGGAAATCGATCAGCCCATCGCCTATAACCTGCACCGATACTCAAAAAAAAGGAGGGAAAGTTGGATTTTTGTTCGTGCACATCGAATGGGCTTACTTTTAGGTCAACAAATTAGCATGTTTACCTGATACAATGATCTGCTTCTGGTTGAATTGCTCCTCATCATCGTCAGGGACATCCTGCAGGAGATTGCACATATTATCAGCACATTCAGTGCAATGGAATAACTTCATTGTACTGAACAATTGCCTGAAACGAAATAATCCCAATTATGAAATAAGGACTAATTACCTGCTGCAAACTTCTGACAATGAGCTCAGACAAACTACCAAGGGTCTTGGTGTCAAAATCAGAGCAGCTCAACAGAAATTCTTCCGACGTCAAATCTATCAGCATTGCGCATAAGCAGGATGCTGTCATGGTAACTGATGAGGCATTTGTGGTTCCTATATGCAATATCATATATTGACTTATTCAGCACACAAACAACACAAAACCAAAAAGAGCTTAGAGATAATCTTTGCTGTCAACTAGTATGTTAACAGGTGTGTCAGCTACGATATCATTTCCAAGTCAAGAGACGAGGCACATGTCAAAACAGGAGTGATCAAAGCACATCAATTTCTTGATATGACACTTGATCTGTATGAGCAAAGAAAGGAAATAATTTATGAAGTCTGTCTGATTCCAGTTATAACGTTAGTGCATATCTTAGATGCTAATAACAAGAAGAAATAGTCATCCATTAATCATAATCTGAAAATGTATTCAAGATGTTTACTTGCAGTTTAACCTAAGTAATGAACATGCAAGAACTAAATATTGACAAATGACTAGCAACCACCCACATAATGATATCATCTATGATGCACAAAGGTACACATAAGCTAATAAACAGAAGAGCATACCAGCCCATGTAACAAGTGCTTTTAGGAGGCGAATGAAACAAGAATCCACTGGAATATTGACACCTTTCCTCTACAAAAATACCAACAGGTTATTAATTTTTCTCATGGTAGATGCAGAATTGAACTTTCAGAAAATAAAGTCACTTACATTAGACATGAAGTTTATGATGGTATCACATGCCAAAAACATGCTACCATTGTCGATTCCATCCTGCTCAGTCATTTTAACAAGGCAATCTATAACCTGCAGAGACAAACACAGAAAAACCAGCTGTTCATATCTCAGTAAACAAAAAGTCGATTAATCTTGATGAAGTTAATCGCTACCTCATGTGTTCATCTCAATCAATAAACATCGCATGAAAATTAACTGGTGGTATAGGGCTATGAGACTCTAGAACAGGAACGCCATAACATCGTATAACATAATATGAAGCCCTCATCAATATATTGACTCTGGATATCTCTACTGTGTGTTCATCTTGAAAATGAGGTGACAGAAGACCGCCTTTACACACTGATTGTAACATTTTGGCAAGAATAGAGAAAGCGCCAAGTTTGCAAGGAACATGCAAAACTAACTAGGTAAATAGGAAGATAAATTAATGGGGAATAAGTAGTACTTACTGCCTTATAGCCACCAAACGATGCCAAAGTTATACATCCATCAGCCTCCATTGTTATTTGGGATAGCATTGGAAGCATGAAGCAAATAGAATAGAAAGGGCTGTTGCAAGAATAGAACAGAATAGAACTTTGTAGCATTAGTACTTTGCATCATGAAATAAGATATCTATACAATACACCTGCTGAGCACAAAATCAAGAAGCAACCTTGATTCATCTTGACCTTCTATAGAAAAGATAAACTCCAATAGATTTCTAATTTTCTCCTTGCAGGCATAGGGTGCCTCTGCCAGGTAACTGCAACAGAGTAAAGTATAAATGTTACGTTGAATAGACGAAAAATATGTTGTAAAGAAGCATGATCTGGGCGCTTCACTATTGAAGACGCACTTGGCTAACAGTTTATGTACACTGTGCTAACAGTTTATGTACACTGTATACAGAGAAATATGAAGCTGGCCAAATTGTACACATTCATCATGACAAGTGGTACAGGCAGATGGAGGCGCTAGTGTTTATTTAAAGTCAGAACTAAAGGTCCCTTAAATTGCTACTGTTAAGGAGAAATTATATTTATTAAAGAAGGAAGATAATGATTCATAAACTCTCCTGGAATAATAAGATGAGAAAGCAGCGCACCTTCCTACTATTCTTGCAGCTGCCAAAAGATCATCTCCTTTCCGTTGCCCATGATCCTGTAACATTTTCATATTCAAGATGTATTATTATCTTATACAGTACTAATGATCATATTTGATTGATGAGAATTGAGAATATGCACCTTTGCATCCTGCAGAAAGTCTAAAACTAAACTGATTGTCTCATTTAATCCTGTGATGGCCTGCATTATGGTACTTTCACGGATAGTCTGACTTGGTGCGCCTGCATACAGTTTAAATCTCTCTTTAAAAGGGTAATGTTTGGTAAGAGCACAGTTAGCTTAGTAGGCTTTCTATGAGCCATTGCCATTACTATCGACTTCGATAGAAAGATAGGAGAGACAGAAAGCTCAAGGTAATGAATAGGAAATATAAAGGAAATGGTAAGATTTCACCCCAAAAGCTTAGATACTACTAACACCAGCACTGGAAATCTAGCAATTTAGAAGCATAACTCAATTGCTCTAAATTGCAGAATACAACACTGGCAGTTGATACCACTTAAAAATAACTGGAGCTCAGATTAGATGATGTACGTCACTGAACTAATAACCGTTTTGCTATTGGTGTGTTGTTATATTAGCGTGCCTGACATGCAAAAATATTTTGCACTTCAAGGAAATGCTTTCAATGTTCAGGTTTCCTTAAATAGTGCTGCATCAGGACATGTACATCTCCATGCGGATGCATGTTTTGTAACTGCTAAGACATACATAGATGGAATAACATTATCAAAGACTGGTGATGCAGAAGTGGACAACAATCATCATTTGATTGCACTGAGTCACTGACAGAAAAAATACAGGTTATAAGCTTCCTGGTTTGATGCCCAACAAACAAAAAATAGACAGCAAGATGGAAACATACCTTCACCACTACTGGCATTTGATATCATTTTGATTATTCTTTCTATTAATGAAAATAGTATGGCGAGGTTTCTCTGTTTCTGACAGACAGCTTCATCTGTCTGAGAAGTTTTTGAAGACTCGTACTTCAAATAAGCAAGCTCATTTAGAAGGACTGCCACTTCAATTCTTGCGGACTCTAGGACAAGCAATACAAATCTGCAGAAAACACAAATTGTTATGGAAAATTAAAGGCACATCCCACAGAATACAGGAGGTAGTGTGAAACTTACTTGTCAACAGGCAACACATTCTGGGTATCCTGAATTTTACAATCTTCTGACAACCAATCCTCGCCTAGTATGGACATCATGCACTCCGCCAAAAGAAGAGCATGCAGCTTTTCAGAGGAAACTGAAGAGCAACAGAACATTTAACAACATGAGCATCTAGAAAGGGAAGAAAATAATAGAATGGTTATATTTCACTCTTCTATCCTGCAGTACGCTATGATTTCCTCATATAATGGTAGGTAACCAAATAAATGGAAGAAATAAAATAATTCCAATAAATCTTATGGGTAGCTAAGAATAAACCAAGCTATAGTGCTATTGAACACAAAGTGGCACATATTAGTATTATTGCTTTCATCTCTGAAGAATGCGCCTGATTATTAAACCTATAATGTTAAGGTTATATATTTCATCAATCTGACCTTCACAAGTTTCACAATATTTTAGCAACAAAATTTTGCATCATTTATGAATATGAAGCCTGTACATACCAACTCGGTTTTGAAGGATGGCAGTGATTCCAACTCGGATGTTAGATTCCCAAATTGATGCCGGCATTGATCTCAAAAGATCATGAAGTGGCTTTAGCATTCCAACAAAAAAACATTAAGGATTAAAAATTAAAGATAAATCATTGGGAAGAACTAATCCAATATCATGCAAAACAAAATAATTCACATGATTTAAATAAAACAAAAGGAGGGGGGAAGTGTAATCCTTACAGATTCCTTTTGGGACAGGAGGGTTGTAAGCATGTGTAGGGCATCAAATTTAACTGCAGTATGAAGAACAGCAAAAAGCCTAGCAAGGCAAGTCACCTGAATTGCATTGGAATTTTACACCAAATCATCAGGTCAATTTATGAATGGTGAAACAAGAAATACAGAAATGTTCATGTAAAATATTCTGATATGTCAATCATACCATGCTTGTCATTCCTTGCAGATTTTCCACACTCATGTTGTCAAATTTGAGTTTATGAACAAGTAACCGCATTAGATTAATGGCAAGTTCTATGCACTTTGAACCTGTAAACAATATAATCAACAAAACCGTATAAGAAATCAAGCATTCAAACTCTATTGAACACCAATCAACCAAACAAAACATTATATCACTTTCACAGGTTCATGACCCCAAAAACTGCTATTCATGAACCCACGACGCTGACTGCTAAGTACTAACAAGGACAATTGAATAGGCTAAATCCACATTTCAAAAGCAGAGTAACAACAGCGCCTGTCCAGAAGCACGAAATTTAAATGTGGCAGCTGAGATCTGCATCTAAAGGATCTGTACTACTTTTGAGATGAAATCGACGACGAGATACAGGAATCAAAATGTAATACCATCTGGTAAGCTTGAGATTTGAAGGAAGATCATATCTATTACGCCAGGCTCACAAAACTTGTATGACCCATCCTCAGAGGCTATTGCAATAAGTGACAGAAGTTCAAAGCACTCTTCAATGATTGCTGGATCGGCCCTGCAGCACATTATTTAGCTACAGTCATAAGCAAATACGTACAGCACCAAGCATTGAAAGTAGTTATTGGAAGCAAAAACAGGTATACACAGCTCTTAATAACAGATTAAAACATGACATCATCTGTATATCCAAATGGCGAGGATTGCAAAATAACTAAAAAACCATGGGTACTGATCCATTTACACTAACATGTGTACAGAATGCCAGAAGGTCAGATAGTAAATTTCTTACGATTTGGAGACAACCTCGGCGACCAGAGGCACAGTGGAGACGACCCCCTCGTCGGCCGCGACCTCCGGAACACGCGCGAGCCCGGCGAGCACAGTCAAGGCGAGGCGAAGGTACGCCTCCCGCTCCTCCTCCTTGCCTCCCTCCACCTTCCCCAGCCCTGCGCCCGCGAATCAAAAATCCAGTGACCCAAAGCACAGCAATCCGGCGCAGGTTAAGTGGTTAACCAATAGGTCTGGCCTATTTACCGGTGTTAAGGAGGCGCCGGAGGAAGCGGGGCCCGACGGCGTCGTAGACCTTCCGGACGGCGCCGGCGTCGCCCGCGCGGCAGACGTTTGCGGCGACGAGGAGGCCCGCCAGCTTCTGCTCGTCGCGCTCGCCGCGTAAGAGGCGCAGGCAGTCGTCGAGCGGCGGGGCGGGCGCCGCCATCGGCGCGGCGGCGGCTGTTGTCGGGGATGAATCCTGCAGGAGATTGGGAGCGCGAGAGGTCGTGAGAGGAGTGGGGCGAGAAGCGGAGAAGGGAAGGGGAAAGGCTAGGGTTCGGGGAGTGAGGAGAGAGAGCTTACCATGGATGCGTGCGGCGGGGCGCGCGAGCGAGGAGAGGCCGAGAGGGAGAGCGGCGGCGCCGCGTAAGGGGAGGAGGTGGGGAGCGAGCACTGGAAGCGCCGGAAGAGTTCGAGTTCGAATGGAAAAAAGCGTGGGGGCGGTGGGGAACTGGTGCGGATCACTGGCATGGAAGTCGGCGGCGGTGTCCGTGGGCTTCGATTCCACGTGGCGAAGGTTTGACTCTGGTCAAGATTGAAGACGCTTCGGAGTTGACAAATTCAAAATCACTTCACGTCTGCAACTCTGCATTCCTGCAAGCGTGGAGTGTCAGACAGCTGATCTTTTCAGGTGCCAAAAGAGAAGGCCTTCGAGCGAAATTCTGACCATCAAATTCAGGACACTGTGTGTTTGGTGACGATCGATTGGGGAAACCAGTCTAGTCGAGTAGTTTGTCGATTCGAAGCAAACAGGTCTGGTTACTAGTGAGTGACTCAGGCTAACCGGCTTTGTTGTGATGGAATGAACCTTGCCAAGCTTTGCTTGCATCCTTATTGGTTATTGCCGGTCATTTTAGCAGCTACTTCTTCCGTCAGGTAATGTTCTTCAAAAAAAATGTTCCTGGGATCGATTAGAAGGCAGGAAGGAAGGAATTGGCAAATATGCAGATTGCAAACTGCAAAAATACAGATGCTTGGCCCTAGTATTCATTTGCTACTACTAACACGAATCCTGATTTTCTGCTGCCATTACAGTCTCTACTCTCAAGGGCAGCAGAGAAGCTCTGTAAATGAGCACAGATAAACTGCAAGACTACGCTCCCGGCTCCCCGCTGGATGCACACTGCTAGTATCTGTGTTCCGTTTCGTGGGCTCTCCAACTCCAAAGCTGCATCCCGCTGGGCCTGCGCGGGCACTTGCTAAGAGATGAGGGCGCGGCTGCTTCACGTCACCGGCGGCCTCCCCCAGGCGCCGTCTCGCAGCCACCTCTGGAGCATGCAGGCGTAGCCCCTCCTGGCCTTGCCGTGCCCAGACTTCAACACACGCATATGCAGGCAGAGCCGTCAGAAAAACGAAGGATCCACGGGGACGAGCGCGGCTACCTCACGGGGACGATTGGCTCCTTTTGACCGCGGGTCAACGCACGATCCGGACCGCACGGGCCTGATCCAACGGCTTTCAGGACCCCAGGGGTGGACGGTATTTGAAATACCGTCCACCTCCTGGACCGGCACCGTCCGCCCCGGCCGTCTGCTTCGACTGCTCGCCGGCGTTCAGCAGCGTGCTAGCTCGACTCGCCGGACGGAGCTCGGGACGCGGCCTCGGCAGCGGCGGCGTGGTAGTCCTCGAGCGCAGGGATGACGGCCGACAGGTGATCGCATGCGTCGCGGCCAGTGGTCACCAGCTTCATCCTCGTCCAGCCATCCCGCGGCGCCGGCGTCGCGCCACAAGTTGGTCCGATGATGCTCGCGCGGCAGCGCCGCTGCGTCGGCGTCCGAGAGCGCGGTGGTGGGAATGGACGGGGACGGATGCCTGCCACTCGCCGCCGAGGAGCGCCATTGCACGGCCGGCGGCGCCGCCGCTCCTCGACGCCTCCAAACTCCTGCGCGCGCTCCTTCTTCTTCGCGCTCGAGGTATCCTCGCTCGTGTGCTGCTGCCTTGATCGTTAGGCGCTGTTGTCCGTTATGTTTGCGTCCCATCCCTGCCGTGTGGTCGTGTGGCCATGTCGCCGGCGGGCCCGCCTCGTCGCAGCAAACGCGCATGTATCCTTCTTGCTCCATGGCTCGCCGGAGCATTGCCGCGTCCCGGACTTGCTCGCCTGCCACTCCTCCAAAAAACGACGGCCACCATGAGACGCCGAAGCAGAGCCCACCAACCTCTTGCATCTATCTCAGGGACACATCATCTCGTCCGAGCCAGCCTACAACCTCGTCGCCGGCTCAAGACCCTCTGCTCTTGGAAAGACGGAGATCCTCTGCTCTGAAATCTGAATTCCCCGAAAAAGAGGCCGTGCAAAAGCTCTGCTCCGAATCCACGGCCCGTCCATGAAGCCTCCCTGCACAATCGTTCCGTTCCGTTCCGAGCATTTGTTGCTCTGTCCTTGCTCGGGTGATAGGGATCGAGCTCAGGATTGGTGTCCTAGGCGCGGGGGGGGGGGGGCGGCGCGGGGCCTCCACGATTCCGGCGTGGAGGTTAGCGGCGGCACGGTCCGGCCGTCTCTCCTTTTTTTTCCTGACCAGATCGCGCGAGCTTCTATAACGACGAAGAAACGACCGGCGGCGGGCGAGCCCCCAGCGCCGCCGCGCTCCCGAGCCTGCCTGAATGCCGGACGGGGTCACGGGGACGATCGACTCCTCTGACCACGGGTCAACGCCCGATCTGGGCCGCACCTGCTCAATCCAACGGCTTCCAGGGACCCCAGGGGTGGACGGTATTTCAAATACCGTCCACCCCCGGTCGGCAACGTCCACCCCCACCGTCGCTTGGGCTGCTCGCCGGTGGCACAGGAGCGCCCAGGTCTCGTCCCTGACGACGCCAGCTCGCGTTACACCACCGATCTTGGCCGCGGACAGCAAGGAAGAGGCGAGGAACGGCGTCGGACCAGCATGCCGACCTTCGGCACCGCGCCATGGCATATTGGCATGGAAGCGCCCGGGAGCTCCTCGCGCGCGCCGCCGGTGCCGGCAGCCTCCGCTGGCGGTGCCCCGCGCTTTTCTCCGTCAGTCTCACGCGCCATGCAGCTCCGTTGCATCGGTGGTGGGAACGGGGCGGTGTTCCGCCGCGCGCTCGCCGGCCGGCACCCGCGGCTTGCTCCGCCGCGCGGGGCGCACCGGCCGGCCTCCCGCGCTTGCCTCCTCCGGTCACGATGGATGGTCGTGCTCTCGATGCTTGCCAGGAACGAACGCGCGCACCCATGTCATGAAACCCGGCGAGCTCATCTCCTCGGGCGCGCCGCCTGCGCCGGCGGCCACCCCTTGCCGTGTCCCCACGCTTTCCTCCATCAGCCTCGCGCTCCCCGCAGCGCCATCGCGTCGCGGCGTCGGTGGTGGGAACGGTGCGGCGTTCCACCACGCTCTCGCCGGCCGGCACCCGCCAGCAGCTCCGCCGCGCACCGGCCGCCTCGGCGTCGCGCGCCAGCGAGCTGCGACCCGCTCACCACCGGGTTGGTCCGTTGATGATGCTCCCGCGGGGAGCTGAGCGTGTTGGATTGGATGTGTCGAATTTTTTTTACGAATCATCGTGTTACTTGCTGCGAGCTGTGTGTTTGCACGCCCTGCAACTGCAACCTACTCCCTCCGTTCCAAAATAGATGACGTTATGGGATGCGTGCCGGTCAAACTTTCTCAACTTTGACTAGATTTGTAGAAAAAGCGTGCAACATTTTCATCTTCAAATAAACTTGTTAAAAAACTAGACTTAAAGATCTTTCCAATGATACTAATTACTTAACATAAATATTTATATATTTTAATATATAATTGCCGGTATTTTGAAAATGTTGACTTCTCGAGAAGCGAGAATGACATCTATTTTGGAACGGAGGGAGTACTCGCGTGTCCCGATCTGAGCAGCTCGTGCGCTGTCCGCCGTTCCGTTGCGTTCAGTGCCCTCGCGTGTTGCCGTGTCACCCACCGGCGGCTGCGCGCTAGGCGTGCGCAGCTTTACCTGCTCCACGTGAAGGTTGGTTTCTCTTGACTCTGTTTCTTCGCCAAGGCTATGACATTGTTACTTTGGAGAATCACGGATCAAAAGATACCATCCGCAGTGTTGAATTTTAGCATACCGGTGGCACAGGTGAATGGCATATATTCTGTAAGTGTAAGTGTAGGGCATGTTCCGCTGGTAAATAGTATTTTGTGAAGGAAAAAAAGATAGAATAAGGCGAAACAAGCTCGTTGCAGACAAACTGAACTGGCTGATACGACGAACTAGTAGGAAGATCTCTTGTTGTTCACCGGTCTCCATGGAAGTATTTTATTAGCACTTCTGTTTTTTTAGCATAGTGTTAATTTTAGCCCGTTAATTTTTTAGCAGAAATGAGACAACTGACCTTGTTTGTGATACCCATTCCACTCGGCAAAGTTACTGGGTGGCGGTGATTGAGCACTGAAATTTGTCCTGTGTTCTATGATTTTTTTTTCTGATTTTTTTTTACTCTGTTGATGATACGAAGGCTATTTGATGAAACGAAGGTTTTGTTGGGCCACACGATGATATTAGGCCTGAACTGACGGCTTCAGTCCAGCACCTACATAAACAATTTTTTCGAGCAAATTATTATCGTCGCCAACACATGAAGAATGCTGCTGGTGCTGGTCCATACGACCGGGCATTGAAAAATTCAACTATGAAACGGCGCTGATATGCATTGACTAATCAGTACTGGTAACGGTAATTCGTAACTACTATGAGAAAAAAGCAAGATGATTTGTTAGTTTGCTCATCGCTGTCCAAACGAAACGGTGAGTTCTCCAGGTGCCGTAGGAAATGGGACAACATCTAGCTGGCGACCTATCTGCCATTCCCCGTCGATGTATATTTTACAAGCAATTAACAATTTTAATATAGTGATTCCTCATCATCAGCGAGGAATCCGCAGAGGTCAAAATCCCAGCGGCGCCACACTCACATGCTCATTGCGGAACCGGTAAGCCAGGCCAAGATTAGGCGGCCGCGAGTTTGTAGTGTAGGTAACCCGCACGCAATGTTGAAGAAGGTAGAAAAAAAGATTAAAGCCTTCGTGATATATGCGTGCTTACCTACCCTTCATTGCAATCGAGCCAAGTAAGATCAAGAATAAGAAATCAGAAATGGGTGCAATTTTTCCACCTAATTTTGAAAAAAAAAAACTCATTGGAAAATGCTGACGACTCTATTGCTGGTCGTACTTCCTTGATAATTTTAATTCAATTCTAAAGAATAAATGGGAGCAAATTGCTGAAGTGCTGATCTTACTTCAAAGATTAAAAATGCATATTCCCCTCTTGTTTAGAATCATTGCAATAGTGGCGCTATTAAAAAAACTCTTTGTGTTGTGTTAAATATTATTTATATAGATTCGTCACAAGTACTTGCCGTTATTCTATGGTAGGCAACGTGCACGTGAATATTGGGGGTAGTGATTTTATCAATCTCTAAATTTGTGGTCCGAGTTTCTTGAAGGTGAGTGCACATCATGTGCACACACCACACAACACATCATGTCTTTGTTTGAGTGAGTGTCTGTAGTATATGTAGGCGAGTGTTTGCTATTATACCATGTATTGAAAATTATGTTTATTTTGAAAAGTGTTTGCTAGTTCCAGTCCTTTTATTCTCATCTGAAAAGAACTATGTGCTGCATTATTTTTGGCTCCATGAACACTGGCACTATTCAAAGCTGGAATGGTCCGTGCCGTCTGCCAAATTAGTGGCCACTACCAGACATTCGACACGAAGCATCCTCGGCATGTCTGATGGGTAAATCGTACCGACCCATTCCATTATCCTTACATTTGTTTGTTTTCATTTGTTCTAATAGTCTGGTGTCCCATGCCCACAATTAACACTTTAATTAATTCCAGTATTAAGGGCAAGATTAAGACATTGGTTATCCGGTCAATTGAGCAGTCGGTACTGTTGTCCCTTAGCCACTGCTTTTTCGTTCAAAGAAATCCCTTGTCAGACAAAATGGATATTTGGATAGGTATTACTACAAGTGTTTCATAAGTATACATAATTTGGTGCTTGGTAGAGACTTGAGAGCGAAAGGAGGAGTCCTTTTCAGTCTTTCGTGATGAGCCTTTTCCCCAACTTTAGATGGCTTCCCCTATTCATCTTTGAAAATTGGGTGCAGCCCTTTTCTGGTCATCTCTAAAGACTCATTATGAGTTCATTCAGGGTTCAGCCAAGTAACTAATCATATTTAATATCGGTTGGCCACGGCCGCCACCGGCCGGCCACGGATGGCCACGGCCGGCCACGGCCGCCAACAGCTGGCCACGGCCGGCTACAGCCGCCACCGGCAGGCCACGGCCGCCACCGGCAGGCCACGGCTGGCCGACGGCTTCCTTTCTTCGTCAACGATGTTTGTCTAGCGCCGCCATGGTGGTGGGGCTAGGGGTCCGGTTGGTGCATGCTGGAGGCGCCATGGTGGTGCTTCAGGCTACGCCAGGCTCCTTCTGATGGAGACGATGTGGAGGGGACGAGGAGCGGGCTACTATCCTGGCCACGAGCGTGCGACAGACATGGTGCGAACTCGGACGAAAGCCTTTACTGACGTGTATGTCAGTGGGCATGATGGTGGCGCCCTTGCATTGTCGGTCTCCCTGCTGGGGGCGTCATGGCGAGGCACCACGCTCTCTGTCGCGCGGGGCTCTCTGGGTGAAGATCTCATCCATATGTGGACGTGCGACGGCAGCGCCTTGGCGTCGTAACCTTCTTGGAGGCATTGTATTCGGAGTCCCAGCTTGTGGTAGTGGTGGTGGAGGTCGCCTGTTGTGCTGCGGTTGCTGAGGAAGCGCGCTTTGTTCGTGTTGCCGGGGAGGTGTAGAGGGCCCATGGGGGCTGGAGGGCTCGAGCTGTCGCGCAAGATACAGTGGTGAACTCGGTGACGGTTGGGCGGAGGAGACGCTCTCATAGCGGTCTCAGATATCTGAGTCCTTGGCAGAGGAGTGTGAGACGGTGGGAGAGGCGAGGCCCCCACGCAGAGTGGCCAGGATCAGTGGTTTTCCTTGGTGCTGAGATGGGAGTGTACTGCCGAAGCATCACTGGAGCAGAGTGATCGACGACCGTGTGCGCGGTTGGAGGGCGATAGTCCCATGGTGGAGGAGCTCAGGGGGGCGTTCGGGCTTTGCAGCGGGCTGCGGCTTCGGCGTGGCACAGCGTTGGCGACGACGGCGCAAGCGTCGACGGCTTGTTTCGAACTCCTCTCCCAATTGGTCGGGGGTGGTGGTGTGTTGTGTTGGGGTTTGGGTGTTTGTTTGTGTGAGTGGTGTCCGCTTCGACGCGTTATGTAAAATTGGTTCTTCTTCTTATATACATAGTAGTGCTCCTGCTTTTATTTAAAAAAAATTCTGCGGAGTCCAACGGAAGGACACTGTGCTCATGACGGCAATTTCTCTGCAATTACCTAACTGCGACCAACAGCACCATGCACGGTTATTGTGCAGGCCCGGCCTGTCTGCTATGGCTTTGTGCCCCATGCTGAAACGGAGATGCTCTTTTGCAGTGTTGTCTAAATCCTAGAGACTACCCCTGAACAAAGGGACCAAATCATAGCACCACATGACCTTTCAAAAAGAAAATCATGCCATAGCACGGCATGAACTGCTGCCAGGCCGTGCCAAAAGAAAGTGGTGTGTTCTTGTACTGGTACACCAAATGATGAAAGGTTCGGTACTGTTAGAGGCCATCAAGATTCGTGCTTAAAAATAAATCAGAGATGCTGCTCGGACAGGACGAGACATGGCCGGCCGGCCGGCCAGCGATTCAGAAAGCAGTCTGGTGCACTGAACTGACTTACTGGTCTTTATTAAAAGGCCGTAGCAACCAAACTATTTTTTTTTTGAAAAGATCTAACCGAATTATTCCGGTGCTTTGAATCGGGGAGAAAGCACGAAGCAAATAAGCAACGCAATTGCATGGGAAAAATATTTGGAGATCACCTGATGCCCATCTGGTCTGGGATAAACAAAGCTACGTTTGTTAAGCCCATGAATTATCCATCTTGCTTGCACGTATGAAACGGTGTGGTGTGATGTGCTGTGGTTACGAGTTGTACCTGCCCTTAAAAGCAAGTGAAGAATGCATGGGCGGGCGCGTGCATGCACCCTGCAGCCGCAAACAAGGTTAAAAAACCGTTTGAAACCGGTCCGGTTTGACCAGTTACCGGTCAAACCGGTTCGGTCCGGTAGCTAAATAGGGCCGGTTACCGCTTAAAACCGACCTTACCAAACCGCTCCTACTGGTTAACCGGCCGGTTTCACCGGTTTACAGACCGGTTTTCATTTCCAAAAAAACCGTTCCTACCGCGGTTTTTTTAACCTGGCCGCAAAAGCCCAATAACCATCTTAGAAATATTAGACGTTTTACAATTTACATGAGTACATGACCCTCCTTTTGCTATATTTAACATGTGTGTTTCGATGAGTTAACCATGGTTGAATACAGAGAAAACAACCTATGGTAATAAAACTACACTAAACTCTAATCGCTAGTTGATAAACTAACACGCTAAGCATAAGAAAAATTGATGCGACACATTGAAAAATCAGTAGGAATATGATTTTTTTTCATCACTAGATATGATAGGATAACATAGGAAATGTTACTGTTAGTTGTAGGCAAAAGGACAAAGCTCATTTTGTTTTTCCTCTCGATGCCATTTTTAATTCTTGACCAGATCATGAAGGTCAATAGCTTGATGAGATGATGAACCACCAGAGCTTATTTTCCACAAGGCAATTAATCCCCAACCAGCAGTCAGATAAATACCGGTAATTTTCAAACCAAGCAAAATATAAAGCTACGCGACCCCGCACACACGGCACTTCCGAGCGATTTCCTCGTCATTTCTCAATCCCCACTTGGGCATCCGCTCGCTCTCCCACTCGGAGAAGAGGAAGGGAGAAAAAAAAAGCTCAAAAGCGCGGAGCGAGATGGGCGCCGGGAGCAGCCGCGCCGACGCGCCGTCGCGCCGCCGGGTGCGCCTCGGCCTCGGCGGGTGCTTCGGAGCCGGATCCTCCTCTGCCGCCGCCGCCGCCACTGCTCGTGACGGCGGGAACTTCACCGCGGGCGCGCCCTCATCCTCGCGCGCTAACGAGGTAGTTCCAGTACCGCGTCTCGTCGTCGCCTGACTCGGGATGCCGGAGAGCGCGGTAGTTCCAGCACCGCTTAATCCTAGCCTTCGGGCCAGGGGCTAGTCTCTGCTGAGGTGCGGATTCGCCGCGAGGAATCGATGATTCTGAGTTTTCTGACCCCTTAGGTTGTGAGATTGGAGGGCGTGATTTTGTAGCTATATGAAGGGTGATTTAGAAATTGACCTGTTTTTGTTTTTGGAGCTCTTGAGCTATTATTACTTGCTCAAATATATGACAAGTCTAGAGCAGTTGCGGAATTGCTGAATGGACTGAAAAAATCGTGGTCCTTCAACCCTCATTACATATGTGCGACTTGCAAGCATGAATTATTGCCTCTGATCTTATCATGCGCCCTTTCATAATGCACATGAATGAATACTGAATGTCTCCCAGAGTTTGTCTGTGCACGTTAAACAGGCTGGGCCTCCACACGGCAATTTGAAGCAAATTTGTGAAATTTAGAACACTGTATGTGTCTAAGCATTTGTTGTTTAATACTTTCTGTTAGTGTTAGACTGCATTTAATCTCCCTATATTGTTTCTATGCTCGTTTCTGATGTCAGGAAGGTGTTGTCTACAGGTACAATCTCGGCAATCAGGGCGAGCAGTGAATGCTCTGAATTTTCAGGCTTCTCTAGCTGCTAAGGATATCCAGATCTCAAGTGACTCAAATCCAAGACTGCATTCTTCTTCAAGCACCATAAGCCATCATCTCAGATTCAATCACCTCGATTGTCATGAAAACAAGGAAGATGGCCTGGTGGCTGAAAATGCTGAAACAAGTGGCCTTGAAAGCTCATCAAGAAAAGCTGTCATGGTTAGGGGAAGTTTTAGTAATGAAGCTGTTAATGTTGACAGAACATTGAGAGATGGGATGAATTCTATAGGATCAGAGCTGGGAAATGTTGCTAACACAGTCCCCATTAATGAAATTGGTGACTCAGTTTCAGAATCTGATTTGCACCCCTCACTGATGACATCTGAAAGGGTTGTGTCTGACTTATTAGAAGGATCAGAAATAGCTCCCCAAGCGACTTCGTCCACATCTACTATGGCAAGTGAAAGATCTGATATATCTCAGTCTAGCCTGACATCTATGCTGCCTAACTCAACTGCATCATCCATGAGTGGAGAACCAACGCCAGATTCAATCTCTACCAGAGCAGATGTTCCCATATTCAGTGGGCCACATGGTCAGACTGGTGGGAGTATATTACATGATGACATGATGAGCATTTTCTCAAATGATGGTCTAGGACGCTCTAGAGATTCAAGTGGCAGTGAAACAAGGAGGAGTCACAGAAGGGTTCTATGGGATACATTTTCCAGGCGTGGCTCTAGAGGTTATCCAGAATCTGATGTTGATGACCTGGGATTTTACAGCACATGGCTAGACCTTGGTGATGACCTTTTTGGAGAATTGGAGGAGTCAAGATATTTCCATCGCAGACGCCATGGTTCAGTAAGAGTAAGCCAGTATTCAAGATCCCGGGTAATTGTTATGGCTTATGTTTTTGCTGTTAGGTTTTTCGCTGATTCATCTCATGATCACACCTTCTTAACTTGGCATTCTTCTTTGCTGCAGATTAGAGAGCATCGCCGTGCTGTTTTTGATAGTGGCAATGAACAAAGCGCCACATCTTGTCCTTTGGGGATTCATCAAATTGGCAGATGCACCTGTGATTCTTTCTTGATTGCTGAAGAATCTGGTGCCCGAGCAAGTATATCAAGAATTGTCATGTTAACTGAGGCGTTATTTGAGGTTCGTCCTTCCGTTCATACTCATTTGATTATTCATCAGCAGTCTAGTTTTGTATGACGATGACGTAATAAGCGACACAATGGAGAGTATAGGGCCAAAGTCTTGTCACTGTTATTGTGTTTTGACAATGTTATGTCATTTACATCTGACTAACAGCTTTCAGGCACGTTTGAAGCTGTACTTGGATTCTAACTAACAGCAAATATAGAATGTTCTTAAAAGTAAAGTTGTACACAAGTTAGTTGAAGTCACAGCAGATTGTTGGCAGCGTGTGAACTGTGAACTCCATTGCTATTCTTGCATTTTCAGCTCATTACCACTCTAGTTATGCTAAGATGGCCTGTGTGATTCTTTTCAGGTGTTGGATGAAATTCACCGTCAACCTGCATCACTTTCACTTTCCATGGTCTCTGTTCAGGCTCCTGAATCTGTAGTTAATTCGTTGCCATGTAAGAGCTACAAAAAGCTTGAGACACCTCAATCCAGTGATGACATGGAACAGTAAGCTTCTCATCATTCTAGTCCCTCTCTTAATTTCCTAAGGCAAAAGTCTTGCATAACTGTTGTTGATATAATAATGAGAGTTGCTTCAGATAGAAAACATGCCCATACACTTTTAACAGACATCAGTTTTTCCTTCCACATTTAAAATCAGTTACACATACAGATAGTTCATTCAGGAAAAAAAAAACAGATAATGAGACGATGAATGGGTATTCGTGTAATATGCACACATGGAAGTGTGGCATACTGGCATCGTTCCAGGAACCTTATGAAGTTATATTTGCTGAATAATAGAAGTGATATTTGCTGGATAATACTGTTTCTCTTGAAGACAGAATATATGATAGCTAGAATGCAAAACCATTATGTAAAGTTTTATTATCGAGTTGCTTTTTTTACTAATTTACTATCACTAGGGTTTCGTTAAACAGTTTCCATTATTGCATATGCCGTCTGGGTAAATGGGGGGTAAACAAAACTGTGGTATCTGAAAGTTTAGGTTCTTTTGGAGTCTGGACAGTCTGAATTGTGTTTGACATCTAATATTGTTTTTTACTGCCTAGCTCCTTTTGTATACCCTTGAACCTTTGGTCTAGAAAATCAATATGCCTTGCAAAGTTATGATATTCTTTTGTATTCTTGGTATGGCACCAGTTATGATGAAAACGTGTTGAGAGAAATGCCTACTGGCTAGCCCTGTTTTTTTATTGTTCCTTTTCCTTCTCATCGTTTTGGAGGTTCTGGTGCTTAAAACATATCATTGTGTTTCTCTCATCAGGTGTCATATCTGCTTAACTGAATATGAGGAGGGAGAACAGATAAGAACTCTTCCGTGCAAACATGAATTTCACCTGCAGTGTGTTGACAAATGGCTGAAAGAAATACATAGGTACCCTTTGTTATTCTGATTCGCACACCAATACTAGCACCATGCTGTGAGGGATCTTCTAACGTATCCCTGCAACATCCTTGTCCTGCAGAGTGTGTCCGTTGTGCCGTGGGGACGTCTGCGAAGTTCCCTCGTGAAGTCCTTGGCGCTGCCATGCCTCCTGCCACGGCCGCACCTCCATGGTGGAAACTGGTTCAGTCAGGCAACGGTGATCCTGTCACCTTTGACAATTGGCAACGCAAGAATCTCTCTGCCAAAGAGAATGGCCAGATCCTGCGACCAACGAGGCATTTCCTGTCAAGTTTTAAGATACAAGACTTGTATATAGCTTTCGTAACCTTCCCGTGTAATGACAACCTGTACATATGTGTAAATTCTAGATTCAATTTTATGGTCCTCCCCGACGGTGAAGCTTGGCCATTAGGTGCAGATGTTAGGTTCTGTCAAAGAGTCTTCA
Organism: Urochloa ruziziensis; assembly: GCA_015476505.1. NCBI lineage: Eukaryota > Viridiplantae > Streptophyta > Magnoliopsida > Poales > Poaceae > Urochloa > Urochloa ruziziensis. The sequence goes on along the minus strand of CM027123.1, from coordinate 6,801,797 downwards.
GTCTCTGTTCAGGCCCTGAACGACTTCAGGGGTTCTTGGCTTCTTGCAATTTAGGCTCCGTTTCAAGTTTCCACTTGTATGTTTAGCTCTGATTGAAATTCTCGGGTTCTCGCATCCAAAGTACTACTATCATTTAGTACTAGGACCAATTTGTGCCCCAGAAACGAGAAACTGGACTAAAATGGCATTGTGCAAAATGTGATATTGTGTCGCACTTATGCTGGACGATCTGTAAACGTGATCGAAACTGAAATTTTAAAGAGCAAAATCGCTTATTAAAACGTTTGAACTCTGAAACAGATTCAGGCTAGGCTTGCTGAAATGCCTCAGCTAGCGATATCGCTAAACAAACTGGGTAATCGGCAACAGAGCAGAGTGCGGGCAAAAACGAAATTATAGAAGGGCCAGGGGTACAATATTACATTGCTCAACATTCAACAACGCAGAGCTGGTCCAGGGACCAAAATTTAACTTGTTGGAATTGGCGGGGGCCGCGCGAACGCGTACTCCCTCTACCACAAATTATGACGTCCACTCTCCCACTTGGGGAGATGGTAGACCAGCGCACCCACCAAGTGCAATGTGGGCCACTGATCTAGGCCATGGGCCTTCTTGATCGCCCATCGACCCCGTCCAGGTAAGTATGGAACAAGGGAGCCCCTGGGCGTCGTTTTGTAGCCAACGCGCCCGCTCGCTGCGCCATGGGGTGCCGAGGTGGGACTAAAACCCGCAGCGCTCCTGGGAGGGAAACGAGTAGTCAGGAACGGAGTACGAGCCGCCGGGTTGTTGTTTCGAGTCGCTGAACTGGGCCGACAAGAGAGACAGCTAGATGGGCCGAGCCCATTAATCTTCTTGTTCTGTTTTTTTTTTGTTGGTTTTGTTCTTGTGCCGATTTGAGAACTCGGTTGATGCGTCGGTTCATGCTCTTTGTTTAGAGAAGAGAGTGTGGGGGCATGGCATGAAAGGTGCGGTGCGTCCAACGTCCATTATCCGTTTTGATTGGTAAATAATGCAGTTGTAGTGCCGGCCTAATCAGCTCTTTTGCAATGGTGGATTTGCGCGATCCCTTATCGCATAACCGTGGTATATGTATATCATCCGGGTTTATCAATCAATCGATCAATAAATCAAAATCAGCTGCATCGTGGACGCAAAATTTTCTTGTTTCTGATGGTGGCTCGAGATATCGCATAGAGTGACATGCCAGCGAGCCAGTACGTGGTAATTTTCCTGCCGTGTTTTTTTTTCTTTTCTCGTACCGATGTGTTTCTTCTTCTTCTTCTTTTCTTTTTTTTCCCTTTTCACTCGCGCCCGTGCTCCGTGTGGAGAAAGTCTACCGTGGTGCTCTGTGACAATGGATGCACCACGATACGAGTTGCGAGTGTTGTTGCATTTGTCGTGGTGTGGGAACGTCGAGAGGGACGGTGGGATACGTGGTCACGTTGGTCACAAAATTGTGGTGTGCCACTGGCCACGTGAATGGAGCCGTACGTCACTCAGTGCCCTCACAGCTGGAGGGGCTAGCTAATCCTAGTACACTGTATTATACATAATTGAGCCAATAAATATTTTTTAGTTGACATGGTGCAAAAGGAAATGAAGAGTGAGAAGGAAGTTGGCACGAAATTCTGCTTCATCCAAAAGTAAACTATACAAATGTCATACGTCCTACACAATTAAATGTTTTGTGTGACCTATGAAACTATATCTACGATATTGCATATCGGAACTAGCTGTATACCTTTCACTACAAGTCCACAAGAGGTGAGACAATTGAGGGTTACAAAATGGTCAAGCTAGTAGCAGTACTACTCCGTAGTAGTTAGCTATACGGTACAGCAACTCTGACTTCTGAGTGAGGTGATGGATTCAATCCGTACTCGACTTGGGTGGACGTCTACCTAGCATCCCAAATGTTCTAGCAACTAGCATGGAGTGCTGCAATACATGCCGGACAGGATTTACGTCTGTCGTTAAGGGCACTACTTCTAACACATGTAGTCAGGATTTGTGATAGCCAGTGTCCTGAGCAAGAGCAACTAATAATCAAGCGACTCGACGAATGATCCTCCAAACTAACACGGGTAAAATTGGAGATCGATCGCCCGCCCCGTGCGCGATCTCAGCGCTCCGTGGGTTGATCGATTCAGATATTCAGCTGCTGCTGCTGTAGCGTCTCCCCGTGCAACCGTCAGCCGTCTGATCTGACACACCTCACTCTCTCCGTCTCCCCACCAGTCTGCTAGTACAAGTCAGAACACTGCCGCAACCGACCACCGAACCGCGACACGTACGGCGAGCGCGCCACTGCACAAAGCGTCCGGGGCGCGCGGCAGCCTCGACACGAGGCATCCCACGCACGCAGCACGCACGGCCGCCGCCACCCGCCTCGCCTGTGTCCCTGGCCGCTGGCCTGGATGTGCCACGCACGGCGGCGAGCCGGCGCGCTCATCCCGCCGGCCTTGCCTCGCAGGTTGATCAGGCGGGGGAGGAGGAGGCGAGGTGGACATGGGCGCGGCAGACGGGGCAGCGGGAGGCGGCCTGGAGCCAGGGCACGGCGCAGGGCCAGTGGAAGCGGTGCGCGCAGGGCAGGTGCGCCACCACCTCCCCGGCGCGGAGCTCCTCCAGGCACACCGCGCACTCCCACGCCTCCGCCTCCGCCTCAAGCGGCGTCCTGCACCGACCCAGCCGCCTCCAGCTGAACCGCCGGCGCCGGGGCGGCGCGCCTCCGCCGTCCTTGGGTTTCGTGAACACCTCCCGCTGCAGCGCGCACGGCGCCGCCGCTGGCCGCGTGGTGGAGATCGTTGGTGATACCGTCCGTGCCGCTGCTCGTGCTCGTTGCGCGGGGCTTCGCCGTCGGGGGTCGCACGGCGACCACGCTCTGATGCCTGCAGCAAGGTGTTCAGAGTTACTGGTAGTTCTTCGGATCCAGACAAATCAAGCATCCCGGCGCTAATTTGGATCGAGCTAATGTGAACTGCTATGAGTTGTTGCAGCGTATTATGAAGGTGATGATGGAACTAGATTCCAATACCACGTTGCTGCAAAGGGAAATACCACTCCATATGATTGGATTTATCAATCTATCTTACATACTAGTATTTCCTAAATCGAACGGGCCGAGTCTAGACTAGGAAAATCATCATTGCTATAACTGAACCCAGGAGGATCAATCAAGTAGGGCCCTATGGATTCTGAACCTCAGCTAGAGCCTCTAATAGAAGTGGAAATGCTTTGGCTCCGAAGGACCGTGCGGCGAGCTACATCTATCAAGCAGAGAATGGCAGCAGCAAAGCAACACACCTCTTGCTCTTGACCACAGCCGGTTCTCTCTGGCCCCTGAGCTTCTGGTCCAGCCTCTCCTTCGCCTCCCTGGCGTTGCTGTCCAGCGTCCACGCGCGCGCCACCATCTCCTTGCACACGCCGCTGCTCCTCTCCTGCACCCAAAACTCACAGCAAACTAATCAGAACAACCACCACCACCACATGCACGAACAAGATTTGAACTGAATCGTCAAGAAATGAGAGGGAACTGAATTGAAATGAGAGACCTTGGAGGCCGCCGACGACGATCCAAGAAGGTGGGCGCGGTCGTGCACGCCGGTGTGCAGGCAGAAGGACGGCCTTCGCGTCCCGCACGGCGCTTCCGCTGCGCTGGCCGACGACGACCCGCCCTGCCGGAGCCGCCGCCGCCGCGCGCACTCCACGCCGGGGAGCATCCCGGCCATGAGGACCATCCGGCGTCAGCGGCAACGAACACAATTGGCACCGTACGTCACACGCGGCAGAGTGATGGCAACAACACGCCACCTGCAACGCCTGCCCGCCTAGCAACAACTAGCTAGCTACACCTAGCCTTCTGAGTTCTGATGATTGTCCTGCACGCACTGCTGATTTAGAGTGGGGAGGCTCTGCAACTATAAGGGATTGGTGTATGTGGAAGCCCTCCTCCATCCGGAGCAGGAAGAAGATGAGGACGAGGACGAACCCACCCATCTCCGACGACGACCAGTCATCAGTGCCATCTCTTTTTTGGACGGGGAGCAGAATCTTTCTATCTATAGAGGGAGGAGGAACTATAGGAAGGACGACGAGGAGGAGAGCTCATGCTGATGGCGTGCCAAATGCCAATGGCCCAGCTATCTACCTCTCTTCCTCTTCGGACTACGGTTACGCTAAGTAGGGATGCCGGGTTCTCTGTGGAGCCTGACAAGGGATTCCTAGAAACACTTATTTAGACACTTCTGAAAACAGCATTTTTTTTCATGGCCTACAAATATTTATTTTTCCTTGCAAAAGATCGGAGGGATTATTTGGTTGGTTACCGTACTTTGCACCGAGGTAAATGTGAGAAATAGAATATCCCCCGCACAAATTTAGCCAGCCTATTTTGGACGAGGCTGATGACTACACTCGTTTCTTTCTTTGGATATGTATATGTGCTTCCTTCCAATATGTGAGGCTAGCAAGCAGCGATTCTTTCTTGTCGTGCAGATTTTACTAACAGCTGTGAAGAACCATCGATCTCAGCAATTCTTAAGTAGGCAAATTATATTGAAGCTAACAAACACGCACAGGATAATTTACAATCCAATCCACATCCTCGTTTCAAATCAAAACCGTAGCAGGGTACAATGATCACTGTACGGTGCCACCACAGCCACACCTTCGATCTCCCCTTCTCACTGCAATAACATCTCGGCAATGCCAATCAATGTTACGCGCGCATCTGAAAGCAACAGCCCTTGACTTGGGCGACGAAGAACGAAGCAACCTCGTGTTAGGGAGAGAGATAGAGAGAGAAAGAAAAGAAAAGATTTTTTTCGCGAAAACAAAAGAAAAACATTTCGATCTTCCTGTTCCTGCAGATCCGTCCGCGGTTGCTGTCACGAGCGAGGAGCTTTCCCGTTGGGTCGCCATGGCGGACACCGGACAGCGACGGGGGCCGCCCCGCCCACTGAGGTCTCTCTGGAGCATGCACGCGCGCGGCCATTTCCCAGCATTATTTGTGGGCGCCCGCGCACCAAATAAACCCCAAGCTGTGTGGCGAGCGTGATGACAACGCATCGCACACCAGCAGCACCACTTTCCATTCGAGAATACACAAGGAAAACCTGAACACTCCGACTCTATCATGCACTCTATCATGCATGGACTCAGGAAGATTTTCGTTGGAATCCGTCTGTTTGTTTAACCAATCACGCGTATTGCTTAGACGTGTTTTAGCCGGTAACCCACATAAGCCAAGACTACGGGCGCGCACGCCATGGCCATGCCGCGATCAGCTAGAGCCAATCACCGTATTGATGGTGATCCGTCGCTGCTTATCTGAAGGAGACGGACAATAGCTGATGCAATGCAGATTGGCATTCCATCGTTTCAAATTAAGAGCAAGAGATGGGACAGTGGTCTCTTTGGAGAGCAACGGTTTAATAATGGATCAACTGTCCTCAGTCTGAATAAAGATATGGTTAATGTTGAGTGATCCAGATACCTAAATGCCTTTGCTTGGCTGGACGCTTTGAGCCCATGTCTGTTTCTGCACGAGGTGCCAAGTGACCGTCACAAAGTCAGATCGAAAATCGTGTAGGGGAATCCTTGAGGAGGATGTGGATTCCACTGCCTTGGATGTAAAGGCAAACGCGCTATATTCGTAGCTACGTGGATACTAGCAACATTTCCGCAGCTGGATTCACTTCTAACAAAATTCCAACTTCCTCTGATTCACCTCTTTTTTTCTGAAGCAGAGTATCTCTAGGTAGCCAATTGCCCAATTCCTTGGAAACTCTACTAGAATTTGAGAATTCACATCAAGCCAGAATCCAACTAGATTTCCAACCATCTGAGACTGAGATGCTGCCATAAGAATTGTTCGTTTGAGTGAGCCACTGAAGTTGGCCAAAAGACAAGCAGGCTGTCAAGACCAGTCCAGACTGTCACCAGATGGTAAGGTGATTTATCTACTACACGGTAACACGAGGTTGGATTATCCGGGCAATCAGCAGCACTGTTCATCTTGACCTGGATGCAGGAATGCTCGCCAAGCCAGGGCCGAAGATGATCGCCATGTGCTTTGCTGCTCATATTGCAAGTTGCATGATTTCTTTGTGCTTGGTGGGGTCTGAGAAAAATTAAAGGAGCACAGAATTAACGAAACTGAATGTTGTGAAGAAAACATGCATGTGAATGAGCAGAAATAAGGCCAAAAACTTCCACTCTCCTAGCATAAAAACCAGACGAAAAACATGTATGAGATGCAAGGTGCTCATGTGTTCTGTAGAATGAATCTGTACTTTGCCTTGGGGTCACTCATTTGTATTCAGTGGTTAATACAATGCAACTCAGCAATGAAATAGCAGCTAGACACAAGATAGCAAAATAACCCCAAGGCTTTATAGATAACAGATATGTGCTATTGGTATCTTCATGCTACCAAACAGAACAGCAGAAACAGTTAAAATAAGCACGGTAGGAGTAACAGCAGCAGCAGCAGCATAGTAAAGCAGGACTTACATTGCATCCACCTCCTTTAACATACCCAGGACCATGGCATTCATTTCTGCAAATCTGTAACGGTCCAGACTGAATTACAAAACAAAATTTGATAGAAGAACAGCCGTGATTATATAAGGCCCATTATCAATTGTGTTAAATATTTGTTCTCTAAGCCATTTTATAGAAAGACGTATATCTTCAGAATAAATAAATGGCCCGAATGCCCATTCATGTGTGAGTAATCAACTTTAAAGCCCTGCCAATATTCATCATTTTTTATCACATTGAGAGATAAGCAAGGTGCTGAGAGCTAACCCAAGAAAGATCTGACCCAGCGAGCCCAAGCTGCGTCCAGCCCATCTTATTTCAAACCTGAAACAACTTATCTTCATGAAAACCTGTATCCACAGTATCCAAACAGCATTTGGCTGGGCTGGTTTGACCCAATGGAATACAAGAGCACTCAGGGAAGAGAGCCTAGAAAATATGGGTTTTATGACCCATCCTAACATTTGTTTCATTTAACTGCGACAGGTAAACGGTACTCCCTCCGTTCCAAAATAGATGTCATTCTCGCTTCCCGAGAAGTCAACATTTTCAAAATACCGACAATTATATGCTAAAATATATAAATATTTATGCTAAGTAATTAGTATCATTGGAAAGATCTTTAAGTCTAGTTTTTTAACAAATTTATTTGGAGATGAAAATGTTGCACGTTTTTTCTACAAATCTAGTCAAAGTTGAGAAAGTTTGACCGGCACGCATCCCATAACGTCATCTATTTTGGAACGGAGGGAGTAGAAGGTTAGCCACAGGAACTATGATAAACTTGTGTCATAAAACATAACCTGTTTCATGACAAACTATGAATTTTGCCATGGTCTCCAAATCATAACTTTAGTATCTGATTTATTGTACTTTTCAACTACTCCATGATCAAAGTACTTTTTGAGACAAACATATCACTATCACTATATGATGGATCTCAATGTTGACTAAGATATATTGGTCAAACTACAATGAAGCCTGCACAAATCCTAAAACAACATTCACTTCTGACTGGAGAGAGTTAGTTTGATTATTTACTGAGCAGATGAACTGTTTTTGGACACAAGTTTATCATAGTTTCATTGTGGCCTCGTGTTTCATGAACTTCTGATTATGTGTTTCATGAATTCAACCTATGAACCTATAGTAAATAACAGCACAAGATATATAATGCCGAGGTAACCATTTTTTACTGGACAACTGAATACTCCTAACTGTATGTGGATCAGTGGATGCTAACTACAGTTAACAAGCACTACTAGCTACAGTGTAACAAACTCCTACACAAGAAAAAAAAATCCTTCAAGAAATCAGGAGCTGAAATGCTACATATCAAAGATAAGAGTAGAATAATTCATGTAAAATACAAGAGTCAGAACAGAGGATCACATATTAACTGTAAGTCTGTAAGAAGCCGAAGAATACCTAAAGGAGCATAAGACCAAATAAAATCATACGAAAAAAACAAAACTCTGGAAATGCTAGCAAAAGTACAAAATATGTGAATAGAGATTAATATGACTTGAAATAACAAGTCATTGATCAATGTTCTCTAATTATAATTGAGCATTAAAGATGTATACAGATTAATACTTCAAGGCAAACATGATATGCCAGCTTCTTTGCAACAAATGCCAAAAATGAGCACAAAAATAAGCCATATCCATATCATCGAGTAAATCATACAGTTTAGAAAGGTTGACCCCCAAGTCTAACAGAAATGTCTATGAATCAAAAAAACCTAACAACTCTACAAAACTGTGATAAAGGACCAAGCTATTTATAGCACAAACCATGTATGAATCCAAGGGCGCATGCCAAACAACACTACAACAGTGGTGTCAGTTATGCCCAAAATCGTGTGCCTATACCACCCATTATGCTGATGACGGGTCTTTAACATGGTACATGTATGCAAAACTCAAACACAGATCACGGTCACGCCGATCACCCCACCCACCCCATCCTTTGAAACCAGCCTGATATCCCTCTTGCCTCTGGATAATGCGAACTGGCCAATCAGCTTTGATGTTAGGGACCTTGTCGATCTCCTCTAATTCCACAGCTCCTGAACCATTATCCACACAGACATTGCTCGAACCTTGGCCTTGGTGCAGGCCGCATTTGCCAAAATGTGCAGCACTTCTCCTAGGCCCCCTGAGACTGTAAACAGGAGCTCCAAACGACGGGTACACGGTTGCCCACATGGTTATATCCCAATTGTACTCATCAAATGCGCAGAACTGCTTAGCCTTGGCATGAATCTTCCTCCACACTGTTCTATTGAAGGCATAGCCAATGTTACCCATCTTCTCGGCAACCAAGCTCTCCCAACCTTCGCCTTTCGCCTTGACATCAGATGGTGCCAAATTGATAGCATAGCAACCGGGGCACTTCTTCGGTTTCAAATCCACAAGCAGCTGCGCGTTACGGTACGCGTTCGGGAAGATGTAGTGGTCCTCCTCTATGAAGAGAATGTGTCCATCGAAGTCAATGGTCTCCTCCATTCCATCCCACACGGTGTTCATCATCCACCACCAGTGGTGCTTGAGAGAAACAATTCTCGGAGACCGGTGGTTGCCGTACTGGTCCGGGTCGCCCTTGCACCCCTTCTCCTTGGCGTTATCCCTGCTCTGGCAGTCCCCGGGGGTGACGCCGGGGAAGGCATCTGGGAAGAGGTGCGGCGAGTAGGGCGCGAAGATCTGCTTCACCTGGCAGAAGTCGATGCCCTGCACAATCTTGTCCATCTCCGGGAAGTACCCATCGTGGCTGACGATGAGCAGCGCCTCCCCGATGCCCTGGACGCGGGAGAGGCTGTCGACGACGAGGCGGAGGTAGCGGGGGCGGTTGTGCACGTAGAGCACGATCTTGAGGTGGCCGTCGGGGAGGGTCCGGAACCGGCCGGCGTTGCGTGGCGGCAGCGCGTTGCGCGCGGCGAGCGAGAGGGAGAGCGAGCTCTGGCGCGGAAGCCGCGGCGTGAAGGACGGGTCGAGCAGGATCTTCCGCTGCGCGACGCTGTGGTTGGCGTTGGCGTTGCCGCGGGAGGAGACGAGCCGGCGCGCGGACGCCGGAAGGTCGCCGCGGCTGCTGGAGCGGAGGAGCCCGGTGACGACGAAGACGGCGAGGATGACGAGGAGGAGGAGCGGCGCGGTGCGGGAGCGGAGGCGGGCGCGGTGGTGGTGGTGGTGGTGGGACGAGGAGGAGGTGGAGGAAGAGGAGGAGGCCGGCATGGCGGCGCCTCCGAGTCCGAGATCCTAACCGGCGGCCGCGGTGGGATAGCCGGATCTCGCGCCGGCAAGGACGCAAGGTGGAGGAGTTTGTTGGCTGCTGAGTAGTGGAGCCTAGCTAGTCTTGAGAAGACCGCGTCGGCGTGGCGATTTGGCGGAGCTGGGGGGAAGCAAGCAAGAGACTTTTCTTGGCGTGTTGTCTGCTTTTGCTTGTGATTGCATTGCAGCGGAGTATGTTCTGCCTTTAACGGATTTCCATATGTTCCCTCTTTATTACGCTTTCCACTCCAAATTTAGTATAACTCCATATTTCAGAGCTTGAGTTCCCTTTTTGCCAAAAATAAAAATAAAATTGAACTTGCTATGTGGACTAATTAAACGCTTTATCACTTCCTCTCTCTGGTCAGGAACCTGATGGTGTCCTGAATCCACTATTTCTAGTTTAAATTACAAACTACCATTTTGTGTTTTGAATAATAGTAGTACGTTTATATCGAAGAAGAGAGTAGTTTCATATGATTACATGTGTTGCTATGTGATGTAAATATAACGTGACATAAAGTAGTGGTCAAAGTTGAGTCGACACCGTGCCAATGTAAAACATCATTTATTCGAGATGGGAAGGGATGATGGGGATTCCTTATGCAATATTCACCCTGCGCTGCAATTTTTTCGCAGTATGTAGGAGGTTACTATCCATATTTCTACCAAGTGATGCAACCATTTTTTTTTCTACGAGTTTTTTAAGGAATGCAACACGAGAACTTTTCTGGAGGCCATCCATTCTATTTCTACTCTCGAACAAGCACGTTTAACTTTAGAGTTCTGAAGGGACCCGATGCTTTAATGAAAACATTCAAACATAACATTAATTACACTTTTGATGTCTTTAGCAGGCAAATTTCGGAGCGAAGTGTGCCTAGTTACTCGGTACAAAAAGATTACAATAGGTAGGTCATGTCGAGATAATTCTTTTTAGAAAAATTATGTCGAGATAATTTGACGAGCCTAAAAAAAAAACTGAGCACATTGACGAGCCTCAAATGATCGATCACTGACTGCATTGTGTGTCATTTTTTTGTGAGCAATGCATTGTGTCGCGGAAAAGGTCAGCCCAGGCCCAATTTCCGTCAGGACAAACAACGGGTTCGGCAGATCAGCGATCCGGCCTTCATCACGGCCCGCCGCAACTCGCGACACAGCAGAGTCGCGCGCTCGCCTTGTTTGACTGCTCGTGCCGTGCGGTGGCGACGCCTCGTTCCGGTCCTCCCTCCCACTCTCTGTCGCGCCTTTCCTACGAGGCTACGACTGCTTGCTGGCGCCTGGTGAAGGAGCCTTCGTCCAATCCATTCCTGCTCCTTCAGCTGCTCCGGCGTGTCATAATGTTTTCCGGTCGTCTCCTGATCCCGTTCCATGCGTTACGTGACTGCTGAAGCTGTGGTGATATATGATATGGTTAGCAGGCCGCCTGGACGAGGAGATGTCTTTGTCGAATGCGCTCTCGGCGTCATCGAGGGGGATCAGTGGACCACTGTTGATGCAAACGCAAGGAACGCTGACGGAGACGGAGGAACCGACGGCGACACCTAAAAAAATTGAAGAACAGAGTAGAAGCTGCCAAACAGCCAGCAATGTTCGGTTCCAATTGGCACGCACTCAGGAATCATGGCCTCAGCTCAGGGTGGACAGAAACCAAAGGGGTGGGTTGGTTAACGACAAATGGAACAGCCTGCAGTAAAATAACCTGGGTCCAATTAAGGAGCACGCTCATGGAGTGAGTAATTGGCAGCCTGTTGACCCTGCAGTCCTGCACGGCTGCGCCACACCCTGTAGTAGAGTGGATCTCGATCGCGAGCCACGACAATGACATCCCAGATCTGAAGAAACGGAGAGCAACGCACTCGTCTGCCCCTCTACACGATCACGACTTTTGCATTGTCCTTCCTCTCAACAAACCTCGTCAAGAAGCCAAACTAACAGTTGTGCAAACTCCAAAACGGTAGGTTTATGCGAGTGGTAAATCCTAGCAACGTTGTTAATTGTAAACGAAGTTTTACACCCCAAATCCCAAACCAGAGCTCTGAAATTCTTCACGCAGGCAGGAGCAGGAAGTAGGCAAGTACTAGGACGCTGCCGATGTCAAGTCTCGGACATGAGCGAGCAAAACCCCCGTCACAGGGGCAAAGGGCAATGCGGGGAATTCCAGCGGAAGCTTCCACACGCCAAAATCCTCCCAAAGCAACGCAGCGCATCACACCGTATAAACCAGACCACCCTCCCGAGCCCCCTTCTTCCCCCGTGTCATTTCGTCCCCACCCCGTCCCCCAGATCTGCCCCGCCGCCACCGACACCCCCTTTCCCTCTTCCTCCGGCGAGCTCCTCGCCGGAGCAGGGGCCACCACCACTAGACGCAACCCCGCCGCCGCCCAGATCCGCCTAGAGCTCCAAGTCCCCCGATCCAGATCCGAGGCCAGCGATGGCCCGCCCCCACGGCGCGCTCCTCCTCGTCGCTGCCGCGGCGGCGGCGGCGCTGCTGCTCTCCGCGCTGCCGGGCGCCCGCGGCTTCTACCTCCCGGGGAGCTACCCGCACAAGTACAACCCCGGGGAGCTCCTCAGCGTCAAGGTGAACTCCCTCACCTCCATCGACACCGAGATGCCCTTCAGCTACTACAGCCTCCCCTTCTGCGTCCCGCCCGAGGGCGTCAAGGACAGCGCCGAGAACCTCGGCGAGCTCCTCATGGGCGACCGCATCGAGAACTCGCCCTACCGCTTCAAGATGTACACCAACGAGTCCGACGTCTTCCTCTGCCGCTCCGCCCCGCTCGCCCCCGACGCCTTCGCGCTCCTCAAGAAGCGCATCGACGAGATGTACCAGGTCAACCTCATCCTCGACAACCTCCCCGCCATCCGCTACACCAAGAAGGACGACTACTTCCTGCGCTGGACCGGCTACCCCGTCGGGATCCGCGTCGGCGTCGACTACTACGTCTTCAACCACCTCCAGTTCACCGTCCTCGTCCACAAGTACGAGGACGCCAATGTCGCGCGCGTCATGGGCACCGCCGACGCCACCGACGTGATCCCCGCCGGGGGCAAGGACGCCGGATCCTCCTCTGGCTGGATGGTGGTTGGCTTCGAGGTCGTGCCCTGCAGCATCAAGCACAACCCGGACGATGTCAAGTCCACCAAGATGTACGACCGCTACCCCAGCAAGATCAAGTGCGACCCGACCACCGTGTCCATGAGCATCAAGGAGAACGAGCCCATTGTCTACACTTATGAGGTCAACTTCGTCGAGAGCGACATCAAGTGGCCGTCCAGGTGGGATGCCTACCTGAAGATGGAGGGGGCCAAGGTGCACTGGTTCTCCATTCTCAACTCCCTCATGGTGATTGCCTTCCTTGCTGGTATTGTGTTTGTCATACTGTTGAGGACTGTGAGGCGTGATCTGACCAAGTACGAGGAGCTTGATAGTGAGGCGCAGGCGCAGATGAATGAGGAGCTGTCTGGGTGGAAGCTTGTGGTCAGTGACGTCTTCCGTGCGCCAAGCAACCCGATGCTGCTCTGTGTCATGGTTGGGGACGGCGTTCAGATCCTTGGGATGGCGGTCGTGACCATTCTGTTTGCTGCACTTGGTTTCATGTCCCCTGCCTCCCGTGGTACTCTGATCACAGGCATGCTGTTCTTCTACCTGGTCCTTGGAATCCTGGCTGGATATGCTGGTGTTCGCGTATGGAAGACAATCAAGTGTGGGGATCACTCTGGGTGGGTTGGTGTTTCATGGCGGGTGGCCTGCTTCTTCCCCGGCATTGCATTCCTGATCCTGACCACACTCAACTTCCTGTTGTGGGGAAGCCAGAGCACGGGTGCCATCCCCTTCTCGTTGTTCGTTGTGCTGCTTCTGCTCTGGTTCTGCATCTCTGTGCCGCTCACACTTGTTGGTGGATTCCTTGGTGCCAAGGCACCGCACATTGAGTATCCTGTCCGCACGAACCAGATCCCTCGTGAGATCCCTCCTCAGAGGTACCCATCCTGGTTGTTGGTTCTTGGAGCTGGCACACTGCCCTTCGGCACCCTATTCATTGAGCTCTTCTTCATCATGTCGAGCATATGGATGGGGCGTGTGTACTATGTTTTTGGATTCCTCTTCATCGTCTTGCTGCTCCTAGTCATTGTCTGCGCTGAGGTTTCACTGGTTCTGACTTACATGCACCTGTGTGTTGAGGATTGGAAGTGGTGGTGGAAATCTTTCTTCTCATCTGGATCAGTGGCAATCTACATTTTCTTGTACTCAATCAACTATCTAGTTTTTGATCTCAAAAGCCTGAGTGGACCAGTGTCTGCGACCCTCTACATCGGATACTCGCTCTTCATGGTGATTGCTATTATGCTGGCAACTGGCACAGTTGGGTTCATTTCTTCATTCTGCTTCGTCCACTACCTTTTCTCATCGGTGAAAGCAGATTGAGTTTCTTCCTGCTGAGGAGTCAATCGCTCAATTGAGAGGTGAGCATAATGGACATTGAAAAGTTTGTAGTCACAAAAATCTTAGTTCATGTCATCTTTTGGTATACGGAGCCTGAATAACTGTTGTAATGATTACTAGGGTTCATCAATGAATTTTATGAAGAGGTGTTAGCAGCATGCGCAATGTAATAGAATGAATTCTTTATTCACATGTTGTGTTATTTTAGTTGCTTAGTCTGCCATTGTTATATCAACATTTACGCTTAGTATCATATATCTTCAACTTATTTTTAGTCTGAAATGTCAGATGCCATTATCTCATTCTAATAGATTGCTGCAGTTCCACATAGTTGCTGCAAATTATGATGGTATGATATTGCCTTTTGTCATTATGAATGTGTATCTGTTATGTGATACATCGCTGTTTTGGTTTTGAGTATCTGACAGCATGCTGTCTGTAGATGGTTTTCTCTACAGTTGTAGATTGCTAGGCAAATTATATATAGCAATGCTGTATGTAAGGTTGCCAATCAATGGCCAGCACAACAGGCCATTAGTTGTGATCAAAGTAGCCTGACTTTTATATCTGTTCTTTTTCTGTCTTTTCTACAGTCATTAATAGTGAAATAGCATATGTTTCCTGAATTGTTTAGTACCCCCCAGCTTTGAACCAAACTGGAGGAGAACCCCCACTGTTCTTCAGTTTCAAAGCTTTGTGTGTCTGCTGCTGACCTGCTGTATCTTGCTCCAACCTTGTAGCATATTGCTAATGTCACTGTTATGCTCTATTCCATGTTTGCCGTTTAGTTTCTTTTGTTTTGTTCCATGGATAGATTAGTTGCGGTCCAATGCTCTCCATTTTGCAACTTTTTGACAATGGAACACATATAGAATAGATGCGTCCGGTTGTATCCTCGGAGCCCCATGCCCCCAAGGTACTCAGGTTGCTACGATCCAAAATGCAGAGGTGTGTCTCCTTCCACAACAACTTGTTTGTAAGGATTAGAACAATAAGGATCCTTGTCCATAGCAAATTGGCAGTGGCTGTCAAGTGTCAACACTTGATCCTGAATTCTCATGAAATTGTTAAATCTGGCTGAATTATGAGACAGGCAGGCAGGAAATTGCTTTTTCTATTTTAGATATTGATAGTGTTTACACGCTGGCACTGGGTCAACTTTTGACCTAGATGCTACCACGGATCCGTGGGTGGTTGTGCTCTGTGCTTTGCATCAGAATCGATGCATTGTTAACTGTAATCGAGGTCATTCTGTTTCGCCACTTGAGCTCGTCCCTAGATTCTTAAGCTAATACTACACTTGATACTGTACTCTGGCTAGTTTATCATGCTGTGTGGTTAAGGTGAGCACAATACTGTGTCATATGACGAGTGCCTGCAGAAATACCTGCATGACACGATCAGATTGTTTCAATAGAAACTTTCCAGCGAGCAATTGTGCAAAACAAAGGTTAAGCATCACAGATTCACAGTTGTGATGTCGATGGTGATTGTTTAGCATTTGAAATTGACATCATGGATCAGCAGTTCCCGTTGTTAAAAGTTCTGTGAACTTACACTGTTCAGTGTTGTCAATATGTACGCGACTTGTGCAATGGCATCGCTGAAAAACTGTTGTGGTTTAGCTCCTCTGATCAGCGGTTCATTGTCGTCTACTCCGTATATCTCACGAGCCATTTGCAAACGGCAGGCCTGCATCATTCCAGACTGTTACGAGAAATTCCAGACGTCTCTTGTTCGGCACCAGCTCAGCCGACCGCACCGGCCTAACTAGAGGTCGGCGGCCAAACAAGATAGCTTTTGTTCCAACGGCCAACGCGCAAATCACCGCAAGCAAGGCAATGGCATCCGCCGATTTGGTTGCACCTCCCGTCGGGCATGACGAGCGATCGCATTCGATGCACTGGGGCAGCGACGCGTAAACCGCCGTGCCCCTCAGGTCGTCACACCCTGCTGCAGAGAGAAAAGAGGTTTGTTCACGTGTACTGTATGAAGCTGGTTCTTCAGGCTTCCTGCAGCGTCCACCGAGTCGGATTGATTGACAAACACTGAATTGTTTGATAAACCACGGGGAGAAGAACTTCGGCGGTCAGCGGTCAACAACAGGCCTTCTAGAGTTGGTAAAGAACGTACTACATTCAACTAGTCCAAAGAAGAATGGTTCGACCGGAGACGCAACCACGTTTGACAGTGATTTGCTCAAGCAGATGCACCTCTTCTAATAGTTACTGGCACGCCATTGGGGAAAAGTTTCCGGCGTTTGGTAGATTATAGTCGACTTCTTACTTGCGTGCAATTAGTTGCAGTCTTTGGTCTTTGGCCGGGCGATTACCGCTGCACCAAGCACGGCCGAGAAAGAGTCAAATCCACGTTGAAGTTTACTTAACTCGAACAGTAATCCAAACGGAAGAAACCTCTCCCCTCCAGCCACAGCTGAGAGCTGACCCCTTGCTGAACAAGGCAATTCGTCCAAGCTAGCCATTCCAGAATGACTAAACAAGGCAATCGCCGAAAGAGATGTTAAAACCATTCCAGAATGAAAGAACTCAATAGACAACGAGATTCATGTCTAAATTTTACCACTCACATATACTATTATATATAACAGCTAAACTGACAGATACAAACTTCATGAGACCATAGTATTACTCGTACATAGTAGGACCTTCACCTTCAGAACACTAACATCACATAACTTAAATCACTCCTTAACACATCCTCTACCACAAAACAGAACTCAAACGCACACCAAACCTTCGATTATTGCAACGATTAACCTAACCTGAATCATACTCAGGCCGTCGACTAGTAGAGACCACCTAAAACCAACTAATTCACACGCTAATTTACCCCAACTGCTGAGCCAAACGCCACCTAGAACAATAACCAACCCTTAATCCACCAACCAGCCTCTTAGTTATTCTACTACCTAAAGACATCAGCTTTCCAGAGAAGCGAACCGAGCTGCAAGCGACTTGTGAACCTAACCACCACCAAATCCAACCACCGGTTGCTCGTTCATCAACCCTTCCTCTGAAAAAATACCGGAAGAGGTTGATCGGAACGGCTACCGGGAGACTGATCTGATCCTGAGATGCTTTCCGTCGGATCCAACCGCCCATCAGGCGCTAACCATCCATAGATCTAGCCATGGTCGAGAACCACCGGACACGAGGGAGACGAGAAGAGACGAGGCAGAAAGGCGACGACTTCAGAGGAGCGGACGCTGGTCCGGCTGCTGTGGCCTATGGGGGCCGTGTTAGGCGAGCTTCAGGAGGCAGCGGAGGCCGCGGGTGGCCTCGGACTCCGCGCGCCGGAGGAAGAACGCCGGCATGGGGAGCGAGCTCGGCTCGGGAGCCGCGGAACAGAACGCCGGGCCCGCGTACCGGGCCGCGTCGGAGGCGGCGTGGGCCACGACCTTCTTCGTCGGCACGACGGCGGGCGCCTTCGGCCCGATCCGGCCAGTGGAGCAGAGGACGCGGTGGTCAACGGCCGCCACCGCGGTGGGTTTCGTCACGGGCGCTGCTACGACCGGCGCCGGTGCCGGCGCTGGGGCCGGGGCCGGGGCGGGGGCGGGCGGCTCCTCGCCGCGCTTGAGGATCCGGACCTCCTCCATAACAATCCGCTGCTTGGGCTTCTCCTTCGTCGGGGACGGCTGCTTCCGCGCAGCCGGCCTGGCCGGTGGGGATCGGCGGCCTGCTTGCGCCCCCTTAACGGGCGTTGACGCCGCCGCCGCCTTGGACGCCGGTGAATGAACCGCCGCCGCCTTAGGAGGCGGTGACGCTACCGCCGCTGCCCTGGGGGGCGGCGAGGTCGCGCCGGCCGGCTTGGGGCTCCTGCGCCGGCGGGGCTTCGTCGGGGACGGCGTGAAGGCGTCCAGATGCATCCGGTTGCTGAGCGCATCATGGGATCTGAGCACCGCGGTGGCCATGGCCGCCGAATCGGAAGAACTCAAACGAGATTTGACGAGAAGACTTCGAAACCAAGGAAAGGGTCGCTTGGAGGCGGTGAGGTGAGGCTACCGCCGCGGGGCTAACCCTAATAAACAGAGGGGAGGGGGAAGAAGAGACGGAGGGGAAAGAGAGAGGGAGCAATGCGAGGCGGAACGGGTCGCGATGAGGCGGCTTTTATGGACAGGAGACGAAGAAGGGATCAGGGATGCGTGCGTGGCCAGAACTCCGTTTTTTTTAAAAAAATCCTTTTATCTTTATTTTTCGTTTCCTTTGGGCTTGGGCTCGCCGGCTCGGTCGAGATCTTTTTTTGTTTTTGCGTGGCCGCGAGCGACGGGCGCCGTCGGATGCAGGCACGGGCGGCCCGCGGATGCCGTGCCGCGTGCGCGGTGGGCCTGGGTCTGGCACCGCCCGCCTTTGTTGAGTGGGGCCCACGAGCGGTTCGGCTCGGCCGTGTGTGTGACTCATCGTGATCGACATGGGCGGCTCGATTATTGGTGAGGTTAGGCCTTGCCCTTGGTCTTCATTCGAATTACAGGCCGTGCCATTGGTGCCTTTGTTTACTGTTAACCGTTTGTAAAAAAAAAAGCATGAGCATTATCAGATGTTAATCACGTGTGCTAATGTCAACATAGGAAGTAAACAAAAATATTAACCTCATTACAAAGAATCGATGCATCATGTATGGTTTCAAGTTGCAACATGAGACTCAGAACATCTATAGTAACTTTCTTGTTCTTGGTTAGGAGTATTTTTCATGAAGCTAGATTCGTGGCAATATCGTGGTTCCTTGGGAACATTGCGCCAAACTTTCCCTTGACTCCGGGCATAAAGAGGAGATGCGCAACAAAAGAATCTAAAATAAAACGAGAAAAAAGAAAGAGAAAAAAAATATGGGCAGTTGCCGTGGGAGCCGCGTAAGTGGAGGAGGTGGTGGGCCAGGCGACAGCTGTGGTGGGCATTCCAGCGGCCTGCAAGGCGGTTTCCCAGCAAGCACGCAGGGCCCAGCAGGCGCGTTCTCATTTACTAATCCCACCCACCCATAATTAAACCCTCCAATAATCTCCTGCTCCATAATTGGTGCTCGGCATCTCATCAAGGTGTAGTTGGCGTAAAAAAAACAAACCTTTGCCTCCACTGGACTATACTACCAAGGTTTAGCATCATTTGGCAGCGTGATTCTTTTCTGAAATAAAAAATGCCTATTTCCGATCCGTAATCTCACTATCTTCTATGGTCCTCTCGGTTACAACATAGATTAACAAACACATCTTTAGCCCCCTGTCATTACGCGCTGGTGGGCCCATTGCCCAGCTGAGAGAAGACACGGCACCCAATTCTTTCCTCACCTCTGGCGACCAAAACTTTGCCCTGCCGTGGGCCCGCTACTTCCCCTCGGGCCCGCACGTCATTGTCGCGCGGATACTAAGGTTTTCGCGAGGAGAGGTGTCGGCTTCACCATGATTAAAGCAGCGGCTAAAGAAAGGCCGGGGACACGTCAGACTGTGGCCTGTGGGGGCACAGACAGGGAGACGAAAGGTGATGCCGACATGGTAGCGTCCGCTCGCAGCTCGCTCCCTCGCTCACGTGCACCGCATGCACCTCCACCACTTTGCCTTTGCTTTCCTTTTGCTTTCCCTGGCGGCGACGACGCCGTCGACACAACAGGACGCGTGCGGAGTTGACACGGCTTGGCATTTTGGCTTCCTCGTATACATGACATATTAAATGTAGTCAAAAAAATAACCTATTATATGGATGGAGTTTACTTCGCGAGACGAATCTAATGAGCCTAGTTAGGTCGTGATTAGACAATAAATTGCTACAGTAAACATGTGCTAATGACGTATTAATTAGACTCATTAGGTTCGTCTTGCGATTTACTGACAGAATCTGTAATTAGTTTTGTAATTAGTCTATATTTAATACTTCAAACGTGTGCCCGACGTACTCGAAAAAAATTCACGAAACATCTAAACAGGGCCCACGGCGAGCTCACTGCTATCTATCACACGCTGCCGCCGCCGCGCGCGGCGGGGCTCGGTCTGCGACCATATGGCGCGGCAGCAAGGTTGCGCTCACGCGGACGCCGCGGAGTCAGCCGCTCCAGCTGTCCAGCACGACGGCATCAACACATCGTCTAACGAAATGAAACCTTTGGCGACTTTTTTTTCCCGAAGAAAAAACCTTTGGCAATTTCTACAGGGTTGAAATCATGGAAAGAAAGGAAAAAGGCAAGAGGGACTGCCTATCAATCAGTTAGGTGGTATGGCAAGATAAAGAGGAATCTTTGATACAGTAGGTCTCAGTCAATTCGCCGTCACAGCTAGTGTACGCAGGGAGCTAGCTTGAGCTTCGGCCCTACCACCGCCTCCACAGGCCATCAGCTGTTTCATCCTAATCGCTCCTAGGACGAAATCTGGAGCCCACGACGGCCGAATCGGCCATCGAGCAAGCAAGAATGTTCAATTAACAATCCCGATGCCAATGCCATTATTTGGTTCAAGTGTGACAAGCCTGTAAAACGTCTACTATTGTTACATGTAGCCAAGCACTTGAGTTTTGCTGCAATGACAAATTTTATTTATTTGTCCAGAACTCCAGATTACACCAAATGGAATACACCTGAAAACTGAAGCTGGAAGGACCCAAAAATCCCAGCCTAGCGTCCATATCTTGATCTCAACTGTTATACCTCAATCTAGTTGACATTGTGGAAGGAGTCGATGATGGCGTCGGCAAGATAATCACACTTAGCAAGGGAAAGCCCAGCTAACGAAATCCGTCCATCCTTGGTCATGTAGATATGCCATTTATCTGTCATGTTATCACTCTGCAAGCAATAAGAATGAAATTAGGTTGCAGTGTACGATTTTTATGTTTCAGCAATCAGTGTGCAAGTAACTGGAACAGCGTGTGGTCATCTGCAGTAGAACTGTAGAAGAAGCAGTGTTACCTGTGCTTTGTTCAAGCCAGTGTAGGAGAACATGCCAATCTGCCTCAGAATGAAAGACCAGTCCTTGCCACTCTTGTCCTTTGCCGACAAACTGTCATAGAGCTTCTGCCTTACATTCTTGATCCGCCCTGCCATTTGTTCCATCTCCTGCTTCCATTCACCAAACAAAGTTGGATCACCAACAACATTGGCAACTATCCTAGCACCGTGAATTGGGGGGTTTGAGTACATGGGCCGTGCCAGACGTTTCAGCTGGCTCTTTACCCTGAAAGCAAGCAACATGGAATGTCAGACAAAAGCAAGCTTTACAATGCAAGAATAGGAATATGATTCACCATAAATTTTCCATATAAAGCAACCATTGCATATTATGTGTTTGTTACCAATTTACCATGAAAGGGGGAGAAGTTAAAAACAGGCTGCCTACAGTGCTTGCAAGTGCTGAATAAAATGGAGAAAAATATGAATAGGCGGGCAATCAGTAAGAAAACAAAAGATTACCTATCTGCAACTTCTGGTGCTGAACAGACAACATTGATTGCCCCAATCCTTTCTGCATATAGACCAAGGTTCTTGCTGTAAGATTGTGCAACAAACACTTCCATCCCACGCTTAACAAAAAGCCTGACAGAAAATGCATCTTCATCAAGGCTCCCACTGGCAAAACCCTAAAAGTAAAACCTACAAGTCAGTAGGAAACATATTGTGATAAACAAGAAACAAAGTACACAAGCGAAAACTACTCACCTGATATGCAACATCAAAGAAAGGCATATGTTTTTTCTCTTGAATGACGTCTGCGATTTTCTCCCACTGTTCAGGAGTTGGGTCTATTCCAGTTGGGTTGTGGGCACAACCATGTAGCAGAACAAAAGATCCTTCAGGAGCAGCCTGTTGTGCAAACAGGAAACACATGGATAATGTCATAATCAATCGTTTGATTCCCAATGAATTGTACGTTTTCAGAACAAAAAGTTTATTTAGATGAATACAGCCCTAATTTACTGAAGCATCACTTTTTAAAAAGTACCCAATAAAAATAATCAAATGGAAGATAGCTAGTGAAAATAACAATACTGAATCTAAATGCCAGAGCACCAAGTACCTCAATGTCAGCTATCATTCCCTCAAAATCCAATCCGACAGTCTTGGGGTCATAGTACCGGTACTCTGACCAAGGTACTCTTGCATCATTGAAGATGTTCTTGTGGTTCCCTGTTAACATGCAGAATGAATGAAATTAGAAGATAGGCAACAAGATACCAGTGTTTGATAAAAGACAACAAGATACTTCACAAAAGAACGACAACAGTTCAAAACTCATGACTCATGAGTTGGGCACATAACCCGTGAAGAATAGTTGTGGCAACATACTAACCCCATGTGGGCGATGATATAAGCACTTTGGCTTCAGGGAAGTATCTTTGTATAAATGCTGCAGCAAGGCGTAGTGATCCAGTGCCTGAAAGAGATTGAAGTGTAGCAACCTAAAGAAGAAGAGTTAAATAAAGTTTAAGTAAACTAAGCAAAGGAAACACACTATCAGCATTATAAAATCCTATGAGCACAGTATTGGCAGAAAGGACAGCATGGAACATACCAGTCCTTGCTTGATGACAGGGTTATCAGCTCCAAGCAGTAGGTCTGCAGTTGCTTTGTTAAATGCGGCTAATCCTTCAATAGGAAGATACTGCAACATAAATGATAACTTCAGTCATTCAGTTTCAGATGCATAAGACAAAATGAAATTCGGGAGAAATTAATTCTTATGATTGTTTCACTTGAATTCCAAACTTCCACTGTACCTCTTTGTTTTCTCCTTTCTCCAACATAAGATTTTCAGCCTGTGTCAAGGAAAAGAGAGCATGAAGACATGAACCTCTATTATTAAGAAAATTGCTGGTGCTGATTAGACTCACCTTCTTGACTACATTGAGAACATAGGGCTGCAACTCTTCTGTTCTATAGGCACCAACACCAAGATTGAGCTTCAGGTCATTTTTATCTGCTTTAAAGGCCTCTGAAACCCCAAGAATTGGGTCTGGAGGAGCCATTGGAACTCCTTCAAAACGAGAAACATCCACTGCAAGGGCCATCATGACACGGCCAAAGTTCTGCGTACAAGAAAGGAACAACCATAACTTAAAACATAAATTACACAGTTGTACCAAGAGATGTCAAATCTTCAGACAGGACCAAACATTAAATAAAGGTGACACAATATACAAAACACCACCATTAATGAAAATGATAATTATTGCATAACTAGCAAGCCTGTCAACATTGACATGTCTTAGATTCGACTTAAGAAATTCTAGTGTGTAGCGTACCTATCAACGCATTAAAATATAGGTGGTGGTATATAAGTATTCCTATAAGAACTATACGGCACACAGCCACGCCATTTTGTTTACTATGAAACGAAGGTCCTCTCAGAATCCTAATACAACTCATATTTGCTTATGCTCTGACAGCTGCGTGGTCATAAGCGAACTTAAGATATTTCTGCATGCAGAAATACAGTAAGTATCACAAGTATTTTTTCGTAAGTCAGTCAGCAAAGTAGTCCTCCATTCAAAGACGGTGATCTCATAAAATGCTGATAGATCAATGGTTAGCTAAACTATTGTCCTGCTTGTCCAGCCAGCATATGCGAAGGCAGATATCCAGGGGATATCCATAGCCAAAAGCTAATAAAATCTAAGCCTCTATTGTCCTAGAAACCTACAGTAGCTGAAAACATAGGAAATCACAGAGGCGCTAGAAATTGGCAGAAGTTACAAGTTGTCCCGATCATGAATTGTAATTAATAATGAACTACGGACTCGCAATTCACAGCCCATACACGACGATACCCACAGGCATCTCATGCTACAGCACCCAAACAGATCACCAAATCAACTTCACGATCGAAACAAGCAATACGAGCAATGAGAATCACAGCAGGATGCCACCTTCCTCGTGATCCCCACACGGCAGTCAGTCCTCCCCTGATTCTTCCCTCCTCCAAGCACCTGCGCCCATCAACAAATCACCACATACAGGAGACATTCAGACCCCGCACCAGTAAAGCAGCAAATGGGCAGGAGCTGAAAGTTAGGGAAGGGACGTGCCTTGGACCGGGCGGCGACAGCGGAGGCCGCCGGTGAGGTGACGGCGAAGGCGGCGGAAGCCATCTCCGGACGGCGAGGAAGCAGCGGATCGGAGGCTTTGGTGGCCTGCTGCCGCCACTGGACTGAAGAGATCAGGGGATGTGCTCGTCGCTTGCGGTTGGGGCCTTGCGGAGGGGAAGAGGAGTGGGGGGTGTGGATGGCGACTGGCGATGGCCTCGGTGTCTCCGTCACAAACTGGGAGTTGGGCCTGCGTTTTTTTTTTTTTGAAAGGTAGGCCTGCGGATTTTGCGTGTTGTTTTTTTTTTTCTTTTCCGGATCCTATTCTTGAAATTTTGCAGCCCGTCGGGTCGTGAGTTCTGACTTTGGGCCAACGTGCGCATGTCGGCATGTGGTTAAGCGCGAGCCGCTGGACAATGCTGT
Source organism: Urochloa ruziziensis (assembly GCA_015476505.1). NCBI lineage: Eukaryota > Viridiplantae > Streptophyta > Magnoliopsida > Poales > Poaceae > Urochloa > Urochloa ruziziensis. Next base: position 6,777,099 of record CM027123.1, on the reverse strand, counting down.
ATAAAGCTATTGCCGGATTTTGACCAAGATAAAGCTATTGCCGGATTTTGACCAAGATAAAGCTATAGGGATGTTGACACTAATTTGTGACACCGATGAACCGATGATCAGTTACCTACAATGCAATGAGGACGCTTACACACAATACCAATCGGCACGCCATACTAATCCGATCGTGTTTCAAGTTTCAACAAACCAAATATGAAATATTAATTCTTTTTTCAGAATGATTTTTAAAGGTAATATGATATATCAATTCATCTGCCCGTGAGGGCTATAAAGCTCAGGGCAAAACTAAAAATTTCCACTGGCTATACCACCTCACCTCCGTACTCCGGTTGCTGCCTTGCAGCTTGTGTTTGCCGGCCTGCCGGTGGCCCGGCGCTTGGAGAGGCACGGATGCGCAATGCTGTCCGCGATCGGCCGCACCCCGCCTCTGACCTATCTGGCGAGTCGAGACTCGAGGAGGAGGATCGAGGGGAAGCTAGCGCTGCTTGCACTCATCTGTAAAGAACAGCGATCCGCTGGTACAAAACGCCTGCATGATGCATATGGCCTGAAGCAGCCTTAACCGCCAAAGAATCTAACCTGTAAGTATATGCAAGTGGTTTCATCTAAGAAAACCATGAAGGTAAGAACATGATGATTCGTTTCCATGTCACATTAGAGCAAACGCAAATGTGGTATGGCCGTCTGCGAGCCTGAAGCTTCTACCGCAATGCACGTTCACGCGCCTGCACGCGCTTTTTTTTTTTTTTTTTTTTTGGGTGAACCGCAAACCCTCGAGTGTTGGTACTAGTCCCAATATAGCGAACAAAACGGAAAAAAAACTAGATACACCTAAGAAAACGGTTGGGAGGGAGTAAAACACTCACTATCTCTACCAGACAAAAAAAAAAACTATGATTATGTCCAAACTAAATATACATAGCTGCAATGAGAATAAAATCAACCGCATTATTGCCATCTTGTCGTCGTGCTCGTGTGGCATTCACAAGCCGTCACTAATTTTGTGTGGCCATGTCACCTCATACGGGAGCAATAGATCAGCAGCATACTGGTAGGTCGTCTCACTGATACGCTCTAGCTCCATGGTCTCGACGTCGATGCTGAACTCGCTGGAGGTCGAGGACACCATGAGTCTGAGGGCGCCTGAGGAAGGCGTTTCCCAGAACCCTGAAGTTGGACATGCTTATTGTTGTCTCGTCATCATCATCGGCACCACCACCGAGAAGGAAGGCGCCTAGAAATTTATGTTCGCAGTAACCATCTTCTGGTGCGAACACAGGCCCTGTACTGCCTGGTCCAAGGATCGCACACGACCAAAATTTTCCATTGACGACGGCGAGGAGGCCACCATGGCTGTCGGTGGGCAGAAGCTTGGTGTACGGGCCCATGGCGCGGGGCAAGAAATCGAGGGAGACACGCTGGTAGAGGCGGGTAGCCGGTCGTGGTGGGGAGGGGATGAAGTCGGTACGTACCCTTTCATTGCCCGTCTCGCTGTCGTCGTAGTCGATAGCGTAGTGGCCAAGAACAAGTCGCGGCCCGTGCCTAATGACCCCGCTTCATGTTTGTGCCTTCGGAGAATCAAAATCCGCCAAAAGTTATCAAGCTGCTGATAATCTGATTCCGTACTAGCCTGCAGAAAACGAGCCACGCCGGTCGGTAACGTCACACAGATGACTGATCGCTGTTCATGGGCCGGGCTGCCTTCAGAATTCTTGGGCCCGGCCCATGAATAACAGGCTCGCTTTTGAAGCTTCTCCCTCCTCCGCCGCCAACCCTAATAGTCGAGCAGCGCCTCCTCCTCCCGCCAAAACCTCCGCCGTTTTCCCGCCAAACCCCTCCTCTATTACTCCCTTCCCGCCACCCCCCATCCCCTCCCCTCGCCGTTTTCCCATTCCACGCCCAACACACCCACATCCCTCTCCAATCCGCCGCCGCAGCAGCAACAGCCATGTCGGGTTGGGACGAGGGCGCCGTGTTCTACAGCGACCAGGCGCAGTTCCCCCGCGGGGGCCCCGGCGGCGACCCAACCGCCGACCTCTCCCGCCACTCCGCTCTCCGCAAGTTCAAAGAGTTCCTCCGCGGCTTCACCGGCCCCACCGGCGACTTCCCCTACCGGTACGGCCCCCACCAATCTCTCCCCAGATTTGGCGTCTCGATGGCGAAACAAAACTGATCCCTGTGTCCATCTGGTTCAGTGAGAGTCTAGTGCACAACCGCGACCATGTCACCGTCGCAATCGAGGACCTCGACGCCTTCGACGCCGAGCTCTCTGACAAGATCCGCAAGTCGCCTGCCGATTACCTTCCGTTGGTGCGTTGCTTTCTCAGAAATTTCATTAGCCGTGTGCGGTGTGCCTGTGTTGACTGGAGTTGTATCTGACTTTTACAAATTGGTCTATCCAGTTTGAGTCTGCTGCGGCCGAGGTTCTTGCGAGCCTCCGTTCGAAGGTTGCTGGCGAGACTGGGGAGATGGAGGAGCCCGTCACTGGAGATGTCCAGATCTTCCTCTCCTCCAAGGAGAATTGCCTGTCTATGAGATCTGTTGGGGTCAGTAGTGAGACAATTCTGAACGGGACTCCGGTGTTAGGTGTACTTCAGAGGATTCATATTGGTATTGCTGTTTGAATTTTCAGGCGGATTACATGTCGAAGCTGGTTAAGATTGCGGGAATCGCAATTGCTGCATCTAGAGTGAAAGCCAAGGCCACTCATGTAACTCTTCTCTGCAAGAACTGCCGGAGTGTGAGGACAGTGCCTTGCAGGCCAGGACTCGGTGGGGCTATTGTCCCACGATCGTGTGATCATGTTCCTCAGGTATATTCCTCAACAATCAGACTCAATTATCGCAGACATTTGTTTTTTTTTTTTGGAAAAGGGAAACTTAAGTATTCCCCGACTTGCCACCCAAAAAGAGCTATTCAACAATTTCCCTGACTTGACATCTAAGCAATAAGGTCCAGTGCAAAAATTTTAATAAGATCGTAGCATCCACAGTCTACCTCTGAAACAATCTTACAAAAGAAAAGAACATCTAACTAAGTTGTTTAGGCTGTATTATTTTATCGTTAGTGGTTATTTACTAACTGTTATTGCTTATCTTTAGCCTGGAGAAGAGCCTTGCCCCCTGGACCCCTGGATTGCCGTCCCAGATAAGAGCAAGTATGTGGATCTCCAGACCCTCAAATTGCAGGAGAATCCAGAGGTTAGTTTCTGTTCATCCATTGTGCAATGTAGTTGAGTCAAAGCAATCCTGCTATTTTCTAGTGTTTTGCTGGTGTCCAGTTGTAAATGTGACTGACAATGATCTCCTTTTTGCTAGGATGTTCCAACTGGTGAGCTCCCTAGGAATATGCTTCTGTCTGTAGATAGGCACCTTGTTCAGACCATTGTTCCAGGGACTAGATTAACAGTTGTTGGCATCTACAGCGTCTACCAAGCATCTGCAAGGTATGACGATTCTGAAGCTTATTTTGCCTGTTTATTAATCTGAGCTGGTTTGAGTACATGACTAATAATGGTGTTGGATTCATTTTGCAGCCAGAAGGGTGCTGTTGGTGTTAAACAGCCTTACATTAGAGTTGTTGGATTGGAGCAATCTCGAGACAATAACTCGAACGGCCCCTCCAATTTCACTCTCGATGAGGTGGTTTCCTTTTCATGTTTTTCATTGGTAAGGGATTCAAATTTATCTACATGGCTAATTTTCTTGCTGGCTTGTAGGAGATGGAATTCAAAGAATTTGCACAGAGACCAGATGCATATGCCAAGCTTTGCTCAATGATTGGCCCTTCAATTTATGGTCATCCTGATGTTAAGAAAGCTATTGCATGCTTGTTATTTGGGGGATCTAAGAAGGTATACATTCTGATCAAGTGACTGCTATGTTTACACAGAAACAATGCTATTCCATTTACATTGACACTGTTCTCATGCTGTGCTGTAAACTATTTCTGCAGAGGCTACCTGATGGTGTACGGTTGAGAGGGGACATTCATGTCTTGCTTCTGGGTGATCCATCCACAGCAAAATCACAGGCAAGTAGTATTTTTTTATGCTAGTATAGCATTTACTTGATGGCAAAACAAAGTGACAATAAAACTATTTATGCGAATCTGTACTGTGACTCAGTTTGAGTAATATCGCACTACTGTGTTTGATTCTTTTGTCACTATTTAAAACCAAAAGTCCCTAGTTCAATGACATGAATTTCTATGTTTCAACAGTTCCTCAAATTTGTAGAGAAGACAGCTCCTATTGCAGTCTATACATCTGGAAAAGGTTCCTCTGCAGCTGGTCTTACGGCATCTGTAACGCGGGATAGTAGCTCGGTTGGTCCAGTTCACTGAATTGTTTGTTGTTTACTAAATTACTGTTTCCAATGGTTGTAAACTTTTCCTTTCCTCTACAGCGTGAATTTTATTTGGAAGGAGGTGCCATGGTTTTGGCTGATGGTGGAGTTGTTTGTATTGATGAATTTGACAAGATGAGGCCTGAAGACAGGTAGGCATCAATTTTGATGTTCTTGTGAAACAATAATAATTCTCTCTTATTTGGTTTGCCCTCTCAAGATAACATTAACCCAGTGCTCCTTCTCTTGTGTGATCCCAGAGTTGCAATTCATGAAGCCATGGAGCAACAGACAATATCTATTGCGAAAGCTGGCATTACAACAGTACTCAATTCAAGGACTTCAGTTCTTGCAGCTGCCAATCCAATTGCAGGACGCTATGATGATCTTAAGGTCAATGAACATTTTTTTAATTGACTCGCTAAGTGTAACTGTTCTAGTAGTATATGCGAGAAAAATTGACAAATTTTCTTTTGCTGTTCACCAGACTGCACAAGATAATATTGATCTGCAGACGACCATTCTTTCTAGATTTGATCTAATTTTTATTGTGAAAGATATCAGAATGTATGACCAAGATAAGGTATGAAGCAAAATTCTTTCTTCAGCTTCTCTATGCTAGCAGAGAGACTAAATGCGACTTAAATGCAGCGAATAGCAAGCCATATCATCAAGGTGCATGCTAGTGGTGCTGCTGCTTCGTCCAAGAACGCAGAGGCAAGTGAAGGAGAGAATTGGCTCAAAAGGTGTGACCCTCGCCTTTTCTGTTGTAAATTCGAGACTTCATTTTTCTTGTTTTCTGATGTGTAATGTTTTCATATATAGGTACATTGAGTACTGCCGTGCTACTTGCAGACCACGGCTTTCAGAAAAAGCGGCTGAGATGCTGCAAAACAAATATGTTGAAATTAGACAGGTATGCACTGGTCATTTTCACACAATCCTCTCTATTCCAGATGTCATTCCCATAACTGATTCAGTCCAAAACTTCCTTTGATATAAATCTTCATATGTCTTTATCTTGTACATTCTGCAGAAAATGAGGCAGCAAGCTCATGAGACAGGGAGGGCTGCAGCGATACCCATTACCGTGAGGCAGCTTGAAGCCATCATACGCTTGAGTGAATCTCTTGCAAAGATGAGATTGTGAGTACTGAATCACATGCTACATTTGTATCCATTCTCATTGCTATGGTAAAGAGTTCACATCTTTCATTACACATGACTGATGCCTGAATGATTCTCAGGACAAGTGTGGCTACACCAGAGCATGTTGAAGAGGCATTCAGACTATTCAACGTCTCCACCGTTGACGCTGCAAGATCTGGAATAAACGAGCATTTGAACTTGTCACCAGAGATTGCAAACGAAATCAAGGTTAATCTTTGCAACCTGAGAATTAAAATTCAGCTCTTGGACCTTACATTTTCTGAATCCCTTGCATTTTTCTGGCAGCAAGCGGAGGCACAAATAAAGAGAAGAATGGGCATTGGAAGCCACATATCTGAACGGCGGCTGATTGATGAACTCACTAGGATGGGAATGAATGAATCCATTGTAAGGATCTCATAATATATGCGTGAAATAATCTTCAAGTTATTATAAGCCTCGCTTTCTGATAATCTCATCGCTTGCAATGTGTTTCAGATCAGAAGAGCCCTTCTGATCATGCACCAAAGGGACGAGGTGGAGTACAAGAGAGAGCGCCATGTGATTGTCCGAAAGGCTTGATGTGGACGGAGAATTCATATCAATGACATTGAAGGCGTCCTGTCTACAGCTGTGTGTATACCTTCACTGAAACTGCAACCCCTTCGTCCCTAGAGGACGAGGCACGGAGGCTCTAGTTGATCTGATAGGAATATCGTGGCCTGAAGAAGAATGAATGAAGTTCTTGCATCGTAGAGATGGCGGGATGTGTAGCTGTACCACAAATAGTCTGTTGCTGTGATCCTAAATTATTCAGTGTGATCATGTAGACTGTAGCTTTGGAACCAAAGTTCTGAAAATGTACTACTTACTCTGACTAAATCCATGGATGCAAAAGTTGTTTTTCTTCAACACAACTCTTGTGATGAAATGGAATGAACAATGAAGGCACGCTTTTCATCGTTAGCCCTTGAAGCAGTGATTTGAACAATATAGTATATACAGTATGAATAGGACAGTGTGTGAACAGTTGGTGGTGATTGCTACAATACAAGATGAATTCAGGAAGAGTTTACAGGTTACATACAGGAAAAACAACGCCGGACGCTGGTATAGACCTGACTGACGTAACACGTAGCCAGCGTCCGGATCTCTCTCTTCCCAGGGAATAATACACAGACACAAACATATGTTACATATATGTATCTATGTCAATCAAAAGAAATTGAATAAAAAAACGAGACCCGAATTCCTCCCCCTGCACTTCCTTTCTGTTGTCTCTCTGGGCGGCAGCACTTGCAGGGGGTAAAGAAGGTTGTTGCATCTTACACGGTGTAGCTCTGCTGGATGGTGTCGATGTCGAGCCCCTTGAGCTTGACGACCGACTCGACGTGCCCCTTGAGCGTGTGCAGCTCCCTGAGCCTGGCCACCTCCGCGCGCTTGGCCGCCTGCTCGGCGAGCTCCGACAGCTCGCGGTAGCTGCTGGTGTCGCCGAAGAGCTCCGACGTGCCGGTGGTGGCCTGGTTGAGCCCGTGCAGCGTCCTCTGCGCCGTCGCCCACTGCGCCTCCCGCTCCCCCTTCCCGTAGTCCGTCCGGTTGTTGAACGCCGTCTTGTTGTTGATGTTGCTCCACGCCCTGCCGCTCAGCGCGTACCGGATGGCAAACTTGAGCACGTCCAGGGGGAAGTACGTGACGATGCTGAACACCCATATGGCGCCTCCCCAACCCCACCCGATCCCCTGCATCTTGCAGAACTCCCAGTTTGCGTACACGGCGATGCACGTGGCCACCAGCTGCGCCGCCAGGAACGCGATCACCAGCAGCGCGCCCGGGCGCTCCACGAAGGACCAGCTCCGTGACCGTGTCACGAAGATGAGCGCCTGGCTGATGATGCTGACCTGCAGGTACAGCGCTGCCATGAGCTCCTTGTCGTTCTCCTTGATGGACCGCACCCCCATGGTCTCCGTGAAGAAGTCGGTGTCGTGCGCGAGGTAGAAGAAGAGCGCGGTGGTGAGCGCCATGTAGGTCCCCAGCACGACCCCCGTGGCGAAGATCTCCTTGAGCTTCCACGAGTCCGGCGTCGGGGACGGCTTGACCCTGTCCTTGGAGATGGTCATGATGGTCCCGTCGTTGAGGATGGCGATGATGAGCACCATGAAGGGCGCGAAGTCGAACTTCCAGACGAGCGCCACGAGGAGGAACCCCAGCACGATGCGGATGGTGATGGACACGGCGTAGATGGTGTAGTTCTTCATCCTCTGGAAGATGGCGCGGCTGGTCAGCACGGCGCTGACGATCACGCTCAGCCCGGGCTCCGTCAGCACGATGTCCGACGCGCTCCTCGCCGCGTCCGTCGCGTCGTCCACGGCGATGCCGATGTCGGCCTTCTTCAGCGCCGGCGCGTCGTTCACGCCGTCCCCTGTCATGCCGCAGATGTGCTTCCTGTCCTGGAGACGCTTCACGATCTCGTACTTGTGCTCGGGAAAGACGCCGGCGAACCCGTCGGCCTTCTCGATCAGCTCGTCGATGTTGAGTCCCCCCATCTCGCCGGTCTTGTTGTCCCCGAGCAGGGTGGTGGACGGGTACATGTTGCTGCCCATGCCCAGCCGCCGCGCCGTCTCCTTGCCGATGGCCAGCTGGTCGCCGGTGATCATCTTGACGTTCACGCCGAGGTGGAGCGCGCGGCGGATGGTCTCGGCGCTGTCGTGCCTGGGCGGGTCGAACAGCGGGAGGAGCCCGATGAACTGCCAGGGGTCACCGGCGCTCTCCTTGCTCTTCTCGGGGACCTGCTGGTAGGAGACGCCGAGGGAGCGGAGGCCACGGTCGGCGTAGCCGTCGATGAGCGCGTGGATCCTCTTCTCGGCGTCCTTGCTCATCCTGCAGAGCTCGATGATCTGCTCGGGCGCGCCCTTGCTGACACGGTGCCAGTCGCCGTTGCCGTCCACGTAGGTGATGGCCGTGCGCTTCTCGACGGGGTTGAAGGGCAGGAAATGCACCTCCTTGATCCCGGCGCGTGCCTCCTTGGGGTCGGCTAGCATCCCCACGATGCAGGTGTCGATGGCGTCCTGGTTCTCGACACGGGACGCCCTGGCGGCGTAGAGGAGCACCATGTCCTTGTCGACGCTCTTGCCGCACACCTCGATGAGGGTCTTGTCGACGGTGAGCTTGTTGAGGGTGAGGGTCCCCGTCTTGTCGCTGCAGAGCACGTCCATGCCGGCCATCTCCTCGATGGCCGTCATGCGCTTGGTGATGGCGCCCTGCTGGGAGAGGCGGTGGGAGCCGATGGCCATGGTGACCGACAGCACGGTGGGCATGGCGATGGGGATGCCGCCGATGAGGAGCACGAGCAGGTTGTCGATGCCGTCGCGGTAGGCGCGGTGCTGGATCGGGTACATGACGATGATCTCGATCACCATCCCGACGGCGATGGAGATGATGCAGAAGTTGCCGATGGCGGTGAGAACCAGCTGGAAGTGGCCGACGTTGTTGGTGCTGTCGACGAGGTGCGCCGCCTTGCCGAAGAAGGTGTGCACCCCCGTGGCGATGACGACGGCCTCGATCTCGCCCTGCTTCACCGTGGACCCCGAGAACACGCCCTGCCCCGGGTGCTTGTTCACCGGGAGGGACTCCCCCGTGAGAGCGGCCTGGTCGACCTTGAGTGGGTCCCCCTCGAGGAGCCTTGCGTCGGCGGGGATGATGTCGCCGAGCTTGATGCTGATGATGTCGCCGGGGACGAGGATGGAGGCGTCCTCCTCCTTCCACTTGCCGTCACGGAGGACCTTGGTCTTGGGCGCGAGGCCGGCCATGAGCGCGGCGGCCGCGTTGCCCGCGTTGTTCTCCTCGATGAAGCTGATGGTGGAGTTGATGAAGAGGAGCACGGTGATGCCCACGAAGTCCTGCCAGTCGGGTGGCTTGCCGCCGCCGTTGGCGAGCACGATCGCCATCAGCGCGGCCGACTCCATCACCCACGACAGCGGGTTCCACATGAAGCCCAGGAACTTGAGCAGCTTGCTCTCCGACTTCTCCTCCAGCTTGTTGGGCCCGAAGATCTTGAGACGGCTCTCGCCCTCCGCGCTGGACAGCCCCTGCTTGCTGCATTTCAGGTGCTGGAACACCTCCTGCACCGGGACGGTCTCCTGCCGTACGTGTCATTCATCATGTGTGATCATGTGTCAGCCGTCATATATATAGCAAATTAAGCAATGCGAGACCTCAAAGCAAAGGAAAGGAAATGTGGATCGTGTGACGAGAGAGAGAGAATGGAAGGCGTACGAGGTCGACGGTCTCGTTGCGGACGTCCTCCAGGGAGATGGACGCCATGTTTTATTAGTTGGTGGTGGTGGAGCCAGCGGCGGGGCTAGCTTTGTAGCCGGAAACAAACAAAAAAAAAGGGTGGTGACTGGTGGCGGCGGCGCGCGCGGACCCGCTCGCGCTCGCTCGCTCGCTCGCTCGCCCCTGAAGAAGACGAAGCCTGCCCGCGCGGGTTAGGCCTTCATGGAACGGGACGGAGCCGGGCCCTGCCCTTTGCCACGGTCCGTGCGCTGCTTGAAGACGAAGATGCCCGTGCCCCGCCGGTGCCCCTCTTATACCTTTTCAATCAACGGGGGGTTCGCGGCCGGACGGTCGCATGCCCCGCCACGCCACGCCCGCGCCGCGCGGTGCCGAGGCGTGCGGCCGGCCGCTGGCTTGCTTCCTCCTCTGCGGCTCTGCCCCTCTCGCCTCGGCAGGCAGCCTGCTTGCCACCCGGCTCTCGTTGCAAAATTAGAAAGCCGATCGTGCCGGGAGCGTCCATTTGGAAGACACGTGTGTGACGAGTGACGACCGTCGTCAACTAACGAAAGGCCGTTTGGCAACAGTGCAGAGCACAAATAGGCTTATGCATGCTTGGGGAGTTGGGGGATGCAACTGGCCGTCAGAACACACTTGTCCAAGTTAAGAACAGATGCAAAATGATGGACATCACGCATCTTACCAATGCTCAATGTGATCAATGAGAAACTGAGTATTTATACGCCTGCCCCCATCATCTTTGCTGTCATACACTTTGTTACTAATTGATCTACTGGGTTTGTTCAAATTCTATCGAACACGACACATCAATTTGTTTCACTATACGAAGGATGCGTGCAAAACACAATCAGAAAAGTAGGCAAATTCATTCCTACTCAAGTCAACCAAATTCACGCGACCAAAATGTACCTTAAACCACAACATCTATCAGGCGTCTCCTCAAACCAAAATGCACTTGTTTGCTTGACAAATCACGCAAAGATTGCAGAAAACTCGTGCAAGAACTAAGATACACCGCTACTTCAGGTCCAGGAGCTCAACCAATATCGAAGTGACCCAAAAAAACGTTCGCAATCAGGAATAGCACAACCAATATCCATGTGACCCAAAAACGTTCACAACAATGTCATTAATCCACATATCACAAATTATGGACAAAACCAAATGTACCATGCTTAAATATTATCGCAGCCTTGAAGCCATACATCGGCAAAGGTAAAAAGAAGTTAATGAGCCAAAGAATAACTGGGGCTTGGATCACAAGACAGCAAACCAGCACCAGGAGAACAATTGGGTTCAGAAAAGTTGTGCATATGCATTTGTGTGATCCTAACGTGAATGTGTACCCACAGCACAAAACCAAAAACATTACAGTCTAAGCAAATTGCCAGAACTACTACAATCCATGGCAGCTAGGAATCTAGCAAATCAAGCCTGATATGTGACATTGAAACCAGGAATCAAATATTTGTTCTTATTCTATAGGCAATCATCACATCAATAATGAAGCAGTACATGTTGATTTACAGGTATGCTAAGCGCAAGCACTAGCACGAATAAATTGGCATCCGCAATACAATTTATCCATGAAAGGGTGAACTGCACAGGTTTGAAAGTTATGCTTGCATCCTATCTAAAACCAACAATGGGGCATTATAATTGACAGCATACAGGTAAAGAGCAACGCCTCCATTCATGCAACAGAAATGAACAAATGAATCAAACTTAGGCCTCAGAAATAACTGCATCACTTCATATATAGGGTAGCAGGGGTTCTTTACTCATAGCAATGCAGCATGATATCCAGAGTACACAAGAGTACTATTAACTCTCTTAACATCACCACAATCTTAATAAAAGCATCCTGGAATAACTTCCTAGCTTGCAGAAACACTGAAACACCGATGAAACAAAAGGAAGATAGCTCTTAAACCCTAGCCTTCCGACGCAGCAGCCGGGCCATCCCCTCGCTCAGAAGCCGAGCTTGGTGCGGCGCCAGTGCCTGCGCTTCGCGTTGTACCTGAAATAGCACAGAACGCAACAGCAGATGCAGGGTTAGAAAAAAGGCGATTCCAAATCAGACGAGCAGGGGGGTCATGAGGAAGCGTCCGTCACCTGATGGTGTTGTCGGTGCGCATGCGGATCCAGTAGGGGATGGGGCGGTTCTGGCGCATCTTCTTCGCCAGCTTCTTCTTGATCCGGAAGGTCTTGTGCGACGGCTGCGCAGCCAAAGAAGCAGACGATAAACCGCGTCAGAGAAACATCAGAAGTTCAAAATCATGGCCGCGCAGGTCGGATTCCATGGAAGAGAGGGCGAGAGCGAAGGGGGTTACCATCGTTGCGGCGGAGACGAAGCGGCGGCGGCGGCGGCTGCTGCAGCGCGAAAACCCTAACTGCGTGAAGAGTCGAAGTGGTGGACGGTGGGGACTATATAGTGGAAGCGACAGGCGCGATACCATGGGCTTGTTGGGCTGGACCTCTCGTCCAGTAGTGTGGTGGGCTTCTTTTCTTTTTCTTTTTTTTTGCTAGAGGTGGTAGTGTTGTGTGACCGTGTGGCTGCTGCTGAGGCAAAGGAATTGCCCTAATTCTTTCTAATAGGCCCATTAGACCTTTTGTTGTAACGAATTGATTTTTTTGGCCCGTAAAGCTTATAACGGGCTGGATTAGATGGACGATAACTTGGATCAGAATACTGAGATGTGATCGGAATCTCCTTTTTTTTCGTTTTATTTTATTTGGATTTTTTTCTCTTATGTTCTTTTGATGGGGATCTTAGAGAGAATTTGACCAAGCAAAATTCTCCGTACCCGAGCATGAAGATTCCATTCCAGTCGATTCATCATCACGCCAACCTTATGTCAATGTGGCAGTTAAATAACAACCGTCATTGTACCAACCATAGATCTGCTAGTACATTCCAAGTCGTAACCGCGATTCCCGGGCCGTCCAGAATTCCAGACCCCTCACCTGAGCCTACCGGCTGTGTGTAATCAAGCCATTCACGGCCTAAACAACAAGAACGAAACAGAAACGTCCCTCTCAAACACAGCTCAATAATCTCCCAAAGGAAAACGCGTCGCGGGCCAAGAAGGGAAGACCGATCGAGATGATGCATGCATTAAGCAGAGAAAAAAGAAACTTAGAATTATGCAGGCTAACCTGACGATGCATAATAATCCTACGAGAATCATCGTCGGCATCCTACGAACATCACGATCATGGACACGGATCACATCCCATGGCCACATGGGGATTTCGGATGCTGTCTTTGCGCTCGCCGATCGCCATCGGCTCCGTTTGGGAGACTGCAGGTGTATGAGACTGAAGAGCTCCGTTCATGAACCGACCGAGATTTTCTGAATACCGACAGGTCACAGGAGCCCCCAGCAGGCCCAGCAGCAGCAGCCTCATCTGCCGATCGAGCATTACGCGTGTCCGCAAGAGTTCCCGATGATTGGCATGATTAGCTGTGGGACAGTGCCTTTGCTTGCGATGACCATCGCCTGGATTAGCCCAGATAATTAACGGGTCGCGATCGCCCGATCATGCCCACATGGGCGTTTTACATGCTGTCTGCCATGATCCATGCCCATGGCGCACGCCACTTGCCTTGCCTGAATTGCACTTCCCATCGCCAAAACTGTCACCAGGAAAAAGATAAGACAAAAGGGGGGGAACAGTTTCATGCTGCAATTCACCAAGATTTGCTACGAATCTAGTATCGTTCATGAGTCATGGCCCATTGAGCTGAGTGCTGTGCAGTCAACCGGAAGGAGCTTGTTGAGCTAGCTCGGTCGCCTGGTTGCCAGAAATACAGCTGAAAGAAAGCACCGCCAAGGAAGAAACACAAACAAATTGCAGGGCAAAATTTTGACTGAGATTTTTTTAAAAAAAAAGAAGTGAGGTGCTAGCTACGGGTTCCTGTCGAATTCAACGAACTAGTGGCATCCTAAGATCTTGTCCCAATCATTACATGTCATTCGGGTCAAATAAGATCCCACGAAATGCGGATCGCAGGAGAGGTCTGATGGCTGCGTTTCGGCCAATGCAAAACCGATTGACAATCACCCATATGATCAGAATTCAGATCTGCATCACTTCTGCAAGCTAATAAGCAACAAGAACTCCTGCTAGATAATGACAGGCAGGCTACATACAAAAATATCTTCAAACCCTCTGTAGCTGTTTCTCATTGTCATGTTTGCAATGGCAAGAACTAGATGAAAAATGGGGAAACTTCCATCAGGCTACCAACTCCCCAATTATTTTTACTGTCTGAGCGAAATGTCCCTGTATAGCTAGTTCAGGTCTGGATATTATTGTCCATTGCGGATTGGATAGGGTGGTTGGAACTCGTAGTTGACAGTAACATGACCATGTCAGGCTCAGCACCAAGTTGTTTTATGCATGCGCTTGGACCATCGTTTTTTCAGTCTTCAGCTTGTGCGTGGCTGCCTGCAACCTTGTTAACAACCGAGCTTGGCTTCAGATTGTGACCCAGAGATTCCATAACGGTTCAGAAAAAACTCTGCGGTTTCCTTTTTCAAAAAAAAAAAAAAACTCTGCGGTCAGCTCAGCTGTGTCAGCTATGATAAAAGGTAATTGGATGCTACCGCCCTTAATCTCAGAGGTGCCATCCTACGAATTGTGTTGAATTGGGATATGCTGTTCGAGATAAGGTTTGCAACGGCGATCGACGCATGGACCATTTGTTGCAACCGTGACGCCCACAAGAGCAGGCTAGGATTTTTAAACAAGTGCGAGCCACAGCAGCTGCCCTAACAGGACAACACTTCTCTGCAAGAAGCGACCCGATTTGTCCACATTTACAGCTATACGGAGTTGTATACTGCGCACTAGGCTTTAGCTGCAGTTCCGAAATCCTTTGATGATGTAGTATTCGTCAGAACCACTTGTGTTTCCAGAATTCTCAGTATTCCAAAACGTCGACAGTTCACAGGGCAATCCAGAGGGGGGAATGATAGATTTCCATTTCCATGCAAAATATACTGCATTCGCTTCATCAACACGTCGTCACATGGGCAATCTTGCGAAAACGGGTGGATTATTTGACCACTTACCGGCTTAGCAGATCCTAGACTTGATCACTGAAATAATAATAACCGTTAAAGATTAAATCGCACTGAACTATAAAACCAATCGTCGTGCCTTGAGCGAATGATCTGAAGCCTGAAGCCGACCAGTTTCTTCACCTCTTCGCTCTTCGGAGGAGCAGAGCAGCAGCAAGCCATGGCGTCGGCCGCAGCGCCATGCGCGCCATCCCACGTGGCTCCAGAGACCGTTCGCGCTGTGTGCTGCGAAAGGCATCTGCCCATCCATCCGCTGATCCGCTGCTCAGAACGCTCAGTCGTAGGCTGCGCTGCTAGCTGAGCCTACTCTGCGGCACAGGGCGGGCGCAGCAGCACGGCCGACGGCCACCGGCCACGACGACGCGCGTAGGGCTGCGTGCGCTGACGAAGACGATAAGTCGATAAAGCGCGCGCGTCGCATGTACAGCCGCACATGCGCGCGCGACGCTGCTCGATCATTTGCGTCGCATGGCGATGGCCACTGGCAAGGGTAGGCTAGCCCTCCCTCCTGAAATCTGAATGCTGCTCTTCTTCCCAAGGCCGCGCGTGGGAGTTGGCGCCCGCCCTGCTGCTGGTAGTGTCACTGACGGACGCGCTGGTGGCTTTCCGGCGTCGCCGCCGCCGGCCGGCGAAGCAACAGCAGCTGCTGCGCGCGAGCGAGCTGCGCTGATCGATCAGCGGTTGAACACAAACCTGCGACGGCGCAGTAGCATGCAAGGACGTACGGGGACCATCGTCCCATGGCTTGGTGTCCATCTGCTAGCTGGTCTCTGGGGCAGAACGCATCTTATGCACTGCCATGTTTTCGGACTGGTTATGTTTCAGTACTGGAGTCATGAACGAACACTTTAGTACACTGCAATCTTTGATGCACACAACGTCAGATGATGATAATCCCTTTTTTCTCCGGATCATCAGATGATGATAATCTCGCATGTCTCTTTCGAATTGATGTACGCTTGTGACCTTGTGAGTCGTGATCGACTTACTTTCCCCCTTCGTAAGTCATTTTTTTAATATATTTTCTTCAAATTTACAAAAGGCATTCTGTAGAGGATTTACATGAAACTAATTTGATATTTTACATGTTGATACAATTTTGTACAAACTTGGTCAGAATTGAAAAGGTTGATTACAATAGCTTAAAAAGATACTCCGTATGCACTTTGAAATGGAGAGAGTATGTATGATGTATGGTGAGCCGAGAAGTGTTGGGGCAACGTGGTTGTGCTGTTTCAACCAACAGCAGGGGATCATATCGTCCTCCTAGCTCCTAAATCCTGACCTATATGGCGGTATGGCCGTCCTAGTCCTATCACAATTCATTTTTAGTACACACGGGCTAGCTATCCGGAGGACTGATGTAGGCGGGTCACATGTGCCGTGTCTTGTCTTCTATAAGCTCGCTAGGGTTATCAGTTGTGTGTTTAATCCTTGGTGGATATCACACGCCAGATTTGGGTGCATGCACGGTGCACAAACTGCTGCTTGGAGATTCCACCCCTACCGGCCGGGCGCCTTTCCCTTCCCCCCGGCATCTCATGTGTCTGATTGCATGTGAGCTTGTGTTGTCGGACCTGCACCGTTGCACGTTCCCGGCCGACGGCACGGGGAAGCGCCACGAGCAATCTCCAGCATGCTCCCTTGTCTCTACGACGACGAAAGGTCAGCTAGTACTAGCACAACAGTCACACACAGAGCTGTGAAAAATCCTTGCCGATGATGCCTCTATGATCTAGTATTCTAGAACTCTAGATACCCCTTTTTCATGAACAGGGCGTGCATGCTATTGCGATGCCTAGAGAGGGCATCTTTTTGGACGCGTGATGTGAGTGAATCTCAACACGTTGCCACAGTGCTCCACTCTGCCTAAAAGCTCAGCACAGTTGGGTGATAGCGCAAAACAAGCATAACGACGGCGACTAGGATCGGTTGGCCTTGGCCAAGAGGAGGAAGGAAGAAGCACTAAAACAGGGAGTGCCCACGAGGAGGAGGACTCAAGGAAGACCAATCAAACCGCACCCCCAACTCAGCGACGATGGCACGCGGTAGGACCTCAACGGCCATAGAGACATCCATGTGGGCCCCACTTGGTATAGTAGCCCAGGCCAAAGACCAGAGTAGATTCTCCATTTCTCGCTCCCCTATTTATAGGGCTCCCTTCCGTGTCCCGCGAATGGCGAATCACTCGCTCCCCTGCACCTCCAGCTGCCCTCCCACACGCGCGTGCAGACGCAGCACAAAGCAACCGATCGAGCCGCGACCACGATCGGAAAGGGGGGTTCCACCGCCTGACAGGAGGGCGCAGCTTGCTGCTAGAGCTGCCGTCGTCATCGGCGTCAGCCGCCTTCGCCGCCGCGCCGTCGAGCAATGGCCCGGCCGCAGCAACGGTTCCGCGGCGTGCGGCAGCGCCACTGGGGCTCCTGGGTCTCCGAGATCCGCCACCCTCTCCTGTGCGTAGTAGCGCGCCTCCTCGCTCGTCGTCTCGCCTTCGCCGTGACGCCATCCAGTTCTTTGATCATGAGTCATGACGCGCTTGGTTGGCTTGGGGGCGTTTGCAGGAAGACGAGGATATGGCTGGGCACGTTCGAGACGGCGGAGGACGCGGCGCGGGCCTACGACGAGGCGGCGCGGATCATGTGCGGGCCGCGCGCGCGCACCAACTTCCCCGCCTCCGACGCCGGCGCCGGCGCCACCGCCGCAGGATCGTTCCTCTCGGCGGCGCTGGTCGAGAAGCTGCACCGGTACAACCTGGCGTCCGTGCAGGCGGCGCAGCGGCAGAGGGAGGCGGCGGCGGCCGCCGCTTCCTCCGCCGCCGCGGTGGCCTCGGCGGCCGCAATGCCGATCGGCGGCGGCGACGGCTGGACCGGGACGCCAACGACGCCGTCGGCGGCGGAGTGGGGCGGGAGGTTCCTGGAGGAGCAGCACGTGGAGCAGATGATCGAGGAGCTCCTGGACGCCGACTTCTCCATGGAGATATGCTATTAGTTTAGCTGCCTGGATATAAAGCTCTGCTGCTTGTTCCCCCGTCCCTGCCGCTGCTTGCTCTGTTCTTGCACCAATGACAATGCACTGCAGCTATGCCGCCCTGCTTGCATGCGTGTGCGTTTTGCTCTGCATCCGTGCGTACTAGTAGTAGAGTACGAGTTTTCTACTGGTAGTGTATAGTATTAGCGCCAGTATATGTTGAGTAAGTTTTACTTCAAAAAAAAATGTTGAGTACGTACTTTTTCCATTAGTGCAAAAGCCCCACATGAGCAAAATGGCTATACTAGCTCAATTGATAGACTGTGTATGAACAGATCGTGTTCGGGAGGGCTTGGACCGGTTCCGGCTTCACCTGGAATGGTACTGTGGTGCATGCTGCACTGTTCATACAGTACTGTGAGGATTTGTTTCACAAATTGGGAGACAATGAACTGAAAACAGCATGAGCCGGCCGGTAAAACTACTCCCTCCGTCTATAAAAGAATGCATTTCTCGTGACAAATTTTAAAATTTTAAGTTTGACTGATTATAAATAAAAAATATAGATATTTATGATATGAAATATATATCATTAGATTCATTTTTAAATGTACTTTTTTAACAAACTAGCAAAAGGGCACGTGCCACAGGCACGTGTTTTAAAAAATTACTAAATTAGAGATGTAGTCAACATGAACTATTTATATTAATCTAGAGCGTTCAATCATCATAAAATCTGACGTTGTAGGCATTATAAGAGTAAGATGTAAAATTTGACATCAAAATTTTGTCGTCTCCCTTCCCTGCTGTTCAACCAACACGCGGCGGAAGGTTGAACCCGACCAAAGATGGCAACGTCACTTGGCTGTGATGGACGGAGCTTAGCCGGTGGATACGACGTGAGGATGGGATGAATGACGTTCGGCGTGATCATGCTCAGCAGCGGCCGGTGACGGGTCGGGGTGGTGCTAGTGGTTGCGGCTCCCGTCGCAGGATTGGGTGGCGACGACTTCGGGGATGGGATGGCTGGCGATCCGCGGCGCGGCCGGTGATGGGACGAGGTGGCGCTGCGGTGACGACCTCGAGAATGGGATGGCCGGTGATCGGTGTGATGGTGCTCGGCGGCGGCCGGTGACAGGACGGGGTGGTAATTTCAAATCTTTGAGTACTTATTTGAAAGTACTACAGAGTCTACTCGGCAAGAAGAGTAGTGATTTCAAATCTTTGAGTCCTTATTTGAAAGTACTACAGAGTCTACTCCATAATAAGAGTAGTGTTTTCAAAATCTCTGAGTACTTATTTGAAAGTACTACAGAGTCTACTCCATAATAAGAGTAGTGATTTCAAAATCTCTGAGTACTTGTTTGAATGTACTACAGAGTCTACTCTACAAGGCGATTAGTAACTTCAAACTTCTGAGTACTCATTTGACGGCTGGGCAGGGACCCTCTCAAGAGGAACCGAAGTCGTGAATGTTTTTTGTGGAAAGGTGTAATTTCATGCAAGGAGCTAATTCAAAGGAAACTTTGCTGGCCTTGTAAATGGAAACTTTGCTGGCCGTGTATTTCATGCAAGGAGTACGTTGATAGGAAACTTTGCTGGCCGTGTAAAAGGAAACGTAGCTGGCCGTGTAAAATTGCACATTTCAAGAACAAGATGAAGATTCAAGATTCTGTGGACCCTCAACCTGATTCTTCGATTCAACTTAAGGCTCGGGGGCTACTCCATATGGAGTGCGATTCTTATCGCACACCATATAATATTTTGAAGACTACTGATTTAATCAGAATAAACGGGGCTTAAGCACCTCATGGCCTCGTGACAACCAAGACCTGTCCAAGACTGATCAAGAACTCGAAAAAGCACTCGATTGGGTTGGCAAGCACTCGGTTGACGATACTCGACGATGAAGCGCTTGGGGGCTTGTTGGAGGTACGACCATGGGCCCACAGGGACACATGGATTCTCTCCAGACAGAGTCGTACCTGGCGTGAAGAACAAGAGTACTGCAAGGACTCTTCTCGATATGGAAATTAGTCGTATGACTTGTAAACTACTCGGATTGCCTTGAAAAGCACTCTCCGAGTAGTAATTGGTTAGGATTCTACTCGAAACTACCAGGCGTGAAGAACAAGAGTAGAGTACTGCAAGGACTCTTTTGGATATGGAAATTAGTCGTATGACTTGTAAACTACTCGGATTGCCTTGAAAAGCACTCGGATTGCCTTTAGATCGCATATTAAAATTATTCAATAGCATCTCATATTAAAAATTATATATTCATACATCGAAAGCTTGGGCCTCCGGCGGAAACAGAAGGAAATTTGTGTCCATGAGCAACTCGGCACCGCAGCCAGCTTTTTGATGACGGGGAGGCCGAGAAGGTTGCTCTCCTCGTCGCAGGTGTCGTGGAGCAACGACGCCACGCACTAGACGGCACCGTCACAACGCGGAGAACGTTCCGCTTCTACCTGGCGAGCTTGGACACGACGAGCGTCGTGGCCACCCTTGCGCCGCGCTCGACGCCGACGCCCTTGTAAAGAAATATGAACTCTGAATAGATAGATGATGAGAATGAAGGGAGAGATTGTGTGCTTTGAGAATAAGGAGGGACGCCTTATATAGGGGGGCAGGAGGGCTAAGGAGATGAACCTGGACGCCCACGACTATGGTAAGTAATCGATTCCCTGATTGACTATGGAAAGAACGATTTCGGTTCGAAATCACCTAACAATTGCATCTATGGCGCGGTAAATCACCTAACAATTCCATCTATGGCGCGGTGGGTGCAGGGGGCGGGTAGATTGGGCGGGGGTGAGTGAAAGTTTTCGGTTTTCCTGAAATAATGCCGCCTAAACTATCCCTCATGCGTTGGATCGGCCACGGACGCCCAGATGGCCTTCATTTGAATTGGTTGATGGCCAAACATTTTAGGTGGGTTTAGGTGGGTTCATGACGAGTGGGGACGCTGTGAGGGGTACGGGAGGTTTTAGAAAAGCATTTTTTACCAATTGTTTTGGATCCTTATAGTATAGATTTATTCAGAGCCATAAATATGACTACATTCACTAGAAATTTGGTCAAGCATGAACATTTTAATGGGCACGCTCCCCAAACGAGCATTTTTTTCTGTGACAGAGGTGGTACATTTCTTTTTACTTCGCCGCCACCGCCACCTTAGCAGCCGGAAATGTTGCCACGTTCCTCGTTTCGGAAACGTTATTTCGAGAATAATTATGTTTTTGTAGTGTAAAAACTTTTCATTTGTACCACATTCATCGTTCCAGGAACATGGCTATTGCATCACCTTCTCCGAGCACTTTAGAAAGGATCAGGAGCGGGGAGGAGCCCTCCCAATTTCTAATTTGCCACACGTGATAAGGCTGACATGGCCGAATCTACACGTGAACGAGAAAACCAGCGATTTACAACAACCATATCCAGGGGCGGATCCAGCACCGGGTCGGCCGGGGCTAGAGCCCCTCCTATCATTGTCGGAACCATGGAACCCCTCCTAAGCCCTCCTTTAAATTTATGGACATGGAAGCTTGAAAGGAGGGTCTAAAGGTGGAAGATAAAGAAAATAAGCCCCTCCTAATCCTTTCTTCTAGATCCGCCACTGACCATATCTATATATTTTTTTTTAAAAAAGGGAAATGCATGGTCACTAAGAAAGTGGCATAAAATCCATCAAA
Source organism: Urochloa ruziziensis (assembly GCA_015476505.1). Taxonomy (NCBI): domain Eukaryota; kingdom Viridiplantae; phylum Streptophyta; class Magnoliopsida; order Poales; family Poaceae; genus Urochloa; species Urochloa ruziziensis. Next base: position 6,755,553 of record CM027123.1, on the reverse strand, counting down.
GTGAACCAATCTAGATTCCAAAATAGGGGGAAAAAGATAGCAATGAGCTAGCTAGCTGACCCAATGCTACCTTATGGCCGTGTTTAGATGCCTTTGAAAATTTTTTCGGAGGCATTAAATGCAAAGAATCTTGTATGCATGAAGTATTAAATGAAGTTTATTTGTAAAACCTTTTCACAGATGGGTGCAACTTTGCGCGACGAATCTAATGAGCATAATCAATCTATGATTTGGTACAGTAACTCTACAGTAACCATCCTCTAATCGTGTGGTCAAAGACCTCATTAGATTCGTCTCGAGAATTTACCTAGGGTTGTGGAGATAGTTTTGTAAACTGCATTTAATTAATACCCCTAATTATTGGTCAAATGTGCATTTATTACCCTCAAAATTTTTTCACGTCCTATCTAAACACGGCCATTGGTAATTGGCATCACCACTTGCATCGAACTACTAGACTGCATCTCACATGCTCCTTTACACCTTTTGGTTCCAAGGACAGAATGGATGTCATTGGCTACACGAGATCCATTCCATAGAGGCATAGGCCCTCGTCATTTCGTCGAGCAGATTTTTCCTCTGCCTCGAGGCCTTGACTCTTCAAAGCAACCCACAAGGATCCGAATGAAGCAGCATGCCTGCGGCTTGCTACACCGGCAGAGTGCATGACGCTGACGCGCACATCATTCAGGTTTCGAAGCGAGCCCCCTGTGATGTGATGACCGGGACGGCATGGTATCCAGGGAGGATTCACTTCGCCACGGCCCGGCGGCATGTGCCGACGTTGCCCCCCGGCCCGAGCACGACATGCCAGCCGCAGTCAGCCCCCAGTTCAGCACCCTGAACTGAAACCATACCTGCAAGGGACATCAGGTGTTTACGTCCAACCCCACTACTGCTTTCGCTGGCTTTCGCACAGCTGACAGCTAGACTGACTGGCCCGCCTTCTTCGGGCCGAGCCGGGGCGGCCTGCATCGGCAGCCAGCAAGCGGCCGGCCGGCCGGCGAGTAGTCATGTAGCATCTCAGCATCTGCCGCGTCGCCGTTTTCTCGACACTGGGTGCTCACGCAAAGTGGGCACTGCACTGGACAGGGTGCGTGCTCGTGAGTCTCGGTCGCGCGTCTCCCTGTGCATTTCGATGGTTTCAGCATTTCAGGGGGGGCCAAACTCTGATCGAAAGATCGCTGCTCTGCTCTGTGTTCTCTGAACTCCCATCGTGACACGCCTGTTAACTTTTGATTCCTTCCCGTACCGAATCATTGCTCTCTCACGCAGTTACGGCGTTACGCTACATGTTCTTCGTCCCATTTATGTGCATCAAGCAATGCAACCGGCTTATCTGAAGTTCTGAACACGATGCTTCAACCAGTTCGCGTGTAAAAAACGAGAGCGACCAGTTCGGTCATGATCTCACGATCCAATCCTTTGCTCTTGTTGGCCAGTTCCCACTTTTGCAGGCAGTGTTCGTGCCCTGGCGCCTTTGCTGGGTTCCTGCAGAGGAGATAGATAGGACACTCGACACACGCAATGGCGCTATCGATTTGTTGCTCCTTTGAGAATTGAGATGGTGGGGCAGTCAATTTTTGTGTGTCTCCGATTCTCAAGGATAAGGCCTAGCTGGTTGCCGTCCTTGCGATCTTGCTGCCCTAAGATTTTGCGGGGACATATATGGTTGAGGTAGACGGGGGGAATGGTGCATGATGTGTTTCAGTGTCTGTGGGGGCACAGCTGAAGCATCCCTTGTGCTCCTGTCTCCTGCTCTGGGGCCATCGTCATCTCCGTTACCGTAAGTTCCACACCCTCGCTCTCTCTCTAAAAAAAAAAGGTTCCACACCCTCTTCAGAGAAAGTCACAATACCACTCGAGCGATAACTTTCAAGTGCCTTTTCTTTTTGGCGGTGTGTGATCGTGAAATGATACCACTTGGCACCAGGACGTAGCTAGCCTCTCAATTCTCTGTCATTTCTTATGTTGTATAGAGCGATCTTCTAATGTCACCTCAACTGAAGCGGACAGGAATATCAACAATTAAAATAAATATTCTGTAGGGGACATGAAAGGATATTTTTTTCCTAAAAGGAATATAATATTTTTAGGAAAACATGAACGAATATACAACATAATAAGAAATGAAAAGAAAAAGAAAGAAGACTGGGCCGACCTGTTCCCTATATGGGTCTACCTGGGCCCATTAGCTCGCACATTGGGCCGTCGTAAGATCTGAGTGGAACGTTTGCTCGCTCGCCGCGAAATTCCTTCCCCACGCCACGCTTCTCCGACCTCTCTCTCTCGTTCGTCGTCCCCGCTGCCGCCGTTCGAAAATTCCCCCCTGTTGAGGGTTTCACTCCTCCCCCAAATCTCCCCCCGCATCTTCTCGCGAGAACCTGCTCGCAGCGGAGCTGACGCGATGCCGCCGAGGAAGACAAGGCGAGCGCCGCCCGCCAAGCGGCAGCCGCAGTCGGATCCGCAGCCGCAGGAGCCTCCAGGCGCCGACGCGCCGTTGGAGGAGCGGCTGGCGTGGGACAGCCACCAGGAGAGTACGGCACCCTAAACCCCTCCCTCTATCCTCCCTCATCTGTGCTAGGGGAGTGCGCTAAATTTTAGGTCCTTGATTAACGCATCTTGCAAGCATGTCATCTGGCCGTAGTATCTGTAACTTGGGCAAGACTGGGATGCGAAGGATTTCGTTGCTATGAACTTCTGAAGTTTTTTTTTGGACTAGCAGTACCTGTTGATTGACCTAAATGGGTAGAACACTTGGTACTGATTCTCAGGAGCTCTTATTGGCAGCAAAAGTCCAAAGCTTACTGAGCTCGAATTTGCTATTCGAGTTTTGTAGACTGACGAATCATCGAAACCTAACGAAAATTTACAGTAAGGATCGAAAAACCTGATGGTAGGTTAAACAGTTTAAAGTACTTCAGTTTTTGCAGATTTAGAATATATACAAGACAGGCTTCAAATTATGATTTCTTTAAATCCTGCTGAGGCTGTCAGCAATTCATGGCATAATTGTACTGTTCATTGCATTTGATATTCACATGCACCGATAGGGATTCCGATTGCTAACCTAGAGTTCAAATAAACAGGTGAGCGTCGAATTACTGCCATCGGAGCGATAAAAGATGCAGAGGCTGGGAACATACGTTCTCAGTTGCAATTGGTGCGGTCCTACTTTTCCAAGGAGCAACTAGAGGCAAATGCCTTGGAATATTTTAGGGAGAACCTGCCCAATTTGTCGATTGTCACTAATGAAAAAGACGATGTGCTTGAGCTGAAATGGAATGATGGTGACAAATTCATACTTGGAGACTTCACAGATGACAAGATTCTGCAAGCCTCGATTGCATCACTGTCAACTGCTGTTGGCCTTCAATTCCCAGGGAATTCAGGTTTGACCATGTCATCTACCTCTGATGGTTTATTTACTTCATGGGACCCAACCAGTAGCGGCCTGCTTAATTGATTTCATCACCGCATATGCAGTTGGGAAGGACTTCTACAGGCGCATTAGCAATTTCAGCGATTTTGTAAGTATTTCTTCATGTACTGTACTAGCACCAGATGTTTCTGCGCTTCCCTTCATTACTCTTATGAGTGGGTTGCTTTGAAGGCTTGGAGTGAGCTACCTGAAGGGCAAATGGCAGGAACATCAGAAGCTTTTCAGACACCTGGGGTATATGCATTTTTCTTCTTTCCAATTTACACATTTGGCAAACATTGTATTCCTGTTATGTTTTAATTCTACAGTATCATGTTTGCTCCAAGTAGATGAGTTGCATCTGGATTGCCTTGCAATCTCACCTCTTGTGTATAAACATAACGCTTCAACAGGCTGTGAGTGACCGGATGTCCATCGGCATGACACCCAAAACTGTAAGGTTACCAAAGAATGGCGAGATGCTCTTATCCGTGCACGGTTCACCTCTTGGGGTCTACAAAGAAGAAAATTTAGCAGCCATTGAGGGTATTCACCTTGTTCTCTTGCTAATTTTCCTGAATCAGAAGCCTGATTTGGTGTTTTCCTGTTATTAAGTAACCATATTTCTTCTTTCAGAATCTGGTAATGGAAATGAAGATGCTCCCTGCTAATTCACTAGGTATGCCAGTACGACAGTTGAGTGATTGATTAATTACTACAGTTACACAACTATCAGGAGGTTGATCCTTATTTACATTGCAGGATGTTGCCAGTCATCGTTCTTGACAATAACTGTAGGTGCTGCTAATCAAGAGCCTGACTGTTGTTCTCTGTTAACAAATTCTGCAGTACTGCCATCGTGTGGCTAGTCAACAGTATGGCGTCCATATCTTATGGGCCAAAGCTGACAGCCACTATTGAAGTATCTCCAATGCCTTGGGTACCAGGTCTAGACTCTAGAGCATGTATTGGATAACCTACGGCAGTAACTGATGTGAGTGAGGTTTGTAAACTGACTGGGAAAGAAGTCAACAACCCTCGGTAGTTCAGTGCATCAGCCTCTCGGCTCAATGTACCCTTAATTCAGTGTATTTATTTTTTTGAAACTTAAAAGTCAGTGTATTTAGGTCACTCTATAATTTGTTACAAAAATTGTCACTTTATAATTGAATATACTGAGCACTGTTGTTGGATGCCAACTTCTTTCAGCAGAAATTGCGGTTTCACCACAGTGTTGCTGTTAGGTTTGCTGCCAGGGGAGGTCGGCAAAGCCAGTTGAAGAACTCCGTGCTGCCTTGTTTCAGGCTTTCAGTCAGACGCGTTTGTATATGATTTATGAACTGAGACAAGTTATCTCTACCACACTCCCCTAAACCTGGTTGAAATTGAATGATTTGCTGTGAAGAAAGTATTCTCTAGTTCTTTCCTTCTGTTCCCTATCTTCCCCGTTCTCATCCAGGGCAGCACGGAACGGAAGCCGTTTCCGTGCAAACCCCAGAAACTATCCGTGTGTATTGTCTCCTATCCAGGACGGGATTGGAACAGAAACCGTTTTCCATCGACAGGAACCAAACCAGGCACGCGGAGCAATCCAACCCCCCCGAATCGTAGCGCACGCAAACGGGGCAGCGTGTTGGAGCCAACACACCAGAGAGACCACGGCACCGCACACATCAGCCGATCGATCGCCTACGCCCCACGCCACGAACGCACCCACGAAGCGAGAAGCGAAGCGAAGCGAAGCGAAGCAAACCCCATAGGCCCAGACCCCGGCGAGCCGCGGCCCCGACGGCAGCGGGGGTAGGAGGGGGGCGGCGGGCGACCGGCGGCGGCCGCGATGGGGAATAAGATCGCGCGGACGACGCAGGCGTCGGCGACGGAGTACTACCTCCACGACCTGCCGTCCACCTACAACCTCGTGCTCCTCGATGTCGCCAAACGCGGCCGCTTCCTCAAGTCCGTCCGCTGCAAGCACGACGAGGGGCTGCTCCTCGTCAAGGTCTACTTCAAGCGCGCCGGTGAGCCCATCGACCTCAAGGTAACTGCGGGTGCCGGCTGTTTTTCGAGGCGCCCCTCCGCGAATCCCCTTTTGGATTTGGGTCCCGATCGTGTCATGAGATCTCGCTGGTGGTTTCGCAGGAGCATGAGCAGAGGCTGGAGCGGATTAGGAACGCATTCAAGGGGATTGAGGGGTCCCACGTATGGCCCTTCCAGGTGAGGATTCCGTCCCTAGGCCTTTCGGCGGTGATACTAGTTAAATTTCGCCTGTAAGCTCTAGCCTAAGAACATGGGGTGATTAGTAATGCGCATTGTTGCATGTTTTAAGCGAAATTTTAGTAGGGTTTAGCGAATTTTTATCTTCTGTACTGTATGTTTGTTTTGGTTCAGCTTAGGCTAGACTACGACTAGAATTGGTTTGTTTCAGTGCCTTTTCAAGCTACATATATGGGGCCTTTATTGACTGTGAGATGCTAGGATCTCTTGTTTGATTAAGCCCCGATGTACCCACGTATTTCCGTTTTCGCACAAGATGGTATGGGTGTCAAATACCAAGATAGTATGAATCAATGAGGGTACATTTCATCTCAGTTGACATGCTGAATTGGCTTCGGATGTTGTTCAGGTTTGGTTACAAACAGATAAGGCGGCGTATCTACTGAGACAGTACTTCGTCAATAACCTGCGCGATAGACTGAATACACGCCCTTTCCTTAGTCACATTGCGAAGAAATGGATTGCTTTTCAGGTGAGGCCACTTTTTCTTTCTTTCTTTCTTTCTTTCTCTGTGTTGGATGGCTATCAATATTTACAAAGCCATAGAAGTTCCCGCTGGTGGCTCTAGCCCATTAGGGAGTCATATATTCTCACAGCTAAGTGAAGATATATTACGCTAAATTAGTGGGGCATGTAAGAGTCATTCTTTATTTTTCTTTTCCTCTCCAGAGATGGTTGTCGACTTAGATCATTTGGTTGTGCAGTTAATCCATGCAGTGGAGCAGAGCCATAGTAAGGGAGTTTGCCATGGTGAGAAGGGTTTGTCTGAGTTGCATTGGCATTAAATTCTTTTGATTGTTAATTTCACACTTACTGTTATTATTTTTTGTGGGCAGGTGACATAAAATGTGAGAATGTGCTTGTTACTTCTTGGAACTGGCTATATCTTGCGGACTTCGCATCTTTCAAGCCAACTTACATCCCACATGATGATCCATCTGATTATTCATTCTACTTTGACACTGGAGAAAAGCGAATATGCTATCTAGCACCTGAAGTAAGTTCCTTAATCCAAATTACTCAAAATTTATATGCTCTTTCTTTTGCTCTTTCTGTGAAAATGTGGGGCGCTTCTGGGAATCTCCCTAAAACACTGACTGCGCATAGTTTGTCCCAGCCTGTTTATTTTTCATGCGTTCGATTTTTGTATCCTTTTTGTAGTTGCAAGGTTATGAAAACTAAACTATCACTAGATGTGTGTGTTAAAACTTAACAGGTTGCAGTCAAGGCCTCATTTAGTTATTTCCATTCTCTCACATTTTGATGTTTTTAAAGGCTATTTGACCCATTGCATCCTGATACCTGGTATCATTAATTATTAATTGGGATGGAAATTGCAGGCATTCATGTTACAATGTGATCTTGTCAAAGGTTGTATTGATGCTACATGTTTTATCTAATATGACTAACTTGGTTGCTTATTTGCTGTTTTTGTGAATTGACCCAATACCCAGAGATTCTACGAACATGGTGGGGAGTCCCAAGTCGCAGCAGATGCGCCCTTGCAACCATCAATGGATATATTTTCTCTTGGGTATGCTTCACATTCGCGCCTTTTTTTGTCATGTTTAAGAGTAAGTTTTGGTTCAGTTTCGACCTCTTCACCTGGCCTGACAATATATGTTTTCCTTGACATATGGATAGTTTGCTATGAGTATGTTTAGCTTGGGTGTGCTAGTTTCATCTCATATCTTTGTTGCCATTTGTTCTTCTGTGGCAAGGGGAACACATTATTTTCTGTTCAGATGAAAGACATTGATTATTGGAAGGCAGTTTTCATAAGTTAGATGCACAAAACTATTGTTAAATGAACAATACAGACGGTACCATTTTATTTGATAACCATTGAGACAGGCTTGTGCTGAAATACATAGCTTTACTAATACTGTGGAACAGCTTGAAAATATTTTGGATTCTTTTGGGGGCTTCATGTTTGTTCAGAAAATATTGTGTTGATTATCAGTTGTTTGCATCTCGTAGAAGCACAATTATTCAGAATTTGCAATAGTTTTTTTTTCCCAAAATAGAACTTTAGGAATGGCCCTCTCCAATCATTGCTTTCTCTGCATTGAGTTTGTGAATTTCTCCTCCAGCTTCACTTTTTTCAGCAGTACTCTACTAGGTTAGAATGCTGTGCCTCAGGTGACTATCATTTTCTTTTTAAGAAATGCCTATTGTTGAATGGTATATTGTTTATCTTCTTTCCAGGTGTGTTCTTGCTGAACTTTTCCTTGATGGCCAAGCACTTTTTGAGTTTTCGCATCTTCTGGCCTATCGGCGTGGTCAACATGACCGGCTGCAGCTTCTAGAAAAGGTTTTTACGTTGTTCCTTCGCTCTTCTTCAACAATTAATCCTTTATTGTGAATCATTGTAATGTTTGTACTCTTCTAACATGTAATTTTGGGTTGCATCTCGGTCACTTACGTCTGGGCAACTATATCTATATATTTTTTCGGTTGCGAAATGAGTGCACATCCATCTTCGATAGGGCCATTAGTTCATTCTGTCAAAAGACTTTAGGTTGTTCCTTACATATTCAAACCTTGCGCTTTGCCAAATTTCTTGGATTATGATTTTTTAGCAAAGTTTGCAAGAGCAACATATGAATGCTTGTTATGCATGATTTTAGGTGGTATATCTGCAGAAATATTTCATTCCCTTCCCAAAAGGTTAAAGCTGAACTGTTCATAGCTCTTATTCCTCAGAGTAGTACCTACATAGCCTAGGACAATGATATCATTAAGAAGTTCAGTGTGCTAATCAAATGATTGTAGACTCTTCAATTCAAAAAGAGTTTTCACGGGCCAAAATCTTTGCATAATTTAATGCAGCAATCCTGGATGAGCAAACTCATGATAAATCTCATATTCACGATTTCCCATTACATGAGTGTGTCGGATCATTTTAAAACCTTAGCATTCATGAGCCATAGAATATTGCCAATTTTCCACTGCAGTTACTTGTGCATTTCTAACACTGCTAAATGCCAATAAAATAGGACATAATCTACTTTGGCATGTCTTATACTGTGTTTGTACTTCTGTATGATGTTAGAAAGACCTGAATGGAACAAGCTATTTTACGGATCCAATCAGTGAAAAATGAAATTAAATTGATTTGAGGTGCACCTTTTCTTCCCCGGTTTGTGATTGATTTGTGAATACTTTATACTTGTATAAAAGATGCATGTAGAAAGGAAGTTTTGATGTAAAAATGATACTTGCATATCCTGACTATCGGTTTCCTTACTGATTTTACTGCTATTTCCTAATTTTTTCTGCCTCGAGGATTGTTGGATTCCATTCAGATATTACCCACACAAAGGTACTAAAATAAACTTGTTCCTGCAGATACAGGATACTGGTATTCGTGACATGATACTTCACATGATCCAGTTGGACCCCCAAAAAAGGCTACCATGTCGAAGCTATCTTCAAAAATATGAATCTGTTGTGTTCCCACTTTATTTTTCGAACTTTCTGCACAAGTTCTTCTCGGATATTGTTCCACTTGACTCAGATGCCAGGGTAAGGACCATTCAAGTTTGCAGTTGCCTTTGGTTTCTACTGTCACACTAGTTTCTAAACGTAAATCTGTATGCAGGTCGAGAAGACTCAAGACAATTTTGAAAAGATACTTGAAATAATGATGGATAGCTCAACGATCGAACAGTTTGAGAGATTTACATTGTCTGAGCAGAGTGAACCATCTGGGAGAAAAGGCATGGGAGGGCAACTTTTAAACTCACCAGGAGATTCAAAAACAAGCACACCTGTTGTTAAAAAAACTGTTTCTGTAGACCATCAACAGATTGCTGGAGATATCAATTTCCTCCTCAAAGAAGTGGAGAACAGGAGCAACAACACAAGCACAAAGGTAACAAAAGACATGGACCAGGACCATATTCAGTCCTTGCAGCTGGTTAATACAGCAGGAAGGGGAACAGGAAGTGGTTTGACGCCCCGGAACAATGTTGTATCCCATGTGCAGAAGATCTCAAAGAGTAATTTATGCTCCTTGGTGGCTGGTTATGATGGCCAATCAGATACATATAGCTTTGACATTTTTCAACAGATAGACTCCAAAATGAGCTGTGAAGGCATGGTCTTGCTTGCCTCATTACTCTGCTCATGCATCCGCAGTGTCAAAAAACCTGAGCTAAGAAGGGCCAGTCTCATTCTTCTCAAGTTTTCGTCTACATACATAGATGATGACAGTCGCTTACAGCTTGTGGTTCCCTATGTGATTGCGATGCTTTCAGATCCAGCTGCCATTGTCCGCTGTGCTGCTTTGGAAACCTTATGTGATGTTCTCTGTCTTGTCCAAGACTTCCCTATCAGTGATGCTGTTATATTCCCTGAGTACATCCTCCCAATGTTGTCTTTGCTCCCTGATGATCCAGAGGAGAGTGTTAGAGTTTGCTATGCTAGCAACATTCATAAGCTGGCTTTAACAGCTTATAGGTTCCTACTTCGTTCTCGTAGCATTGCTGATATTGGACGTCTGGATGATTCTGTGGTAGGTTCCAGATCACAGTCTGCAGATTCGCCAGTGAAGAAGCACGATATATTTTATGCCCAGCTTGCAGAACTGAGGAAAAACATTTATGAAATAGTGCAAGATTTGGCTATGGGACAAAAGCAGACACCTAATGTCCGCAGAGCTCTTCTGCAGGATATAGGTTATTTGTGTTACTTCTTTGGGCACAAGCAGAGTAATGATTTTCTTCTTCCTATACTTCCAGCATTTCTAAATGACCATGATGAGCAGCTCCGTGCAGTTTTCTTTGGCCAGATTGTCTTTGTTTGCTATTTCATTGGTTCAAGGAGCGTTGAGGAATACCTTTTGCCGTATCTTGAACAGGCACTAAGTGACGGTATGGAGGCTGTCCTTGTAAATGCACTTGATTGCTTGACCATGATGTGCAAAAGTGGTTATTTGAGGAAAAGAGTAATTGTTGGTCTATTGGGAAAGGTTCTCCCCCTGCTTCGGTATCCAATCAATTGGGTTAAGCAGTCTGCTGTAAGATTTGTTGCTGCTTGTAGTGAGAGCCTAGGGGCTGTAGATAGTTATGTGTACCTTTCTCCTCATCTAAGGCAGTTCCTACACAGGGAGCCACCTTCACTGTCCTCTGAAACTGCTCTTCTTTCATGCCTTAAACCTCCACTGCCAAAATCAATCTTCTACCAAGCTTTAGAGGATGCTCAGGACATGGGAGACATTTTACTGAAGGGCGGTGGCAAGAAAGAACTGGCAGCACATGGTGGAAGGTACCCTGGTATAGCACAAAGTGGATCCTACATCAACCTTGAAGATGTTGCACGATTGAAAGGCCCTAATATTTCCAGCAACATGCCTTCGGATGTCAAAGATTCAGTTTCTTCTGACAAATCATTATATTCTGGTTTTGCAGTACATGCATCTGCTGGGAATAGTTCCTTTTATGACAGCTTATCTAAAGGAATACCATCATATTCTGTTTGTACCGATAAGCGAGGTTTAGGAGAAACACACATGGTCCCTGATTCTTCGGTGTACAAAGCATCAATAAGGCTACCTTGGTTGGAACCCAACCGTCCAGGCGTGCATACTAGAGACGATTATTTCAGTAGCAAGCGGCGGGATTTAAGCATAAATGATTCTATAAAGAGCAGTTCCTCTTTGCATGGGGATAGCATTCCAAACTCTGATACTGGAGGATTGCCAGCCTTCTCCAGATCAGCAGTGAGCCTGGAAACTGGATGGAAACCTCGTGGAATTCTAGTGGCACATCTCCAGGAGCATCGCTTGTCTGTCAATGATATTGCGGTATCAAATGATAATACCTTTTTTGTGACCGCTTCTGATGACGCAAGTATCAAGATATGGGATACAAGAAAGTTGGAAAAGGACATTGCCTTCAGATCTAGGTTAACCTATAGCATGGGTACTAGCCGAGCTCTTTGTACGACAATGGTTCGTGGTACTTCACAGGTGGTTGTTGGTGCAAGCGATGGAACACTGCACTTATTTTCTGTTGATTGTGCACGCGGTGTTGGGAGTGTTGTGGAAAGGTACTCTGGCATTGTTGATGTAAAAAGGAATGATATTAAAGAAGGCGCGATTCTCGGTGTTGTAAATTGTTCAAGCGATAGCTTAAGCCCAACTGTCCTTTTCAGCACTGAACATTGTGGCATCCATAAATGGGATACAAGGACCAACTCAGAATCTTGGTCATTTAAATCCTCGCCAGAGGAGGGCTATATATCTGCACTTGTTGTTGGCCAGTGTGGGAATTGGTTCATCTCAGGTTCTTCAAGAGGTGTCCTTACATTGTGGGATAATAGGTTTTTGCTGCCTGTTAACTCATGGCACTATTCAACAGTAAGCCCTATAGAGAAATTGTGCTTGCTTATACCTCCACCAAGCTCAATATCTTCTGCTGGAAGGCCATTGGTTTTTGTTGCCGCCGGCTGCAATGAAGTTTCCCTATGGAATGCTGAAAACGGAAGCTGCCACCAGGTAATAAAGTGTTTAATGATTGATATTTTATGAGGTCTGTTGGTAGAAAATTTCACCATGGTTTTATCATCGTTACAGAGATTACTGATCCCATAATAGAATTCCTGAATTGAATCTGCTCCTGACGCAGGAGATTTATTTTAACTGATACATAACCTTTTTAGCATTTCACCTTTTTTGTGTGTTCTAAGATCTAAGAAGTGCTCGAACCTTTTTTGAGAAGTAGACAACTAAACCTTATGCCTGTATCTGCATCTTGAAATTCAACAAATTATGCAGGTGTTTAGAACAGCAAGCACTGAGAATGAAACTGTGATGCCAAAGGCACCATCAAGACCTCTTAACAAATCAACCACTAAAGATGTAAGACGATCAGGCAATTACAAGTACAGAATCGATGAATTGAACGATCCACCTGTACGCCATCCAGGCATACGCTCTTTGCTTCCCTTACCTGGGGGTGATCTATTGACTGGAGGAACAGACTTGAAAATCCGTTACTGGGATCAAGCCAGGTTCAATTTTATCTATGCTGCATCTTTCATCATTTTTTTCCTACCCTACCTGACATCATGATGTTTGTACATTTGTCAAATTTGAAGACCTGAGCAAAGCTTCTGTATCGCTGGTCCCTCGGCCAAAGAAGTCCGTTCTGCAAAAGGAGATATTTTGGAGAAAGCGGTTGGAAACGATGAGTGTTATGATATAAGATCCAGTTTTGGAGTACAAGTCGTTCAGGTAGCCCTCTTTTCCTTGTTGGTTATTTCTTTCGCCTAGCTGGGTAGCGCACTCATTCTTTTAAGGACCATGCAAATTCACCAATCTGTGACTTTAAAGGCATGGCATAAACTATGAAACTTACAGACTTTATTGGTCCAGGAACTGTACAAACAAACCACCACGTTGTCTGGTTTGACGCGCAAGACGCAGCTTGCGGTGGCCGCCGCAGACTCCGCCGGGTGCCACCGTGATGCCATACTTGCGTTGGCATCGTTCAACTTGTCGAGCCAGAGGTTGGTATCAGCCAGCAGAGACGGTGCTGTCAAAGTGTGGAAATAGCTGCTCCAGCGGGTAAGATAACAAGGCCCCTGGCACTGTACATATTTGGCCTGTTTAGTGCTTGCAGTACATAGTATCTCAGTAGCTATTGCTGTACAGAAGATGATTTCGATCAATACAGAATCAAAATTGAAGTGCACGACTTGATTTGGTGTGATCTGTCATCTGTTCTAATTGTTTGTTTTGCAACTGAGTAAAAACATATCATGATGAATAGATGTTTCTTTGTAGGAGGTTGTGTAAGTATATAGGCCTCAAACCAAAATTCTCTACACATTTTGTTTGGGTGATCGGTCGACATACAAAAGATCCATTGGAGGTTGATGTGGGATGGTTCTTTGCTTGTGTCAGTTGGGTGCCTGTGTTTTCTACTCTGGGCCGCGTTTAGATGTTTCACGAAAAAATTTACAGTATGTCGGACACACATTTGAAGTATTAAATATAGACTAATTACAAAACTAATTACAGATTATGTCAGTTCATCGCAAGACGAACCTAATGAGTCTAATTAATCCGTCATTAGCACATGTTTACTGTAGCAATTTATTGTCTAATCACGCCCTAACTAGGCTCATTAGATTCGTCTCGCGAAGTACACTCCATCCATATAATGGGTTATTTTTTTCGACTACATTTAATATGCCATGCATGTGAGGCAACGTACTCGAAAAATTCTTCGCGAAACATAAACAGGGCCCTGGTAGCCACATTCCAGAACCCACATGCAGGATGCAGCCAGGCAGGGCAAATCTTCCGTTGACCGGGGGCCCTTTCTCCCTTTGACTGCCTCAGCCCCATGAAAGGCAGAGCTGCATGTGGTCCCAGGAATGGCGATTCAGAGGGTAAAGGGAATGATGAGGTCATGGGGCATGTTTGGATGGTGGGGTAAATGGAGCAAATTTGCCTCAATTTACCCCATTTCTCTTCTTTTTTAGGGAATGGTCTAGCCTTTCATATGCTAATCTTACCTAGTCATAGATTTAAGAAAGAACATCTTGCGGTAAATGAGAAATAGAGGCCGTTCCAAAGCATGTGAAGGCATACACAGCGAGGAAGTTTACGCATGTCAGTATGTACGCTTGCACACAAAGCTGACGATTCGAGACATGCAACGTCGCTATCTTTTCCCATGGCGAGACATCCGATGGCATCCTTCTGTTTTCCCTCTTTACCACGCAATCATTCTTACGCAGAGCAAGGCTTCAAATGAGCACAATGAGAATGTTCTGTCCAGTGTGACTTATATTGCGTGACTTTACTGCCCCTTTCCCCTTTTTTTATGAAAATTAAGTGACTTCACTTGTGTCCCTCTACTGCCGCAACATCAATACAAGCCTCGGAGCAATTGAGCATGGTCTTGTCGATCTTGGAAACGCTATGCTCAATTGCTTAAGTCGCAGACGCTGTAATTCTCATTTGGCATGCTTGCTTTGTCCAATGCGATGAGCTAACAGCATTCTGCGTGTCATATCTGAAAGGAAACAGGGTCTGGGACTCTGGGTTGGAATGCCTGTGAAGGAAACCAGAGGAGAGAGGACCATGGACATTTTATCACCAACGAACGAAGGAGAACAAACAGATTAACAGAAGCCCTGATGACAGGCAGCATCGGTGATAATTTTTAGGGAGTGACAGCCTGACAGGCAGCTGCTTCTAGCGCGGGGGCCACGAGCAGCCAATCTCACTCACTCATCATTTCACTGGCCAGTCAGTCGCCACGGTCCTTTGTGCTTTGCTTCGCTTTTGACCGAATCTTGACCACCCCCTTCAATTCGTTGCTTCCTTCCCACAGTTCGCAACACCAAACGTTTCTTCCGGCATCACGGTGCGCCGCACTGCACTGCTCGCTCTGCTGTCAGGGAGGCGTCAGCCTTCACCTCACTTCCTTCAGCGCGTTACTACTACTGTGCGTCTGTGCCTAGTAGCTTACGGCACCTCTTTCCTAGTAGCTTACCTCTTTTCGTCTCTCACTAGACTCACTTGCACGGTACTTTCTCCGATGTAATTCTCTCCTCTCGAAATTTTAAAATTTTAAATTTGACCAATTATAAATAAAAAAATATAAATATCATTAGATTCGTTACAAAATATACTTTCAAAATAAATTTATCTACAGTCATAAATATGAATATATTTCTTTAGAAATTTAGTCAACCGTGAGCTATTTTAACTAACATGCAACACATAGTTAAATTCTTTATTGGACGGAGGGAGGAGTAGTGCCTTGTAACTAGGACCGGGAGTTATCAGTGCCTCAGGAGTGCGCGTTGCTACGAGAGACGCTTCGCTCATCGAGAGTAGGGATGAAAGCGGATTGGATCGGAGCGGATAATACCTTTTGCACATCCTCATCCATATTTTTTTATCGGATATGGAGCGGAGCGAATATCTTGCGGATGCGGATTTTTTCGGATGTCGGAACTGGTGCGGAGTCGGAGCGGTTTCGGAGCGGATGCGAATTAATATAGTCGGATAATATATGATTACATGTAGTTTTTTAAGTGACTAATAATTTCTAAACCAGACTATAATTTAGCAATATAACACAAAAAATACTCATTTTTATGGTTCATGAACTATGACAGAGTTTATGGGTGTCGTTGTTTGAGCTGAGCTTGATTTGTAGTGTGGTGACATGATGGGCTCATTAGATTAGTCGGATATCCTATTATAAGCCTTGGATAATCCGCATTCAATTATCGGATAATCCATATCCGTCGGATTTTTCTTAAACCATATCCTACTCCGCATCCACACACAATCGGATTCGGATTATCCATATCCACACGGATATCAAAAATGCTTCTCCATATCCGCAAAATTCGGATTCGGAGCGGATCGGATGCGGAAATTATCCTCACCACTTTCACCCCTAATCGAGAGAAATAAGCACGGTTATCGGGTTCTCGTCTGCCACCAAGTAATGCAAACATCTATCAAAGATGGTGCTACGAATTGCATGTGTTGTGTTAACATGGGCGAGTATGCATGCATCTTTGTGAGTTCGTACCGTGTTTTAAAAATGTCAAGAATTTGCGGGAGTATTGGTTAATTGTTCAGAATTATTGCGAATTGGACAAATACTGATAGTATTATTAAAAAAGAAGATAAAAAGACAGAGAAAAGGAAAAAGAAAAAAAAAAACAAAGAGCCGTCTCATCGAGAAGAAGCTTTCCACTCCACCTGTCCACCCGCTTCCTCAAAAGGACGGAGACGGAGGGAAGAAACGAGTCCGCAACTCCACCCGCGCGCGAGCCAGCAAGAGCCACCCACCACCTCACGTTGCGGCCACCCCCCGGAATAGGCAGCAGCAGCAGCCAGCCGGCCATTGGGGGAAGCTCATGCCGCGGGGGCAGGGGGAAGGGTAGAATGGGCAACGTCACGTCGTCGGTGGCGGCGCGGCTGGCCTTCTTCCCGCCGGAGCCGGCGACGTACGGCATCGAGCTCGCCCAGGACGGCGCCGGCGCCGGCGGCCTGATGCGGATGACGGGGGTCTCGGCGGACGCCGGCGTTGAGGTGCGCGCGCTGCCCACCAGGGCCGGTACCCGCGTCGTCTCGGCCTTCTGGCGCCACCCCTCCGCGCGCCTCACCCTGCTCTACTCCCACGGCAACGCCGCCGACCTAGGACAGATGCTCGGGCTCTTCCTCGAGCTCCGCTCGCACCTCCGCGTCAACATCATGAGGTCGGTCTCGTCGGAGAGCTCTCGCACCACCCTACCCTACCCTCCGTTGCTTTCTGCTTGCTTCCTCCAAGCATTTTTTTTTTTGCCCCAGTATTTTTGCGCGACTGGATTTGGCGAGCTGTTCGTTGTTATTACGTCATGAATTACACACGTATATTTATTTTGATCGCTGCTGCAGGTGTTGTTGCTTTTATTGGAAAGGGGTTTAATTGAATATCCTCTTTGTGAGCCATTTGCTACTATGATAGCTTGTGGTGGTGTTTGGGGCTTTTTAATTGATTTTGAGGAGATTTGATTTTGCCTGTTCTTAAACAGTAGTATGTTTAATTGATGAATCACAAAAAGTGGCGAAACTAATAGTATATTATTTAATAATCATTTAATAGCTGTAAATCTACTTAGCGTTTAGTTCAGCATGAGTTGATGGTTCTCTTCCACATTACCAATCATTTGAGGGATAAAATCTAACCGTGACCTCATTTTGCTCTTGTGTAATTTTTCTTTCATGAAGTTGTTTGGTACCTCGATTTGTTTTCTCCATGGTAGTCAGTTGCTGTAGTGATCTTCTTATTACCACTGCAATTTGGGGCTAGAAAAACAACTTAGTAATTTCTTACTTTTTATCTACTTGGGGAAGGCATGAGGAATCTGAGGTTAATGTGAAGACGATACCATGTCTCATGAACAGTTACAATAATTGTACTATATGGATCGTCAGGTCTTGTTCTGTTGCAGATAAATGCCGCACTGGGTCCTGGGTGTACCCTCGCCGTTCTTGTCTTAGCAATTTCAGTTATTTACCGGTCACCACTCCGACACAGCATTAGATGTACTACTATGGAAATATTGGGAAAGTTGTGCCCTAATCATGTTGTATATGCGTGAACGAGGCTCAATTTTGTTCCAATTGCTGTTGTGACTCGGTAAAAGAGTAGAGAGTTGCAGACTATAGAACTACTGCTGTGTAGCAAAAGAGCACAAGGTCGCCGGTTCTTTCTTTCTACACACCAGTTTCACAAGGAATCGTCAGTACATGCCTGCAAAGTTCTGCATCCTCAAATCCAAAGTTCCATAGGCAGTTGGATGTATAACTTTCTGAGTGATCTAGTCGATTCATACAGTTCGACTTTAGGAACAAAAATTGTCCACACCAGAAAAGTCGCTATCTGGATTTGATGGGATGCTGACTTTTCTTTACAGTAATAAAACATTTACTATTACATTGGATGACTTGCCGGCATTTTCCATTTGATACGTGTTACATGTGGCTAAAGCTGTTTCCTCTGTTTTCTTTTCAGCTATGATTATTCAGGCTATGGTGCTTCTACAGGAAAAGTAAGTTTCTAAAAGAACTGAAGTGTGGTTCCCTTGTTGCTTAATTTGCCGTTAAGTTGGCTTTTTGGATTTGATTGTCATGTCCTATCATTGCTAATTATTTTCTGTTCCGAGATAAATGATGTCTCCTGTGTACGACTGTACCACATTGTTAGTGATGACTCCTACTATCAACTGTGTGATTGGACTGTTCCCTATCCTCTTAGTGTAATCAATCCCATGTTCTTCAATAGGCGTATGAGCAGTTGAGCACCTTTTCTCAAAGTGAATAATTATTAGACATTATTAGTAGCCTCATCCAGGACAGGGCTTTTGCAAATGGCTGGTTAGCCTCTTTCAATTTTCACCTTCATCATCAAAGCTCCCCAAAGAACTAGTCTGGATTGCTTTCTGGTTTAGATCATGATGGCACCTTTGTTCTCTGGTAGCCATGCATTTTTTCAAAGTTTTCAAACCAAGGGACCATCAGCTCCATTTATAGGTGATCATGCCTACTCAAGAACTTGCTCAGGCCCTAAACAATAAAGTTGCATGTGTGGTTGTTCCCATAAGTCACGCATAGATTTATGAACTAATGAACACTTCGATTTAGAAATGAATAAAAGATGGTAGGCACGTTCCTGTCTATTACTTGTGCGTCTAGCTGTATCTGTTTTCCAGGTTGTAATACATATTAACTGTGTTCCTTTTGTGGTATAACAGCCATCAGAGTACAACACATACCATGACATAGAGGCTGTTTATGATTGCTTGAAGAAGGAGTATGGGATAGAAGAGGAGGATTTAATCCTTTATGGGCAATCAGTTGGAAGTGGACCAACATTACATCTGGCCTCTCGTTTGGAAAAGTTAAGAGGGGTTGTCCTTCACAGCGGTATACTATCTGGCATACGGGTTCTCTATCCAGTGAAAGTGACACTTTGGTTCGATATCTTCAAGGCAAGTCTGGACCATAATTTGATAATTTCCCTTCTGATCCAGAAATGTTAGCATCTTAATCTGGTTAACTGTCATATGTTTGCAGAACATTGACAAAATAAAGCAGGTCGACTGCCCTGTGTTAGTCATACATGTGAGTACGCTTTTAACATGATTTTCTTAATCTGAAGCCATCTAAACTTTTTCCTTCCTGATCTTTATTTCTTTACTCATATTTTTCTGTTAGCCACTGTGTTAGTATCTGTATAACAATGTTGATATGCCTCGTATACAATTTTATCATTTTGCTCCTTTCAGAAACAAGAATTGCATCTTTGCACTCTGAAAATAATGAGAATGTGTAATACAAACGTTCTACTAGGGTCCAATTGTCCAAAGTAGTAACTCTTGAATACATTTTCCTAGAATAGTGAATCTGTTGCTTTGAAAAGGGAATGATGAATCTGTAGCTTTGGAAAAGGAAAAAGAATATGTTGGTTTAACTGACCTCAAAATATTTGGCTTCTACCATTTCCGGTATACTTTTGCATGCTGCGTCTGTTTTGACTTGCAAATGTATGACCAGTGGCGGACCTACGACCGGGCTGCCGTCCTGGTCCAAGGCCAAAAGACTAATGGAAGTTTAAGAAAAACTAGACGAGATAAACACACGGCACGACTACACGAGCTTCTATTAAGCTGGGATCGGTCCTAGCCAGTTCCTTGGTCCACGGTCTGCCCCTATGTGTGACCAAGGGTACTATAGGCTTGCGGTTTCATACTTGAAACTTTAATAGGTTGTCTTAGTGTGTCCTGGCGTGGTTATCTACTTCCAGTGTCAATTCACTTCTGACTTTGTGAGTCTGTGCAATCAATCAATTAGTTCTCAGATTCTCAGTTATCACTTCCAAGTAATTTCTATTGTTTGTATCTTGATTCTCGACTTGTTGAACCATACACGCATGACAGGGGACTGCCGATGACATCGTCGACTTCACTCACGGCAAGCGCCTGTGGGAGCTAGCAAAGGAGAAGTACGAGCCCCTTTGGGTCAAAGGCGGGGGTCACTGCAACCTGGAAACTTATCCCGAGTATATCAGGCACTTGCGCAAGTTCATAAACGCGATGAGAAGCTCGCGAAAGATAAAGCACCCAAGGCACCCCAGTCGCTGCCTTCGTCGAGCATGGCCGAAGTAAAACACAACAAGTGCTTGAGATTCGGAAAGAAATGAGACGAACCCGATTCGTAGCTGTCACTAACCATGTTGCTGCTGGTGTATGAAAGTTGAAGAAATGACAGAAGTCAGCCAAGCGGCAGGGACGACTCCTCGGTGGCTCTGACGCACCCAGGAAACGCAATGCAGCAACCCTAGCTTGTGATCCGTGTAAGTTCAGATTAGACAGACCTGTGGCACTAGCAGCGTGCTGGAGATGCCTTTGTTTCTTTTCTAGTGGGTGGCACAAATTAGCCTGTTCCTAGATCTCTCTTTTTTTTCTACTTGTATTTCGCCAATTATTGTACTGCATATTCTGTTCATCAGAGTCTTGCCAATCAATGTAGCTGGAGATACAGAATCTCATGCTGTTTCTGCTAACACCCTTCCAGGCGCATACCCAGCACATACAACAGCACTTCAGGCTTCAAGCAACAAGGCATGATCCGCTCCAGAACTTGTTTTGTACCATTCAGCACAAATTTCAGATCTTTAGCATTGAAGACTTGCCTCAATGTCAACTCACTGTTACTACTAATGCCTTGCCTACCAAATTTACAGCGTCAAACTCCACGTACCTTCGATGGCATATAGCCCGGTTTAACACTGAATTCCATCTGATAAAACTTGCCTCCTTGAAAATAACCTTTAAACCCAAGATGATCCAGGAATATGATATCAATTCCCAGGAATTAACACAAGATAAAACAGTAACTAAAAGGGTAGCACACACATAACATCGTAGTAACACTTCAGCAGCAAAAGAGGGTCCTTGCCATCATACATAGCACCATTTAAATTCCATCTTTAGCAAAACTCCAGATCCTAAAGGAAAAACAGAGCAAAGAAGGAAAAACACATTCCATCCTTTTCTAAGAGCATAAACTTCCATCTTACTCCTCTGCTTCAGCCTCGCCACTCTTCTTGTTGCCCTTCCTTGAGTACCTCAGGTTCCTCAGAAACTTGGGGTCCATCTGCAAACGTGGCAGAAGGAAAATGTCAGTGGAACTGCTAAAAATGTGTTAGAATAACAAAGGGCACAGGTTAACAAAGTGCTACCAAAAAGTAAAATGCACAAATAAAAAGTAAAATCCACAAATAATAAGAGTTCTTCTGCTTCAAGGTTACGCATGAGTGTAAAGTTAGCAACTGAAGTTCAACAGATCTAAGTTGTGTAGTTGATGAAGATTATTTCCCAGGGCTCATCAAGCAATTGTCTGCTCTCAAAAAGGTAAGGTCTCATTATTGCAACTCAACTTCACCAGAAGTCTTTGAGAAAAAATTGACAAGTACAAATTCTAAGAACGGTAGTAGCTAGATGATTTTGTACACTTTAGCCTATAGGAGTAAAAGGGCACTAAATATGTTTTCATAGAAACAAATAGTAGCAAAGCAATGACAGTCACTCAAGTCTTTATAATAGTGCTAAGAAACTATAGACCAAATTCACAGCCTGAAATTCTAAGTCTAAAAATTACAATAGGCTTGCAAAAACATCAAGTACTTGATTTCACAAATAAAACATAAATCTATCATTCAAGAAATGACCTATAATAGCATTAGCTAGTATACTGCGCCCACCATTTGAGCCAAAACGACTACTGCTACAATAGTAGCACACTAAAGAACGGCCCGTGCCTAAATGAACTGGCATCCCTAACCTAGATGGCACGCACGTATCGGGAACAACCAAATCCGCGCAGATTCGCGATTCTAGAACAAACTATTGGCACAGCTGTGTGATCGAGCGACAGGGGAGCTGCAAGAGGAACAGGAGGTGTAGACTATCTTACCCCCTTGGTGGAGGTCTGGCGGTGGCGCTTGGCCTTCTTGATGCCGTTCTTGTGCGCCTTGTACGACTGGTTGTGCGCCGTGTGGTTCTTCGACTTGGCCATCTCGGATCCCTTGCTTCCTTCGATCAACACAAACAAACAGATGGCGAATCAGCGGGAGGGGAAGGTTGGATTGGCGGAGAAGATGAACACCACGTACGGAAAAAAAATCGAGCAAGGCGGCCGGAGAGAGTTACCGAGCGCTCGCGGAGGAGAGGAGGGCTACGAGACGTCCGGCGGCGGCTAGGGTTTACTCGAGTGGCCAGGGTTATGTAAAGGGTGGGCGTGTGGCAAATGACCCTGCTGACCTCGGCGCCTTCCCGCTGTTCGATCGTGAGACGATGGGCTTACACGAATCGTAAAGCAGGCCCGGTTCACGATTATGGGCCTTTACATTAGGGGAACGGCCGTTGGGCTCTTTGAAATAATGGAAGCGCCGTGCGGTGTGATCTCCTTTCAAGGCCCAGCCGTATCCTGTGTGCGCGTGTTTCGGGGTGCTCGGTAGCCACCAAGATCTTTGGACGATAGGGGTTTTGCTCCCCGGGCGGCGCCGCCGTGCAACATCCACGCACGGACGGTCGTTCGACGGTGCCGCCGCCGCCGGCCCACACACGCACACCACCCGCAACATGTGACTTCCTTTCCATTGTGTTGGGAGCTGCTGCGAACGCACGGCCCACCGGCCACCACAGCACGCAGCAAGCAGCATGCAACATTAGTAGTACTGGGGAGAACCAAACCGCCCGTCTCGAAAATGTTGTGGTAAGCCGCACCTAAGGTCCACCCTTGTTACCGAGCGTCACATGCTGCTTTAAGATTCGAGCAGACAGACAGCGTGGATAGACATTGGGTGACGTCAGCGTGACGCGGGCGGGAACGAGGTGGAACCTCTTCTTCCTTCTCACGTCCTCCTCCTCGTTCCTCCGCACGCCGTCTGCGTTCTCTTCCTTTGCCGATATGCATCAAGGTCCCTTGGATCTCATCATCCTCGACCTCTGCCCCGTTGTCATCTTTGCAGCTGCACCTTCTGGAATCGAGGGATCAACTCTTCAGTGCTTCGCCGTCGGTTGCATCCCCATCGTTGGGTCGATGGAGCATCGCTCCCCCCTGCTTTGACCTTCGTGTCGCGAGGTCCTTCCACCTGGGTCCATGGTGCATGTTGTTGGTGAGTTGCACGCCGTTGTTGTGGGCTTGGGCGTTGTTCTGAACTTGGTCGTCGTTCTGCGCGTGCCCCTAGGGGCTTTGTTGTAATTGGATCTTCTTCGAACGGTCTGACTGTAATGTGGTTGGTTTCTAATATATAATAACAGTCTAGTAATTGTTAAAAAAACACTAGTAGTGCTCTTGGTGCCGGGTAGACTACAACTACACAGTAGCAGGCGGAGAAGGTGATCCATTGTTTCGACTAGGACGGCAGGCGCGCTAACGCCGCGCCCGTAGAGCAGCCGTGCAGCCCGTTGATGACATCAACGTTTTTTTTACGTCCCTGCCATGGTGCCATTGGGTATCGGACTACAATCATTTATTCAGTTTTTAAGGGTACAACGACCACATGGCTTAAGGCATGTATATGGTGACACTAACATCATGAAACATGTTTGTTTCATCTTAAGAAAACATGAATTATGATCAATTATAGTTAATTAAATATAATTAGAGATCACATATGTAGTAGTATAGTGTCGATCCTGGCATCGTCCCCTTTTCTGATCACAATCAATTTCATCTTGCAGAATGCAGGTCTTCCAAAAAGTCCACTTTAGATTGCAAATAGCAACTCATGACCCAAGCCCATTCATGCCGTAGCATATCCCAAATGCTTCAACCATACAAAACCAGTAATCCGTGATCTGATTCAACCATACAAAATCAGTAATCCATGGTCATGGCCTCTAACGAAGCAATCACACGGCATGTTAGCATCACCTTCAAATTTGTTGCAGAATTGAATTAACAACATCGGAGGAAATTTCAACATATCTAAGTTATCTTAGCTATATTCCTTTGACTGTGATGGATCACTAATAAAGAAATAATGTATGAAAGCAATAACATTAAGATAGCTACAAACTTTGTCTGGTAAACTGTCAATACTTAGTTTGGTGCTGATATCTCTCCATATGGAAACCTAATTTAGCAATATAAATTTGAAAGATGCATAAAACAGGAAGAGACAAAACGGTCATGATAATATTAACTAAAAAGGATACTAAGAACTGAACAATTCGAAGTAAAAAGGAGGCAAAAGGAAAACTATATGTCTATATATTAAGTAGCATCTGAATGCAGTAGGGTGTATAAAACATGTAACCAAACACCTTGCAGGCAGGTACCGAGATATCCTCTAGCCCTCCCCAACCACCAGGCTACTGCCCTGTTCCCATCTCCTTCCTCTGCCTCCTTTTTGCCGGCGTGCCAAATCAGGTGGGTGCACATCATATGAGAGGAGCTCGCCCCAGTTGGCCGAGCGCTGGTTGAGGAGCCCCGACGCGACTCTGCGCCATCGTGGCAAAGCCGGAGCCGCAGCCTGAGGCCGAGTTGTCGCGCCGTCTTGGCCAAGCGCCGGCTGAGGAGCCCCGACGTGACTCCATGCCGTCGTGGCAGAGCCAAAGCCGTGGTCTGAGGCTGCGTTGCCGTGGCCGAGCGCCGGCTCAAGAGCCCCGACGTGTGACTCCGGGCCGTCGTGGTAGAGCCGAAGCCGTGGCCTGAGGCCGCGTTGCCGTGCTGCCGTGGCCGAGTGCCGGCGTGCAAGCTGAGAGCGGCGGCGGCCAGCAGGAGAGAGCGATGACCGTGAGGCAGAGAAAAACCAGGGAACAGGAAAATCTTTTAATGGTGAACGACGACGACGTGGGTCTCTACGGCACACCGCGTACAGCCAACGCAAATGTACGCGCGTCAGACACAAAAGAAGTGGTGGACAAGCGGCGTGTGACGGCTGCTAGGCAGCGTGCGACGACGCGATTGGCCTCCAGCGCAGCTACGAAGCCAGGCGTCGGGTGCAGACGCGATGTTCCCGAATGGGCACGAATGCTTACAGCGATGTAACTCTACCTATGGGCGGGCCAGCATGCGTGACCTCCATGCGGGCGCGAGCGGTGACCTTGCCGGCGAGCTCGGCTCCCCCACAGGCGGCGGCTTTGTCGACGAGCTTGGCTCTCTAGCGGGGAGGCGGAGAGGAAGAGCCAGCCGGCCGCGAGAGCGACAGCGTGGGGCGGCGTGGAGTGCGGCGGCAGAGGCCAGCGGCGGCCCGCGCTAAGGGACTAAGGAGAGTCGTCCTCTGCGACGACGGCGAGCAGCAGCGGGCGAGGCCAGCCGAATCCCGCACAGAGGGAGCGTCGTCCTCGGCGACGGCGACTGGCGGCGAGCGTGGATAGAGGCGCTGGCGACATCGACGATCCACAACCAATGCCGTCCCGACAGAGGTAGTTTTTTTTTCTTTTTTAACTATAAAACTTTTGGATTTGTATCAATTTTTGTACTCGAACTTTTATTACAAAAGTTTTCCTTATGCATATTTTTGTTCCAAATATTTTTGCTACAAATTTTTCTGAATTTTGTCCATAATTTTTCCTTCAAAACTTTGTTTTCGATTTTTTTCTTTCAAAATTTTCTCTCTGATTTTTTAAAGATTTTTTTTTGCAAATTTTCGTTTCAAAACCTTTTATTTTGATTTATTTTCATGTCCAGAATTTTTGACAGCGGGTCACAGAAGGAGAATCAGCTGTTGTGGGCCAGACCACGTGGTAGCGCGTTAACGGTGGGGCTGGGGGACCAGCGCTGTCGGGATATCGCGCGGTGGGAGGAAACTTGAGGTGCCTGGCTGGCTGCGGCTCTGGCTGTGCTGTGACTCACTAGACGGGGAGCCACAAATATAGGCCGTCCGCCGCAACGAGCACCCCTCCAAGCTTCACAACTTGGTTTCCCCCTCCGAAGCTTCAAGGCCCCCTCGCCATCGCTCCTCCTCCTCGATTCGGCTCCGTCCCCGGTAATCCCCTTCTCCCCCCTCCCTCTCTCTGAAGCAGCTCTAATCGCGATCTCTCCACGCACCAGTTTCCCTCCAGCATTCGAGCGTTTGTCGTTCAGATCCGAGCAACCTGGCCCGAGATCTGCGGTGCTGTCATGCGTTCTGGTCACTTCTCCCCGTGCTCCGCCAGATCCGGGGCAGATACCGAGCGATCCGCTAGGGGATCGCGCTTGGCGCGCTTCTTGGGGCTAGGTGTTCGTCTCATGTCCCGTGCTTGATTGATGTACTCGTCGCGGGCTAGCACAAGCTTTGTGACTTTGTCTGTTCCTGATCTGTAGTATCTCTGCGTGTCGTGCGTGCGTACTAGTAGTTGCGTGTGCGCCTATCTGTTTCTTGTGGACTGCCAGGGGAGGTTTGTATGGGCTAGGTACCTGGCTGTGATGTGCCTGAATGCGCTTACGTGTTAGTTGTGGTGTTGACTTCGTGTGGCTGGTTCCCAGCTCCAACATTCTAGTTTCCTGGGAAGTTTGCTGTGGTCCTGTTTCTATTGGTGTTTCTGGGAGATGTTACGCGCTTCTTAATGGTGTTCTGAATTAGCAAGTCCAGATAGCTATGGTAACTGGTAACATGCTTGGATCAAACTACTGGTTACCCTTTTTTTGGGGGGAAACTGGTTACTTAGTTTAGTGTGACCGAGCAACCAGAGGTTTCTTAAATTGGGAGTGTGATAAAGCTTTCTTAAAGCACAGCTGCTGGTTAATATGTGCCGTTGTGATGAGTAGCTATGGAACTTCTCCCATACATAGTGATGGATTGTAGTCAATATTCTGAGTCGTGACGATGCAACACCTTGAAATTGGCTGGCTGGCGCCTAATTTTAGGTGGAAAAGTTCAGCATGTGTTTTTAAATAAAGAAACATTGTTTCTTACACTATTAGCCTAGTTGGTGAAATGAATCACAGTTTAGCCTGGCAGTAAGCTCTGTACATATTTTGGTGCTATTGGCTTCTTAGCTTTTACACGCATCAATATAAAACATTCAGTTGATATCCCTTCAAAACTTATGGTTACATGCATACTGATTCTTACTGTACACTTGTACAGATGGATAACTATCTAGCAGGATATATTTTCTGTCAACTGATACCCTTTTATCCTACCTCTTGCAGAGTACCTGTAGGAAATGGCTGACGGTGAGGATATCCAGCCTCTTGTCTGTGACAATGGAACTGGAATGGTCAAGGTTAGGAACTGTGCATCCCTTAACCAGGGTTATATGCTTCTCTCCCACTGTAACTATACCAATTTCAATTTTATTTAATTTTGCAGGCTGGGTTTGCTGGTGACGATGCACCAAGGGCTGTTTTCCCTAGCATTGTTGGTCGTCCTCGCCACACTGGTGTGATGGTAGGGATGGGGCAGAAGGATGCCTATGTCGGAGACGAGGCACAGTCCAAGAGAGGTATTCTCACGTTGAAGTACCCAATCGAGCATGGTATTGTCAGCAACTGGGATGACATGGAGAAGATCTGGCATCACACTTTCTACAATGAGCTCCGTGTTGCACCTGAGGAGCACCCAGTGTTGCTCACTGAAGCTCCTTTGAACCCCAAAGCTAACAGGGAGAAGATGACACAGATTATGTTTGAGACCTTCAATGTCCCTGCCATGTATGTGGCAATTCAAGCTGTGCTTTCACTATATGCTAGTGGTCGTACCACAGGTATGAAATGTTCCATTTTGCTTGTTGGTTGAGCCGCGGCGTTTCTCATTGAATTAACTGATGCATCAACATATAAACCTGGATGATTGTCAAGCACTTGTTTGCATCAACTTTATCATCCCTCTCTTGTGTGATTTTTGTATTCTATGTATAAGTTAGTATCCAGTAGAGTACTATAGTTAGGTAGATGGAAAATATGATTTACAGTAGTGGACTAGTTATCAGTTAATCCAATATTTAGTTAATGCTGTTCATATCTTGGCAGGTATTGTTCTTGACTCTGGTGATGGTGTGAGCCACACTGTGCCCATTTATGAAGGGTATGCACTTCCTCATGCTATCCTTCGTCTGGATCTTGCTGGCCGTGACCTCACGGATTCTCTCATGAAGATCCTCACTGAGAGAGGTTACTCTTTCACCACCTCTGCTGAGCGGGAAATTGTGAGGGACATCAAGGAGAAGCTTGCATACGTGGCCCTTGATTACGAGCAGGAGCTTGAGACTGCCAAGACCAGCTCCTCAGTTGAGAAGAGCTACGAGCTGCCTGATGGCCAGGTGATTACCATCGGCGCGGAGAGGTTTAGGTGCCCTGAGGTCCTCTTCCAGCCATCCATGATCGGCATGGAATCCCCTGGAATCCACGAGACTACCTACAACTCCATCATGAAGTGTGATGTGGATATCAGGAAGGACCTGTACGGCAACATTGTTCTCAGTGGAGGCTCAACAATGTTCCCAGGCATTGCTGACCGTATGAGCAAGGAGATCACTGCCCTTGCTCCAAGCAGCATGAAGATCAAGGTGGTTGCTCCACCTGAGCGCAAGTACAGTGTCTGGATCGGAGGGTCTATCCTAGCTTCTCTCAGCACCTTCCAACAGGTACTGTTCGTTTTGTTGCAGTTGATTCCACATTTGTTGAATTTATCTGATCAAGCATCAAGTCACATTGCTTGTTATATTGCACCAATTCTTGTCATCTGACTGACTGCCTTGTGTTTGGTAAAACAGATGTGGATATCGAAGGACGAGTATGACGAATCCGGCCCAGCAATTGTCCACAGGAAGTGCTTCTGAGTTCCATTGCCCTTTTCGTGTAGTCTCCTATGTGTGGGTTTTTTCAAGGGGGGAGAGAGATTGCAGGTTATGTTTGTGTTCTGCAGACGGTCCTTATTTTGGCCACATGTATCTGTGGTTGCCTCAATTCCCTTTGTACTCTACTATTTCTCGTTGCGCTGTGACAGTGAGGTAACCTTGTGGAACATATGGTTGGCTTGATCGGTTGTAACTGCTATAGCTGATAGTAGAGAATTATGTGGATTTTTAAAAGTTATTTTCGTGTGCCTGTGGCTGTTCTCTCTTGATCATTAGGAAGTGCTGCTGTTGTGATAATCATCAGGTCATGCTGACCATTGTGATGAAACGCTGAATTCAAGCATCCGTGATGGGAGCTGCCAACTTTGTGCATGGTTGCCATTGTAATTCCGCCAGTTTGTGGCCAACGTTTGTGGTCAAAAGTTGATTCATGACACCGAATATGGCCTGACCAACCACGGGTACGGTCTCCAGAAATTTGCAAGAGACGCGCGTAAAGTTCTGATTGAGTTTTCTTTTTTTCCCATGTTCTATCTATATCTATATCCTGGACCATGTCTGCATTATTGTTTTGTTTTGAGGATCAGGTACTACACATTGCAGCATGAGTAAAACTAGCCATCTGATGGTATTGCACATTGCGCGACGCGATTATAAAAGGCAGGAAAAGAAAATATACAGTAAATAAAATCCTCTAAAAATGGAAAAATAAAAGTCAAATCTCTAGAAATGGGTGCACGTCGGCGGCGTCCGGCGGGCTCTCTGATGAGTTCCCTTCCCACAACCAAAAGAAAATTTCTACACACAAATTCTGAAGATGATTTCCACGATGGAGATGGGAGCGAAGCCAGTTTAGAGGCCAAAGGCAAATAGGCAATCTTGCCGTAGAACTAGAAGCCGATTATATCTCTTCCCTTCAGGCAGTAGCGGTCGTGAGCGGAAAAAAGCAGGCAAACTAGCGGATTGGAGCTGGAGATTGGAGGAAGTGGACCAGAGAGGCAGGGAAGCCATGGATCCATGGCTCCATGCTACGATGGGAGTAGTCAGTGGTGATGGGAGGCGCTGACGGAGGGGCCGGGGGCCCGAGGTTGACGAAGACGTAGTCCGAGGGGAAACGTAGCGATCTGAGTACGCCCAGCAGCGAGCGGTAATCAGTTACTCCCTCCGTGCATGTGCAATCCTAACATTTGGAAAAAAATTCATACAAAAAATATAATTATAGAGATTAGATCTTAACTACCTTTTTAATTAAATGGTGAGATTTGATTTGCATGTTAAAATTAACTCAATACGACAAATAAATGAGAGCATGAAACCTTTTCGCGCCATCCTTAAAAAATCAGAATTGCGTTTTTAATGGTACGAAGAGTATCTACTAACCCGTATCGCTTTTACAACGTGATTCAATCACGGAGCAACTAAACCAAACACAATCAGGCAACTAATTCTGGTCCGGATAACCCCTACCAATACACCCTGCACTGTAGAATCTTAGTCCATAAAACGGTATCAATTAACCTCAGTAATCAGATCACGACATCACGTTACCTTAGGCCGTGTTAAGTGTTCAGTTGATGAAAACTTTTTGGTGAAAAGATTTCGGGTATTGATTTTATCAATTTAGGAGTAGCAAATGTAAACGAAAAAGGTGGAAAGTTATATGGATAGGTTGGAAATCTCGAGACGAATCTAACAATGATAATTAGAGGGTAATTAATCCATAATTAGCGGATAATTACTGTAGCATTACCATTGCAAATTATGGATTAAGTAGGCTCATTAGATTCGTCTCGCGATTTACAGCCTGTCTATATAACTTTTCACATTTTTCGTCTACATTTAATACTTTATGCATCTAAAATTCTCTTTTAATGTGATGGGTGAAAAGATTTCGTTTTGAAACTAAACAAAACAAGGGCTTAAACAAGGGCTTAGTTCGCTGTTTGCTACGTGGACCAGCCGGAGAAACGTGAACGCGAGCAGGCAACGGCCGCGGCCGTCCTCTGCTCAGCCTAGCTGGCCTCTCTGCGCACGCGCAGGCAGACGCAGATCTCCCAGCCCAGCAGTGGCAGCCTGGCAGGGCAGGGTCGCAGGGGGCAGCAGGCAATAAGCACGCTGCACGGTGCGCGCGAGATGCATGCGTGGCCAGTCGTCAATCTTCTCGCAGAGCGCGTGCGTGCAGTGCAAGCTGCTGCAGCCTGCCGTAGTAAAATGTTGTTTGGCTGGGGGGTTCAGTTTGTGGAAAACTTTACATGCAAAATTACCATTTACGAGTGGTAAATATAAACGGCTAATAAAACTAATTACATGTTTAGAAAGCTCATCGCCACACGAATCTAATGACATGTAATTAGAGGGTAATTAATCAATAATTAGCGACGGTTAATATAGCAATTACTTTTACAAAATATGGATTAAACGACCTCACTAGATTCGCTCGCGAAATCTAGTACATCCATATAATGAGTTATTTTTTTAATCTACATTTTAGTGCTTCATTCATGATTGTTTTTATTGTGACGAGTGGAAAACTTTTTAAACTAAACACGGCCGCAACCCTCCTCCGATCCGTTCAGCCTCTGCATTTTCTAGACACCATCTGACCGTTGATCCAATCCAACGACAGATCTCGCTCATTTTCCGAATGCAGTTCTGCATCCTCATTACGCGATTTTTAAGACAAAGGGGCGGAGCATTACACGTTACTACTATACTATGTGCACGTGCACTTGCAGTCGTCGTAGTGTACGTGCATTGATGGTAGGTACTAGCAGCTACGGAGTAGTAGCATTATTTACTCCTACACGGCTACACATATACGTACGGAGTACACGTATTTGCATGCATGCATGCTAGTACACGACACGATCGAGCGCACCAGCAGGCCGGGTCCCGGCTGCACGTACGCAGTCGTTGCTCTGCATAGCAAGCGCATGCAGCAGAGCAGCCGCGTGCGCGAGTGTACGTGGCGCGCCCATGATTAATGGACGTCCTTCCTCCTTCGATCATGGTCCTGACGGCGGAAACCGAGGAAGTTATTTCTGGTGCGGCCCCCACGGCGGCATTGAATGAACTTGCATGCATGCCGCGGGGGGTGGTGTAAATGCAGAGGATCCAACAAAGATTGGGCTGCTCCGCTGGCCGATCGAATGTTGCATGTATGTATGCCCTCGTGAACTCGCCACAAGGTGAACTTGCACTGCATCTCTACACACAGGGCAAGTATGGTCGCTAGTCGCTACGACGTACGGCCGGCGGGAAATATGCACGTATATATCCAGTGCATGCAGAGCAGTTACGCAAAAATTTGACAAACGAACGACTCAAATATATACAGTACGGAGTACTGTACCACCAGCTTTTGGATCCCCCGCGCCGGCCCGTGGCTCTCCCGCCCGCACGGGCGCCGGAGCGCTCTGTCTCGCCGGCCGGGAGGAATGGCCGGAGGAACGGAGAGGCCGGATACGCGCCTGCCCCCGCGTACGAACGCGGCAACGCGCAAGACGAGAGATTTCCCGGCCGGCGCGCGTACGTACTTCATAGCTAGTAGTAGGTAGCTAGTTTTATGAAACACAATGAAACTCACATTGAGAACAGGCACGGAGCCAGCGGTGGGGCGGGTGGGGCTCGAGCCCCCCTACGGCCGCGCTGCCAAGGAAGCCCCTGTAGTCTTTCGTCTCAATTTCAGCCGAAATGTGTACACTAGGAGGGGCTAAAGTTTATTAAACCAGCAATCTAACAAAATAGAAGTCCAAAATCTAAGTGGTGCTTTGTTGAGCCCCTCCTAAATTTTTTCCTGGCTTCGTCCCTGTTGAGAATGTTATGATTTTATTCAAACACATTTGGTCACAAAATTGTTAAGAAATTGATTGTTACGGCTTGTTTATGAAACTGTGCATTGAGAGTGACAGTTTCATCATACTAAAAAACTGACGTGGCAATCTAGATAATTACGGAGTATATAGTAAAACTCACAAACTGGCCTAAATAAATCTGGACCGTATAGTATTACGTACTATATAGTATTACGTACTACCTGGTAATAGTTGTTTTTAAGTACAGTCGTCGTTAGTTCTGATCGATCGATTGTTTTCGTCTGCAGGTAGCCCTTAAGTACTATTAATTGATCTTTATTAATGCATTTATATACGCTGGTCTTGATGAAAATCCACGCTCATTGGTTACTCCAAATCTAGAATGAATGTATACGTACGTTCATTGGTTACTCCAAATCTAGAATGAATGTTTGGCCCATCTATCTGTACCTGACTGCTAATTGATGATCAGGACATGGAGGCCATCGATCGAGAAAAGCAGCTAGGAGGGGAAAGAACTAGTACGGAGTAGAGTACTGCTGCTTCTACGACATAGCAATGCGCCATCATGACGGACCACACAGTGCAAGCTGAGTGATGTCATCACTAGACAGATTCATTTTGCAATTAACACATGTGTGTACACGTAGTTTACAACAAAAAGAAACATGTGTGTACCCTGCTCTCCATAGGCGCAGATCAACATCTTTTCGAACTCGGTTCTCAAAATGTGAGCATATATGTTCACAATGGGTAGAAACGATAATCTTACATGCATATACTCCGTACTAAATAATGCACCAGCATAGGAAAATCCTATATTTACCAATCGATTGACTGATAGCTATTCCAGTACTGCTATCCGAGGCCCAAACATACGTACAAGTTCACAATGAAGCTGATGGGCCCAACGCGCGTGATGAAATGCGTATTTAGACATGCGCGTAAGTTGGCTATTATTGCCGGCCTCAGCTAGCACTACTCCTATACTAGTAGCACTAGCGTTTTAAGTTGAAGAATTCATTGTTCCAGTAATGGTTCCTAGCCGTTTGAATAGAGATCGATCATACTTGTACGACTTAACGCTCGTAAACTAGCGACGAGAGATAGATGGAATGCTTTGTTTAATTAATTTGCCCGTCCTTCATTTACTGATCAAAATTACTAGAAAAGATGGTGCATTTATTCATGATAGTACTTCCTCTAGCTAGCTAAGCGAGGACATTGAGGATTTAATATGACAAATATCATAATTAGACATCTGTGAAAGGAATTTGCAGTAAAAAAACAGATGGTCGCGGGATACTTACGGAGTTCTGAGAAAACTAGAACATAACCTATGGATGCGGAGGGAACAGCATTGGCCAATGCATATGAATTTGAATTTTGGTGTGCAAAACAAACAACTATAGTAGTGATATGCATGATATATCGTCAATCGCATAATTTCTTAACATTTCAAAGGCTCCTTATTATTATGCCTCATTTGATTGATTTGAGCTGAATAAGTAGAAGAGCCGCGTATATATATTAACATAAAAAAGAAAAGGGCCCATGATATGGGGGTATAGCAGGTTGCAAGATTCTCGCCATACGTACATTAGTAAAAAAAAAAAAAGATTACCCAGCTTAATTATTAGAGTTCTAGCTACTCTCGAAGAAGAGGGTATAGTAACAAGTAAAGGTCAGGTACGTGCCTCTGCTCTATTCTGCGAGCCCGCGATCAAATTGTTCATTGTTTTTAAACTGTCAAAGAATGATGAAACCTGGATTGACTGCGCTGGTACAAACAACAGTGAACGGAGTCAATACTCCTTTCTGCAGTAACATCTCCCAAGGACCATAGCATTCGTCGTCTATTCAACCGGAGGAAAAAAGTAAACTGTGATGACTGATGAGATCTGCCAAGCAAGCTGTCATGGCAGAAGTAACGCAGGAAATCACCGGAGTTGTCATGCGACCTCTCAATAAGATCACTTGGAAAGCTTATCGCCAAAAAAAAAAACAATTCCGTTTTGTTCGCTTGGCTTATGAGCCCTGACCAACAGATTATTTCACTCACATAATACTATTAAATCAGCCTAGAATCAGCCAAATTAATAGACTTTTCAGTTCAGTTCCGCCAAGCGAACAAAACGATACGGTGCATGCGGTGGATTAAAGATAGAGGGAAATTTTGGAATTTATTTTTCACAGGACGGGGCTACGAGTCTTCTTCAACCTCCATCAGAAGCAACATTTTCTTGACCTCGTCGTCCAAGCTTAGCCATCTCACAGGGTGCCCTCCTACCATAGTGAGATCCTACTCCCTCCCATGGCAGCCCTCGCACTACGACTATCTTGATGCAGCACCGTGCCAGTGTGCCACCGTGGTTGTCATCTTTGCCTTTAGGTGGCAACATTCTACATCAATGACGATGGCACCTTTAGGGCAGTCCCAAACCATAGTGTCTATGAGTAGTTTCTATATCGTCACATAAGGGGAAAAAATCACTATAGAAACCACACTTCACAACCCATAATTTCTTGATGTGGATCGTTAATAAATGCATCATCTCTCCTCTCTACCAATCATATTTACTCTTTATCTATTACTAGCAAAAATGCCCGTGCATTGTTACGGCCGATAGCATACATATACTTTTGCTATTGCAGAGCATTTCATATATTTTTTCTACTAAAAAGCTCATCTGAATAAAAGGTGCATGTGCCTTGGTCCATTTAAACTTGTAATGATTACATTATTTGGACAACTAATATTATTAAACACTTTCGCTAACAACAGCTTATGTAGAAATTCAAAAAAACTCTCATAGTTTTCCCTTTTAAAACTCACAGTTTTAGTAATTTCTCTCATTGCACTTCAAATAATCTCTACATTTTTGCTGGAATATCTATCAGTTTAACTTTAACCTATATAATTCTTCAACTCAACTATTCATTACCTCACTGACTTTTTTGTTTTTAACAAAATACTTCCTAAAGATAAAAATATCCAAAACTATATTTTACCACAAAATATGACAACATCTTTCATTCTAATATATATCTGATCTAAGTCACCAAAACTTATTTCACATATAGCCCACTTAGGCAAAGATCACTACTGCATGAACTTACCATGCATGTGCTAGTAGGCATCAGTATGGTACTCAGCTTAAGTAGCACACAATGTATGGCAAGGCTCGCGATGGCCCCACATGGATATTCGAAGCATGCCTCACATAGTCAACTGCCGCTGCTACTTATTTATATACGTATCAAGCACATGAATCATACGTATTGAGGCCAAGCACAGATCGTGCAATGGTATGGGCGCGATTGGATGTAATAGAATGTCGAAAACACTATTGCTTTATGTTTTCTTTTCACATACTAAATATGCAAATTAAATATTTTTATTTAGTTAAGTTATATCTTTTTTGCCTCAATGGAACCGAGGCGAAATCGACTCTTTCCTAGTTCAATATATATGTTGTATTAGTAAAAAGTAGAGATAATATAGAACTAAATTTTCTCCTTCGGCTCTCAATGTATTTGAGTCGTGGCTTACTTAACATATACAATTGTTCATTGGTTCTTTCGAGGACCATCCATGGTGATACATTTTTTTTATCGAACTCAAAAGATGAAATCATGGTTACTCTATGTTTTCTTATTCATATAGTAACTATATAAATTGAACAGCTTTGTGGTAGGATTTGATTATGTCCTGATAAAATCAGCATGGGGAGGAAAATAAAGGGGACTACATGTAGTGTGGAGGCCATTAATCTTTATTTTACTTTGGTATAATTAAATCTTAGTGAGCCTATCAATCATAAATGTAACTTAGCCCAGTTGGTGGAGGTCTTCGGTGGGAAGCACCAATTTTTTGCGTCGGTTTACTAGGAGAGGGCCCGGTTTTTGTCCTAAGCGCCGGTTCACTGAGTGGGAGTCCGTTTTTTCATCGTATCTGTTTTGGTTTCTGTACTATTCACCCCAGGTTGACCATGATTTGGGTAGAGACGTAGATCATGAACGGTCGGAGAAAGAAACTGAATCAACAAAGTTCCGCTGGGGATGACGCCGAACCGAAGGAGTAAAGTTTGACGGCCCTGATGCGTCGCAATCGCAACCCCGCGCTACCAACGGCCGAGACGAGACGAGAGGATCGGAGACGAGCCCCACCCGGCGCCGGAACCAATCTCCACGTCCGTGCAAAACGCACGCGCCCACACGCACGCGAATCTCCCCCTGTGACCGGCAGCGGCAGCAGGGCCTCCGATCCACCACACCACTAGGCAGCCAGGCCGTGTAGCCGCCCATGTGTCCGTCTGGCTCTGGCACCGGACCCCGGCCGCGGATCCAGTCCAGCGCGCGAGCCATTGGCGCCGCCGCGCGTGCCAGCGCGGGAAACCGGGCAGCCAATGGATTCGCGCGGTCGCGGTCGATCCCCACCGCCCGAGTCCCGGCTGGCTCGATCGAATCGCCGCCACGCCGTATCACGCCTTGCAATTGGACGGCCCCCCGACCGCCCGGTTAAATGCCCCGATTTACCGTGCATTTAACCTGCCATGTTAATGGGACGCATCGCGTAGTAGAGGCGTGGTATAGAGGTACAGCCCAGGTAGCAGCACGGAGTAGAGAGCCCAGGGCCCAGGCTACTACTTGTAGGCAGGACCCCGGCTACAGCTGCCAGCTGTACAGTACGTACACGCTCCTGGACAGCTGTACAGTACGTGCTGCGAGCAGTGGTAGCAGTAGGCTGGGCAGGGATGGATGCCATTCCATCCGACACCCGTGATGCATCCTACTACACGCGCGGAATTACGGATAGATACAGGTGACTCACAAACACGCGTGTATGTAAATCGTAAAAGCGTAATTGTCAACGCATCATTGCTTCCTCGTCCGTCCAGTCGCATCGCAACTACTGTAGCAGTATTTTGCATAGAGCTACTAGCTTTTATGCCATCATTGTCATTGAGGAACAAAACGCAAAGAAGCAGCATAAAACAACGCAAAGCGAGACAGCTACACGCACCACAGCTAATAATTCGATCGCAGGAAAAACAGCAGGTGATGATGTCAGCGGTGATGTTAGTGTGTGCTAAACTAAGATTATCTTATTTTACTGCCATCAGATGTTTTTGCTCGTCACCTGAAAGAGATTTTACTATACAAGATTTGCTCGGGAAAAAAAAGAACACTAACGAGGTAGAGTTTTCACGGTTTCACTGTAGGTGCATGCTAGAACAGCATACAGCTGGGTGGTATCCCTTGGTTGCGCGCTACAGAGTACAGATGATCTTGCTTGTGGATGGCGTGGGGCCCACCTGCGTTTGTCTCCTTGCCACCTTCATTTGACCATATATCATCCGTGGGAGGGATGCCCGTGCCCCTCGACCTCGAGACATTCCTCCCATCTTCTCCCTCCCCAAGGACCCCCAACCCACAGGAACCAAAAGTTCTCGCTCCTTCAGTGCTCTTTTGTCAACTAGCTTTGCTGCGAGAAGTGGCGCTGGAGAGGAGGGAGAGAAGCTGGTGTGGCGAGCTTGCTTGTGCGAGACCGAGAGAGAAAGAGAGAGAGGGGTGGCTCGGTTCATCTGCAACAGTCGCCATCTCTGCTTTTCAGCTCCTCCTGCTTCCCCTGCCCGTCTCTTTTGGCCTCCATCCGCCCTCCTCCAACTCCCAATCCCCCTTTTGCTTTCCCACATCTTTGCTCCAATAATGATGGGCGGGTGGGTTTGCATCCCCACTCCCTTTCTCTCCCTCGTCCAAATCCACCAGCAGCTTGCTTTCCATCCTGCTCTTTCCCCACTTTCCTCTTTTCAGCTATAGTTGGGTAGTAGGTTGGTTCTGTTTGCCTTCCCCCCTTTTCTTTTCTTTGCTGGGGATTGGGAGGCCTCGAATTCCTGTCCACATCCCGCTCCTTGTAGGGTGGTGGCGCTAGCCTCGCGCAATTGGCTCAATTGGCTTCCCGATTTCTTGATTGGACTAGTGGGTGCCAACGGCAACTTGTCTTGTTGGCTTTACTTCTTGCTTCAGTTGGTGCTCTGCAGGGAGCACGAACTGCACCGCGTGTTCTTGCCCCGGGTTCTTGCTGTGAATTGGTCCGAGTTGAGGTGGTTCTTCCCCTATTGGAGATTGCCATGAGGCCGGAGGAGAGGAATGGTGTGGCAGGGAGGGTGAGGAGGGATCAGTTCCCGGTCGGCATGCGGGTCCTCGCCGTGGACGACGACCCGGTGTGCCTCAAGGTGCTTGAGACCCTCCTGCGCCGTTGCCAGTATCATGGTAAGGATTCTTGCACCTCGGGGCCGTGATTTTACTTTCGCGGCCTGCTATATTTCTAGTTCGCTGTTGTAGATTTTTCTTCGTTTTTTCCTGAATTTTGCCGGATTATCTGCATCCAGAGCAGAAAAGACGCAATTTAAAATATAAAAAGCGGTTGCTACTTTTGTTACAGGTAGATTAAATGTACTTATCATATAGTAGTAAGTTCTTCCTGTACCTGCAGAATTGTCTGCATCATTATGTTACACTTAATTTATGGCCTCGCTATCACCACGTAAATGAATGCTGCATTGCTTTGGGCTCTAGTACAATTGATTGTTTTGTCATGCAATATGTTCAAGATGCTTCTTCCTTTCACAGTTACTCACCTGTAAGAGGGCCGTTTTCTATTTGCAGTGACAACGACAAATCAGGCTGTCATCGCCCTGAGGATGCTAAGGGAAAACAGGGACATGTTTGATCTAGTTATCAGTGATGTGCACATGCCAGATATGGACGGCTTTAAGCTTCTGGAGCTTGTAGGTCTTGAAATGGACCTCCCTGTCATAAGTAAGTCCAAAATGCTATCTATCTTACTGGTAGCCGACTCTCACTGTTCGCGACAGTAATATGCAGCCTTTTCTTTAAATGAATTTTCTTTATATCTGAAATGCATCAATGGCTCGCTGCACCATGGCAAATATTAAGCTTACACTAGAGGAAGGCAAACATTTTATTGTTAACACATTATTATCCATGCAGTGTTATCTGTGAATGGAGAAACAAGAACCGTAATGAAAGGGATAACTCATGGTGCCTGTGACTATCTCCTAAAACCTGTTCGGCTCGAAGAGCTTAGGAATATCTGGCAGCATGTTGTTAGGAGGAAGTTTAGTAACCGTGAGCGTGCTAATGTTGATGGCTATGAGTTCAATAGGCCAGTCAAATGGAGATTTTGATATTGTACACAGCCAAATTACATGTGGGTCACCTGACCAAAGTGGGAGGCCCAACAAGAAGAGGAAGGAATATCAGAGTGAAGACGAAGATGAAGGTGAGGATAGTAATGGCCAAGAAAACGATGATTCTTCAGCTCCAAAGAAGCCAAGGGTTGTTTGGTCAGTTGAACTACACCGAAAATTTGTTGCTGCTGTTAACCAGCTAGGAATTGACAGTAAGTACCAGTGCCCCTGCTGCTCTTTTCTCAACTTTGCTGCTGTTAAGTTCTTTACCACGGTTCATTCTACAACCTAATCTTTTTTTTTTTTGATGCAGAAGCTGTGCCTAAAAGGATACTTGAGCTCATGAATGTTGACAAACTCACCAGGGAAAATGTTGCAAGTCACCTACAGGCAAGGCACTTAACCACTTTGTTCAGTTCAGCAAGTACTAGCAAAACTAAGATTTACTGCATTTAGTTGTGTACTGTGGCTCATCAGTACGTGTAATAAGCATTAAATTTTTAGTGTTCAGAAGATGTATGGCTCTTTTTTTTAAACTGTTTTCTGGCATTAGGTCCTGACGAAAAGTATTGTTCCAATGTCATGGGGCTTTCAGACGAAGAATGCTAATAAATTCTTTGCCCAAACAATCTTTAAATAAAAGACATGTTTTAGGCACATGTTACAGTGGGTATTCATGACAGCAAGTGAATATATTTCTTGAAATTCTTTGGTTTTTTCTGATCAATCTGATAATTGCAGGGGTTAGGGTTTTGTTCTGTAGCTGTCTTTTCAGTTGTTGTGTAACAATTTGATTTCAGACTGTATCATGCATGTTGAAACTAAGGACTGACCAAGCACATTTCTATGCAAAACTAGCCTTCTTATTACTCTTACTACTATTCATATCAGATGCCAAAGCCAAAAACCTCGATACATGTCTAAACTGTTCACTTTGTTACCATGCAGAAGTACAGACTCTATCTCAAACGGCTAAGTGCTGTAGCATCGCAACAAGCTAGCATTGTTGCTGCTTTGGGAGGTAGTGACCCTTTTATGCGCATGGGTGCATTTGAAGGACTCCAGGGCTATCAAGGTTTTACCTCTTCAGCAGCTCTGTCATCTTTCAGTCCACAGGGGTTGTTAGATAGAAACAGTCCAACATCATTTGGCACTCAAGGAATAGCTGCTTCCAGGCCAATTCAGATTGCAACTGGCAATTCCACAATAAGCCATTCCATTGGAGATGCAAACAAATATCACCTTAGCCTACCAGGAAATTTGGCACAAGGTTCGGCAACTTCAGTTGGGCAGCTCCTGCTGCCACAAAAGTTGATACAAGAAGAAACCCACAATTTATCTACTATCATTTCTGGGAATTGCCTGGTTAATCGTGTGCCTGGCACACTCCGAAGTGTGACAGACAGTCCTTTGCTGCAGCAAGACCTTGCTGAATGCAGACAGGCCAAAGTAGTCATACAGCCATGTTCATCTGCAAATTCAGAACGTCTTGAAGGCACCGTTGGAGTTTCTTGCAGTCTGATGGATTCTCATGTTTCCCAACAGAGTGGTCTTCCATTGTCTGCGTTTTCTGCCAGTGCATTGCCTATGAATGGCTCATTTGGCAGTACCAATGTAGCCAGGTTGGGTGGTACATCCTCTAGTAGCACAAATGTTTGCCCCACAAATGACCTGAGGGTAGCAAGAGACAACAAAGTGGGAGCTAGCTCTTTGGGTAGTGTGATACTTTTGCCTGCAGACACTGCACAAAACCAGACGTACTTGAATTTTGGTGGTGGAAGCAGTTTGAGACACAACATGGATGGAGGCAGTCTATTGGATTCAAAGCTTGTATGGAGCTCTTTGACACCCTCTCAACCACCAAGTGCTATTGGAGTTACAGGTCATCATCCCGTGAGCCAAAGACCGAATAATGATAGCCTTGGTGTCAAGATGATTGAGCAGACAAGTGCAGGTGCTTCAACTGCTCCTCCGCAAATGAAGTTTGACATGTTCATTTCAAGGGACACACTGACGCCAAAGAACACATCAGATTCGAGCTTTCCTAGGCTTAACGGCGAGCTTAGTTCAAGCAGCTGCAGCTTCGACGGCCTTCTCAATTCCATAATCAAAGTGGTAAGGGGAATTTTGTTATGTTTCCTGGCTATTTTGCATAGAGCTCGTCTTCTGACAAAAGGAATACGTGCATACCTTTTCAGTCAATTTTTTTTTATATGCCCTATATAAACATCAGTCTTTATCCAAATGCAGGAGAAGGATGATGCTTCCTTCAGCGATGATCTGGGATGTGACTTCTACTCCCTGGGTGCCTGCATATGAAAGCCACCGCCACATACCTGCGTCTGTGTACATTTCTCATTGTATGCTGTGTAGATCAACTGTGGTTGTACACTTTGTGCTGCTCACTGTCAGGAAATTCACAGTAAGTAGTAACTACTAGGTTTGTATGTAATGTAGCAGTAAGATATCTGGAAGATAATATCCATTGCTAAATGGAGCTAGAGACACTGATGGCTTTGCAAATTGCAACCTGGAGCTCTTCGTTCTCACGGAGACCAGTGGTGGATGCGTAGTAAGATCCAGGATTCAGGAACGCATTTCATTGTCATGGTATGATGAGCAAACTTATTATTGGTCACAATGTGCTGCTCGGTGATTCTTTGTTTGCAAAACCACACCGGAGCTTTGGTAAACTGAGAGCTTTTTTTTTTCAAAGAAGTTCAAAACAATCCAACCAAGGGGTGCTAATTGGAGCTAGTTGAGGTGGGGCCCGCTGAAAAAATCCATCCGCACCGGTCCTCCCATCCATCCGCTCGACTCGTTTCGGAAAAAAAAATCCATCCGCAGCTCGCGATGCGTCGCCGCCCCTCGATGCGTCGCCGCCCCTAGATGCGCCGCCGTCCCTCGATGCTCCGCCGCCCCTAGCTTCCATGCGCCGCCGCGTCCTAGCCTCCATGCGCCGCCGCCTCCTCTAGCTCGGCCACCGCCGTCCACAGCTACGCTCGGGAGCTATGGTCGCCTTCCACAGCTCTGGTCTCCATCCACAGCTCTGGTCGCTATGCTTGATTGAGAACTTGTACGTTTAATTGGGACATCTCATTTGTATGGACAAAATTATGATATCTCCAATTGCATATTTTTGAATTTATTGGTCAAAATTATGTCGATCCTGCTCGTGAACTTGTTCCAATTGCACATTTTTGAATTTATTGGTCAGAATTTATTTTTCTAAAACAAACGAGAGATTTGATGAAGTCAGCTGCTGCTGCTGCCGTGACGAGACTACTACTATACTCCGTATATGCCAACTCGCGAGCCCACGACGAACCGGGCCCATGGGCGATGGCCGCTGCCGCGCGCCGCTTGCGCCTCGCCGGCTTTCTCCTGCTCGCCTCTCGCGCACCAAACCCTAAAGCCCTCTCCTCCGCGTGCAGCTCCGCGGCTCCAGCCACCGCCCTGGTCCGCGAGGATGGCCTCCTCTCGCGGCGCCTCCTCCGGCTCCACGTCCGTCCTCCGCGCGGGGCCGCTGCGGCCGCCGTGGAGAGATGGGCCCAGGAGCGCGGCCACGTCTCGCAGCCGGAGCTCCGTCGCGCAATCGCGCAGCTCCGGTCTGCGCGACGCTACGAGCACGCCCTCGAGGTGAGCAGTTTGCTCTAGTTTGGATTCTCCATGCTCTGGTTTTAGTTTGCTGTATCATTTGAGCTGAGGATCCATTCCATTGGCAATGAGAGCTCAATGACGCTGCTACTGTTCTGTGCTAGTGCTATAGACACCTTGATTCAGTTTTGCATTTTGAGCACACGTTTGGTTTGATTTTTTTTTTCCTTCAAATTATTGCACAACAGAACCATAAATGGTCAGTTTGAGGTTATTCCCAATGTTTACTTGCAAAGAATGTGGTATTGATTAACTCACACTTAGTAAGGGTTTGATTTCAAGGAGACAGCTATTTGTAATGTTTGATCAGGACCCTAAAGTTAGGGATACAAGGTTTTTGCTACTGGACTGTTCTGTTCATGATAGCTTCTGTGTGATACACCATAGCATATTACGGACTACACT
Organism: Urochloa ruziziensis; assembly: GCA_015476505.1. NCBI lineage: Eukaryota > Viridiplantae > Streptophyta > Magnoliopsida > Poales > Poaceae > Urochloa > Urochloa ruziziensis. The sequence goes on along the minus strand of CM027123.1, from coordinate 6,711,442 downwards.
GGCTAAACAAAGTTACATTGCACTGCAGGTTTTCTCTTGGATGGACTCATGCAACTCTCTCAAATTGTCATCATGGGATCATGCGGCAAGACTGGGCTTGATTGCTAAAGCTCATGGCAGTTCCCAAGCCGAGGAATATTACAAGAAACTGAGCGCTGCCGCCAAAAGAGCTGCATCATTCCCTCTACTCCACTGCTATGTTATAGAAAGAAATGTACAGAAGGCTGAGTCCTTTATGGCTGAGTTGCAGAGTTGTGGGCTGCCTGTTGATCCTCACTCATTCAATGAAATGATGAAGCTCTATGTTGCAACCTGTCAGTATGAGAAGGTCCTTAGTGTAATTGATCTCATGAAGCGCAACAACGTTCCCAGAAACGTTCTCTCCTACAGCCTTTGGATGAATGCATGTGCTCAAGTCTCTGGTGTTGCCTCAGTACAATCAGTGTTCAAGGAGATGGTGAACGATGATGTGGTCGAGATTGGTTGGAGTACATACTGCACATTAGCTAACATCTTCAGGATGCATGGACTGACTACTAAAGCGCAAGCTTGCCTTAGAAAAGCTGAAACAAAATTGTCGCCAACAAAGCGCTTAGGATACTCTTTTGTAATGACATGTTATGCAGGTCTGAATGACAGTGATGGGGTTATGAGATTGTGGGAGGCTAGTAAAAGTGTCCCAGGTAGAATCCCCAGTGCAAACTACATGACTGCAATGGTATGTTCAATAAAAGTTGGCAACATCAGTCAGGCCGAGTGGATCTTTGGAAGCTGGGAAGCACAGTGCAGGAAGCATGATGTGCGGGTTTCAAATGTTCTTCTTGGTGCTTATGTGAGGAATGGGTGGATTGAGAAGGCCGAGAGGCTCCACCTCCACATGCTAGAGAAAGGAGCGCTTCCAAATTACAAGACATGGGAGATCTTAATGGAGGGATATGTTCAAAGCAAGCAGATGGACAAAGCTGTGGATGCCATGAAGAAATGCTTTTCCTTTTTGAAGAGCTGCCATTGGAGACCTCCACTTGAACTGGTGGAGGCCATTGCAAGACATTTCGAGGAGCAACGCAGTGCAGATGATGCATATAAATACACTAAGGTACTGCAAAGGTTTAACTTGACCAGCTTGCCGTTATACAAGTCATTGCTTCGAGCATATATCAATGCTGACATTGTGCCGCCAAATATTCTTGAGATGGTAGCAAAAGATCAGATTATTATGGATGAAGAAATGGACCGGTTAATCATACTTGCTAGTAAGATAGGTATCACATGCAATGGATAGCCTTTAACTGAAACATGCAATCATCGGTCAAATGATAAATAGCATTCAGTAGACCTTGTCAGTTATAGGTGCAAAGTCCAGAATAGCAGTTGAACTTGAACCTGCAAATAAGATTCTAAAAGAGGTGAGCTCCTGGAGTCCCTGCCCAGCTGCGCTGTGTTCCTGCTAACCTGATGTCCCAAGTGACTCCATCTCCTTGAGAATCTTAGAGTGTATCTGGAAAACGTGGAGCATGAAGTGATCACCTGAAGCAACACAGAAAATTGCTTACAACTTCTCAACTATCAATTGATCCTTTTGGACTATCAGAGCTTCCTCGAGCCTGAATCTCCATTTCCCAGTCACCTATTTAATGGGGCAACACGTTCTGTGATGCAAGAACATTCCTTGCTAATTTGTTCCTTACCCCCTGAAAGCTGGTTTGCTGCTACATGTAACATCTGCATATTATTCTTAATTTTTTTTAAGAAAGATATTTTTCTCAAAATGGAACGAGTTGTTCTTGTTAAACTTCCCACCGATCAGGCCTCAAAAACTTGCTCCAGCTTCTGCCGATGGTTTTGAGCTAAGTGAATAGCAGATATGTGGTTTCATTCTCAGTAGTACCTTTGTATACAAAATTGTACGGTTACAGGGAAAATAGATTAGCAAGAGGGAGACGGAGCCTTTTGTTTTTGTTTTCGTTTTTTTCAACAATATCTCTGGAGATCAACTTTGATACGTTATTTTGCATGGACTCTGTGCATCAATTGTTTTTTCGCGCCTTGTTTGGATGGTCGAAAGTTAGCACTCCATGCCTCTAGTGATGCATGCAGATAATTACAGGTATACAGATGAAATGGCACCAGCAACTTTGTTTTGCAAAGCACTGGGGGTACATGGGTCTTCTGAATCTGGTATTCATATTGATATTAATTTCACATTACAATGTTCCTTTACAAGTGTATAAACATTACAAGATCGAAGGGGGTCGATAGCCAAAGGGTGCTAGTGTGAAGACGATCGTGCGCCGAGTGAATCCATGCCAGATGCAGACAGTTTTGAGCTCACCGCAGGAGATCAGCATGGCACATTGAACTTTAGCCGCCTTCACAGTGAACTCGTTGCATAACTTTATTGACGTGCATGTATAGCACCAAGAATACACCTGGCTCAAGGAAAATACGAGACAAGTACAGCGCCAAGTGGGCTTACCTGCAAAACATGGAAGATCACACAATCCTAATATATATGTTAGCTCATGCTTGAACAATGTACTTTGTAAGCTCTCTTGATAAGCAGGAAAAAGGCAACGGCTAAGGTGAATAACATCAGCCACATCAGAATCAATTGTTCTCAACATAACAGGCTGAGGCTAAGCAAAAACTAAAACAACCTAACCTTAAAGAACACCAGCTCTGGCCAGGATGCAGGCCATTTCTCCCCAGAAGACGACATACTGGATTCTGCAATTTTGGAGGCAGATGCAAAAGTAAACAGGCAAATGAAGAATATATTCTCCACAGGATAACATCTATCGGAATCCACAGTATACGAAATAGACTAACGATCAATCCACAGTAAGGACCTGTAACTACAAGAGCAATTGACTATCAGGATGCATCCAGCAATGAAATTATCCTGAAAGTGATCAAATGACCAACAAAGGATATAACTTGATCAAATGACCAACTTTATTCAGCCATTATTAAAGAAAATGAATTGAATGCAATCCACATATCGACCCTCTTAATCTGAGTTTCTGACAAACAAGTGCATCAACATCAATAGTTGAGGGCATTTTTATCATGATCCAGTGTATAGTGGATAATTGTGATTAAGAAGAAAAGAAACTGCTGAAACTTATGCTATGATGAATAGTTGAGGACATTTTTATCATGATCCTGTTTCCGAAAAACGGATAAAATGAAATGGGTGATGTGCTTAATCTTAAGGATCGGTCATCAATTTTGAAGTGCTAATCTCCAGAAGTATAATATCATAATATCTTTGTTTTGGGAAACTTAAGGGAGCTGTATTCGAGCATGACCATGTGAATATTATTTGCATGAATATGGGTGGCATTCTCTCATTCGGTCATCTAGTTTATGTTTTAGAATGCTTAGATATAAGCTAACATTACACTAATGCTCCTTTTAAGACCACCAACTCCTCATATAAAAAGGAAGATCTGTATATGAATGACAAAAGATGAAAAGAGCAAGCAACATATTGGTTATTTTTTAATTGTGACAATGCAAGCGTCATGGCTTAAGTCTCAAAGGCGATCTTTTACTATTTTTCTAATCGAATATAGTATCTTGCTTTGAGAAATAGAAAAATGGAGATTAAAAGCTGAATGCTGAAAGAGAAATAACTATTTCAACAAGGAGTAACTGAAGAACACTACATTGGCATTACATCCAAATGAGGTGGAACCGAGTGAGAGTGTGAGACAGACTTAACCTACAGAATTGGTATTAATTGCGCTTCTTGCACACTTCTCACCTTTTCTGTCCTAACAATCCATTCACAAAGCTAAAATTCAAAGAGAGTACCATCCCTCAATGTGCACTAACACCATTCTCTGCGTTGAGGCCATACAGCACGCCTGCATATTTCTCTGTTGAGCCGGCGAAGAATGAATCCCTGAGCTTCCAGAACGCGCAGGACGTGACCAGGCTATCAGACCCGGCCTGGTGGGACTCCCCGACACGCTCCACATCGAGCAGTTCAGCGAGCTTGTTCAGCCCACCATGCAGGCTGTTGCAGAACTTCATGAGGTGCTTGATGTCGTACACTGTTGGGAAATATATCTTCATCAGTTTGAAGAATCCAGCTTGCGTGTCTGGGAGACTGTTGCAGGTGAGGATTTTCAGCAGGTAGCCGAAGTCGTATCCCGCGTGGAAGGTAACCCAGTACACCGAATCGTTGAGCACGACGCCGGAGGACATGAGCAGCTCGGCGAACCGGCGCGCATCGACACCGCGCTCGGCATTGCGCCGGAAGTCGATGCCGCTGCGACGGAGAAGCTCGATGGAGTCGGATGCGAAGATGTCCCGCGCGTCGTCGAACTCGCGGAAGTTGAACTGCCAGACGCAGCGGCGGCGCCCGGCGCCGAGGGCCGGCAGCTCCCCGCGCGGGCCGGAGAAGGTGAGGCCGAGCTGGATGAGGTGGAGCATGTCGACGTTGGCCTTGAGGGTGGCGTAGTTGTAGTCCGCCGGGGAGCGGAAGGCGCCGATGGGGCGGCAGACGATGCCCGGGAACTCCGTGTCCATCGCGACGAACGGGAACTCGTCGACGATGTCGCGGATCAGGGCGAACTCCTCCTCAAGGTTGTCCGCCCACACCTCCCGGATCTCCACCGTCTCGTCGTCGCCGCCGTCGGGCTTGGGGATTACGGCGGCTGTGGGATCTGACATCGCCATGCCAAATCTCCGATCGAATCTATGGCTAGGGTTTGGTGGTCCGATTGGGGAATTGGGCGAAAGGCTCGAGAAGAGGGGGGCGAAGCCTCTGGATTTTTAGAGGGAGGTGGGTGGGTGGGTGTGGTGAGCCAGGAGGCGACGATGCGGCAATACCTTTATCACATGTCAACGGCTGAGATCAGCGTCCACACTAAATGTGCGGTTCTAAACAGTTCTCACTCTCCCTTGCAAATTCAAATTCCCTGTTCCAGAATATTGAACTGGCAAGATGAGATGCTTACACCCAAATTTGGAACCCGTTTACCATGGAGTAATAAGCATGTTAAAGCCATTAAATATGATAGTTGTGCTAGTTGTGAGCATTTTTCTAATGGAAAAAGTCTATATCACCCCCAACCTATGGGGGTGGACTACATAACCCCCAACCTATAAATGGTCTATATCACCCTATGAACTTTCAAAAACCAGTCAAATTACCCCCTAAAGCAATTTTGAAAAATCATAGTAAATCATAGAAAAATCATAAAATGGAAAATTCAATTGTGTTGGACTCCAAATGAGTAGATCTACACAGTGAACATATAATATGGTATGGTTTATTACATTTTTTTGCTGTAGCTTTATATCTATGTTTCTTCATAACTGTAAAAAATTGTACTACAACATACCACATTATATGTTCACTGTGTAGATCTGCTCATTTGGAGCACAACACAATTAGATTTTCCATTTTATGATTTTTTTATGATTTACTATGATTTTTTAAAATTGCTTTAGGGGGTAATTTGACCGGTTTTCGAAAGTTCAGGGGGTGATATAGACAGTTTCATAGGTTGGGGGGTTATGTAGTCCACCCCCATAGGTGGGGGTGATGTAGACCTTTTTCTTTTTTAATGGAGTATCGAACGGGAGAAATGGTTAGTTTTGAAATAATGAAAAAATTGGCACATGGTAATTTTAAAGGAAAATCCACATCGTTGTCCTTTTGCTAGAAAATGTTTTTCTAATACGCACGTCTATTAGATTTTTGCATTAGGGAGATGGGAGGGTAGGTGTGATAGACTAAAGATGCACCGATGTCATCGTCAAGCCTCTCCAGCTGTGGGAATATTCTCCGTGAAACAACTAACGTGCTCAATAATGTAGTCACTGCAACCTGCCAATCTCTTAAAAGATCTTTCAGCGACGTACTCCCTCCGTCCCAGACATATTGTCTCCGTCCAAAAAGAAAATGGTTTAGAACAGATTAACGAAAATGTAAAATGATCTCTTTTAGCCAGATTTGGTACTAACCGACTGTTGCATGTCTACATGCACATGCAAACCTACCAAATAGGGTAAAACGACTTGTTTTTTGGGACAAATTTTGAATCCTAAAACGACTTGTTTTTGGGACGGAGGGAATACTAGGAAAAAAGAGAGAATTTATTTCACTTGAAACTTATTGAAAACAGATAGTTATGCCCTTTATGTAGCAGCGACAACCGCCAGGGCCAAATAGATAGAACATGATAAGGCATACAGTCTTACAAATTACAGTAGGCAATTTCTAATTGTCAGCACGTAAGCCAACTGATACGCATGCCTAATGTATCAAACAACTAATCTAATTACACCCCTTTCGGAAGTCCGGTGACTGAATCGATCAATGCTTGGTTTTCATCGGCAACAACCTTTGGGCCAGTTCCAAGCCGGCTGCAGATGAAGTAGCTAACATCACCCTTGAATTTCTGATCCTGTATCTTCATCTCTGGAGGCGCAGAAAGAACCTCAACGTCTTCTATGGAATGCAATCCAGCATCACCTAGAATTGATTTATCACCAACCAAATAGCTGCAAGATCACGTTGATCAGATACACCCATAGAGCTCCGCAGTACAGTGAGTAACAACAGATTTAATCGCGAAAATATCAAACACACCTGCTCAAATCCTTATCTTGTGGAGGGAAATAGTACAAGAGCTTCTGGAGGAGAACTGCTGCAGTTTTACGGTTCCTTGCAATTAGGACCGCGTTAGGCCCAGCGTCAAAGGTGTACGCAACCTGCCATTGGAAATTTTCAACTGGAGTTAGAGGTCCACAGTACAAGGTGTGCTAACTCATAAATGGTCTTGATATCACATCAAATGCACAATCCAGTAATCATGGTCTTGCAGAATGGATGAAATTCATTATCAGACACTGTAATTAGTGTAAATAGCTAGCACTCATATCAAAAGGACTGCAAGCGCGGAAACTGCCTTTGGGCTTAGGTACTTCCAACTTTAGATGACCTGATAGATATCAAGTCCTAAAGAAGCATTTCAAAAACGGTTACTTTTTTAAGCTAATAACTTCATCAAGAGATACAAGCAACACATGTTTTGGTCAGTGCAATAAGAACTGCTTGATGTATCATAACTTATAACTATTCAGGGAAGTGCGACCTTATTCGATGATTTATTTTACTTGAGCAATGTCCACTAGAGTAGAATAACAGAACTAGTCATATGTTAATCTGAAGATAGAGCCCAGAAGGACTGAAAAGATAAAAACATAAAAGACAACGGATGTTCAAGAACAATAGAAATATACCTGTGGGGTTCCTTCTGACTGGTTCCACTTCTCCACAAGGCTAATTATCCTGCAGTTGATTGGGACAACAATTCTTACCCCTGGGATTTCAGTTGTAACAGAATTCCAAGCCAACATACTGCTAAAACATACCGGTGAGAAGTATCATTCATATAGAAGATGGGAGGGCTTGTGTCTAAGCATACGGCATGAAACTGGTTGCTATCTGCACAAGTTAATTTGGCAAACGATTCAAAGTCTTGATTCTTAATAGCTTCTTCCATTTTCAACACGCGGCTTGGCACTACAGTCTGAAACACATGATCAACCAGTACAGTGCACAGTAAGAACTGGAAAAGAAGTTACATCAAAGCCAAATATCAAATTGCCAAAACATTAGAGAATGTCCCACAGCAGTAAAAGGATACTTAGTTTTCAAAAAATCAGGTAAATAATCATGCCTCCTCTGTGTTTTTTGAGAATTTAATCTCCAACATTTAAAAGCTCAAACAGAATTCAAGTTTAGTATGAAAACACAGTCACCTGGGCCCTGTACTGCAAGAGGGGACTTGTTTCAACAGTATCTCGCATCCCACTGGTGCTACTTGTTTCCTTTTGCTTTGAACTGACCTAATGCCACAAATGAATGTGTCAACAATTGAAGATACCAGATAGAGCAAAATAAGGGTAAATGCACAGGGCATGCGGGATATAAATCACATACCACTGCAATAATAATTACAAGATCGTTCCAATGTGTTTCATCAGCAAGCTGCACGGCTAAACTGTCACTTCCATCATCTTTCTGCAAGCAAAGAATCAGGCCCCACTCAGCCATTATTGAATAGGAAAATCACGTATTTAACCAGACTGTTTCTCTGTCAAAACCATATGATTACTCACCTTTCCCATACACCATTTCACAAATCCACCATATAAACTACGGCATGCACTCCCAGATCCCTGCCTGAAAGAGGTTTGTCAACTATAAGTAAGGGTTTGGAAGGTCCACAGGATATTAGCACACTGGTTGGCAGCCGAGTACCGTCCTTGCAGTATCTCAAGAAAAAAAAACATATATAATATAGAGCATAGAAATGGTGGGTCTTGATATATATTAATAACATGAACATACCTTGCTATTGAAGAAAGTTCTCCATAATCTTCTTTCACATTCATTAGCTTTCCAAGGGTGAAAACTGCAGCAGTAGTACAATACCAAGTTCTCATGCTGCGATACATGATATGCAAAAACATGTAGAAATCTTTACAGGGAACTAAGAAATAGCAAACTATTATTTGGCCTTGGATAGAACTACTGAATTTCAAGCTACAAACAACATAACTGATCTTTCCTAGTACTAAGGAAGCATGCTGAGTAACTAACTAGCTATTACCGGTCCCCTCCAAAAAAAATCCCCTAAGAAAATTAGCTTTTACTGGTAATAAAGACTAAGATCAGGGACCCATCATGAGTACTATTAAAATAGTACAATGGCCATGTGGGGTGTCATAACAGCACGAATAAATATAATAATTTACTAAAATTTTCATGTCTGAATAACAATGGTGAAAAAAATTACTACATTGATAATCACAAACAAAAGTAGTTCTGGAGTATTTTAGTGAGTAAGTGTAAGTAACTTATAAAGTTAACAGATTAATTTCAGTTATAAAGCGTACTCCTAAATAAGTCAGATTGGCCACACAAAAACAGTACTGGTAAAATTGCTGTAAACATACTCTTCATGATTTGTGGGTTCACAGTATTTGGCAATACAGTTGACCAACAAACAACCATTCATTGCAATAGAAAAGGCCTTTGGTGCCAACTTAGTTTTGAGAACATTGGGAGACTCTCATGGTAGCAGAAGAGACTTTACCAAGACAAGCAAAGCCAGCAGCCGAAGAGGCCAAACCAGCAGCGGTGGGGAAGTTGTTGTAGGAAGCTATGTGTACATGCAACTTCTCCCAGTCCTCTTTCTTGATTTTGATCCCCTTCTTCTCATCCTCAAACTCACAGGCACGTTTTCTGATCTCTCTCAGGCAGCTCTGAAACCTTCCTCCTGACAGCGAAATCTCCTGCTCAATTCCAAACCAAGAGACAATGTAAGCAGGAGGGCCATCTTTTCACCAAATCAAAGTCCTACACTAGTATTCTTTATCTGCCACTTAGTGTACAGAGTGGCAACCTTTCAGTTCATATGCGATAGTAGCACAAATAAAACAAAAGGTTGGATTTGTGTTTCTATGAACAAACAACTGAGCAGACGAAGCGGCGGTGGAGACAAATTAGTGAGTACTACTGAGTAGTGAGTAGTGACTAGAGGAGGGGAACTCGCAGTGACACACCTTGCCATTGAGCCACATGCGGTCGGAGGGGAATGAGGGGCTGACGGCGACGGTGGTGGTGGCGGAGAGGTGGCCGGGGTCGAGTGTGACGCTGATGCTGTCGTTGACGGGGAGGATGAGCGCCTCGTCGCGCTTCCCCCAGTACTTGATCACCGCGATGTTGGTCGGCGACCGCCCCGTTGCCATGAGCACCCACTGCCCTTCCGGCGCCGCCATTGGATCCCTCGCCTCGCGCCGCTCCGCCTGGGGTTCGCTGGAGGTGAGATCGGACAGGGAGAGTGTGCACGCGCGGCTCCAGTCGGCGGAGACTACGAGGTGAGGAAGGGCGGGGCGGGGGTAAGTGCAGTCAACGAGCCGAACTCTTGCGAGGCTGTCTGTCACCATCCACTTTGATACTACATCGAGCCGAGATCTCGAGCCGAGATCTCGAGCCAGGCTCAAGACCCGGCTCCGCAGGAAAGTCTCGCGTGTGTAGGTTGAAGGTACTCTCGCGGAAAAAAATAAAAAACACGGCGAACACGCTGATAGCGACAGCTGACATGGGGAGAAAGAGCCAAAGATTAGAATCGGGAACCGTGACTGCCTGTTTAGTTGCATTGAAAACTTTTCATGAAAAGATCAAATCAACACAATTCTATATGCATGGAGTATTAAATGTAGACAAAAAAGTTAATTCATTACATGAATGGAATGTATGTGGCGAGACGAATATAATGAGCCTATTTAATCCATGATTTGCAGTAGAAATGCTACAGTAACCATTCGCTAATTATTGATTAGTTACCCTCTAATTACCCGTCATTAGATTCGTCTCGCGATTTCCTGGCTAGATCTGTAATTTGTTTTATTAGTAGTCCATGTTTACTACTTCTAAATGGTACATTTCCTTTGATGTGACATTTTCATGAAAAGTTTTCCACCCATTTAAACATGGTTCAGATTAATTTATATTAAAAATATTAATATTTTATGGTACATAATTAGTATCATTGAAAAGATATTTAGTCTATTTTTTAACAAATTTATTTGTTGTATGTATTTTTTATAAATGGAGTTAAACTTGTGGCATACACACCAATAACGACAATTAAATAGGGACGGAGGGCGTACTCCGTAGATGGAAAAAATCAAAATATTATTAGAAAAAGGTACCAGCGTATGGGCGAAATCAGCATTTGTGGATAATGTCGTCTTAACAGGCGGTATGAATATCGTCATTTTCTCCTCATTTTCTTTTTTCTCCTCTTCAAACGACCAAAAAACGAGGTCTCACCGTACTGCAACTTTATATCAATTCAGCATCAAGTTCCCCCAACGATTTTACCATCGGCTGTGATAGAGCACACCTTGTGGTCGTTTTTTACAAGGGTACTTTCCATAAAAAATGTCACATTAAAAAATTTTACATGCATTAAGTAAATATAGACGAAAAAATTAATACATTACATGAATGGAGTGTACACCGCGAGACGAATCTAATGAGCCTACTTAATCCATAATCTGCAACAGTAATGTTACAGTAACCATCCGCTAATTATTGACTAATTACACTCTAATTACCCATCATTAGATTCGTCTCACGATTTTCCTGGCTACATCTGTAATTTGTTTTATTAGTAGTCTACGTTTACTACTCCTAAATAGTACATTTCCTTTGATATGACTTCCTGTTGAAAACTTTTCATCGGAACTAAACACGCCCTAGGTTGTGAAAGTTTCTCGGGTAGTTGGTAACTGAGGCGAATGCTTTGAATGTCATATGTAAAGACCAGACGGCGAGGGGGCAGAGAGCATGAGGCCAATAAAGTGGAAGAGAGGAAAGAAGGCGGACCTCGTTGTATGCATGACTGCTTGTATCCCAACAACATCAGTTGCAAAGTTGAATGACATAGACAAAAGAAGCAATTATTCTAATTGTGCACCACCACGTTAACCTTACACTTGAGTGTTGGCTAAACTCCTCACGCTTGATTTTTCTTGAGCGTGTGCACAACTACACCGGTGGATGAAAGTGCATCTAATCCTTAAGTGGGTTTTGGTGAATTGAGTGACAAAACGATTAAAGGACTAATGTATCTTGTGAAGTTTATGAGCAGGAATTAACTTATTTATGATACACATATGGCTATTGGTTGGATACTCGGTGTATGGCTCATGAGCGTGACATGATTGTTCTCATGGCACTAAAATATGACGAATAACCAAGTTTATGTGCAACAAGGAAAGAGACATGGTCTCTATCACTCTATAGACTCGTTGACATGCATATGGGACATCAAGATTATTTATGGATAAAAATGTGAATATTGCAAGTCATGATCGAATATAAAAAGAGGCATGATGTTATGAGATATTACTTGGTCCTTAATTGATTGAAGGCTTGCATAAAAGACATGGGTGTCTTGAAGAAAAGGAATGGTAAAGTATCTCGGATAAATTGCAAATCAATAATTGGTTTTCATTTATGATATAAGTCTATGTGAAGATCTTATGATGCAAGGATGAAGAGTTGGATCTCGGGATGGTGTTTCAAGGTACCGGCAATGCGTGATCAAGTTGAGGCTTGAATCATGGGATCTTTGCTAGGGTGACGAAAACTTTCTTAAGGTTCAACTTGATGAATACTGGTCACATTTGGTTTTCATGTTGGCAAGTATCAAATTTATTTAAGTGAAGGTGAATTGAACTAGAAGTGGATTTCATTCCAAGACAAAGGTTCAAGTCACTAACTTAAGATGAAATTGCTCAAAGATATCAATGTGGACATTCCTCAAAATGAAGAAATATTCATGTTCGGCATGATCAAAGACATACAAGCTCAAGTGAATGATTTAGTTCTTGACTTATTCTTGAGTATAGGTATGTCGTACTATCAAGAGGGATGGAACTTTGGCTCATGACAAACACCGCTAAGTGCTCATAATTTAAACCATGAAAGATAGCCTTGAGAGCCTTGAGAATTTAACTTCCATATGGAGATGTGCTTCACTGCTTAGGGGCAGTCTAACCGCCCTCCAGGGACGGTCCAACCGTCCCTACCCCTCTGACAGGGTCAAACGGCTAACTGTTTCAAATAGCGGTGCAACCGCTCCTAGAGACCGGTGCAACCGGGTCTGTCTGATAGAGCAACGACTAGTTTGCTTTGGACAGGCTATTTATACCCCTTAGCCTTCCTCGTTGAAGACTGCTGGTTCTTGGTGAATTTGAGCCCTCCCACAGTCCTTCCTCAGCTGCGAAACTTCCCAAACCCTCCTTTTGTGAGACTTGTGTGATTTGAGCTACATTTATGAGTTGGGTTTGAGAGAAACTTTGAGTGGGAGAAATTCTGAGCTTAGAGAGCATTTATGAGTATCTCATAGCTTGAGCACTTGTGGTTGGCGTCAAGAAGTTCTTTGTGACATTTGTTACTCTTGTAGCTTTGGCTCCTAGACGGCTAGGCGTCGCCAGTGAGCTACCATTCGTGTGCTGAGCAACCAGAAGTTTGTAAAGGTCGGTTTCCACCTTGAGGGAACCATTTCTTCTTAGTGAAGAGTCAAGGTGTGGCGTGTATACACCTTGGCGAGGTGGCCTTGCGGGGTACCTCAAACGGAGACTAGGAACCACCGAGCTTGCGGGTTGTGTGCATGCGATGGGTCTGAACTTCAGGAAAAATCCTTGTGTCTCATTTGCCTCATTGATTTACTTCTAGCTTTATATTCGCTTCCGCTTCGATCTACTTGGGTATATATCTTGTGTGTGCAGGGGCTTGATGAACCTGCCAAGAAATACCTTGACAAGTTGTGCCTCAAGTCAATTTGGTGCTAGAAGATCAAGAGGGGGTCGAGCTACATTTGGTGAAGTCTACTGTCCAGGGGCGGTCCAACCGCCCTGGCATAGCGGTCTACCCGCTATTGCCCCTGACAGGCAAACTGAAACAAGTGTTAGAAGTTTTAATTGGTCGACTCGCCTATTCACCCCCCTCTAGGCGACATCTAGATCCTTACAGTGGAGGAGCTTCATCTTCCTCAACTTCAATGGCGGCTCCGAGAGGCGAGGGTTCAAGTTTTGAGGTGGTCGGAGGCTCTGATGAGTTTCTCCGTTATCGGGCTTAAGGGAAGGCTGGGGAGGCAGGTTGGCCTCATGGAGGTGGCTGGCGTGGGGTAGTGAGGCCAACGGCTGCATTTGGGCTAGGTTAGGAGTATTTAATTAATTGTCGTCCTTATGAAAAACACCTCTCCGTTTGACATACTTATAAATGACTTCACGTATTTGTCATTCCTCTATAGATGACGCAACATTTTTGTCATTTTTTTTTGCTAACAGTGGGGTGACAACTCACTCATGCCAGCGTGAATTAGGACGCAATATTATAAGCGACAGCGAATAAACGATGAAAGTAAACGATCAAAGCATTAAAGGGACATGAGATTTAACGTGGAAAACCCTCCCAATGCGAGAGAGAAAAACCACGGGCGCTAGTCAACAAGAACTTCACTATGTCAGGGAGTCCGGTTACAACGCCAACGACGGTGACTTACAAGAATATGAGAGAATAATCTCAAAAGGAAAACCCTAAACGGGATATATGACCCGTACTGAATTTGAATCATAACTTAACATGAAAAACACCAAATTACCATGCTTATCCATCCCTTTCCTTCCCTCTTGCCACTTACGTGTGGGACAATGCCACACTCCCCGTTGCTCTCTCAACTTGAAGTACTGAAGTATTTCAACAAAACTTGGCCGTAGTGAACAACCAGCGTGCAATGAGCCACACAAATATTGACGACCAGGTTTAAATTAGCGAATCAAAACTAGTAAATGCTGGATCTGAAGCATCCAAGTCTTGAGGACAGCGACACCATCCTGCAGTAGGAAGCCATAACTCCGTTCAACGTGCACGGGTGATCGGGAACTCTTCCTCGTTCTGCCGGCACCACCGGAAATTTGCCGGCATATGGTCCACTTCGGATCAACCAGAACCTTCAATTCTTTTGTTCGACTTAGAGCCAAAATGCTAATGGTTTCAGTGACCCCCAGCAATCATGAGGTATCTTGTACATCTTGCACGCGCGAGCTCGTTGCAGAGTAGTAGTTCGCAGCTGCCCCCTCCTTATTATACTTGAGACCAAACGTGGTGATGTCAAGCACACGCCGCGGCCGCGGGGTCGGGCAATAGCGCGCATTGACACGGTCGCTGCGCAGACCATCCTCGTCGTCCTTGTGGAACAGGTGCTCAACGAGACAGAACTTGCTGCGACCCATGTAAGGCCTCGTTCGTTTCCTCAGGTTTGAATCCGGCCCAATTTCCAATCCTGCCCAGGATCAAGTTGATCCACTTGTTTCACTCAAACCGGATGACTGCTCATTCCTCTCCTGGAATCAATACTGTTGTTTCAAAAGTACCGTTCGGCTGGACAGGGAAAAAACAGCTGGTTTGTCTGAACAACAACAACTATCACACACAACAGTTCGTTGGTGCAGCATCACATACAACTGATTACTGCTGTGTATACAAACGTGAGCAACAAAAGCATTGTTCAGCTGAAGAGAAAAAACACAACAAAAGCATTGTTTAGCTCCGGTGCTGCATAACATTAAGACAATGGTTCATCTGTTTGATAACAAATTTTGTTCAAAACTTTCATAGGTTCTCAGTACATGAATAATCTAAGTTGCCAACACATCACTGGTTCACAAAAACACAACTTGTATTTAACCGACAACACAGCAAACACCATTATCAGAGGCATTCCAGTAGCCCTCCACAACACCATCAACCACTGAAAGATTCTTGTACTCCCAGACCCCACCTGCATGAGTGAAACCCCGAAGACAATTACATGGAGTATTCAGTGACTTGAAGAATTTCAGAGTACAAGAATTTATTTCATAGTAGTAGCATGCAGGCAGAGAGTTTCCTTCCTTGAAATAACAACTCTTACTAGTACAGGGAAATGGAAATCACACATTGTCAGAAATTGAAGTACAAGACTGAAGTATGATGCCAGCAATATTGAAGTACAAGACACTACAGGTTAATGGTAGCAAACAAGCATACCTGCTAAGTCATCTCACTTCTGAGCCAAATCAAGGCTGCTTCTTCATCTAATCACAGGCACATATGAAGGCTTCTCTATTGTCTTTGTTCTTGGTGAAGAATGAGTATGCTTTTGCCTTTTCTTCTTTCGTCATTTCCATTGTGTTCAAAACTGAGAAGCACCTTCTGATGGAGAAATCAGACACTTGAGCATTCTCCCTTTCCCTTGCCTCCCTTTCCTCCCTTTCCCTTGCCTCCATTTCTCTCGCCCAAAGTGCAGTTTCATCTTCTGATTGTTTCTGTCTCATTTCAATGTATCTCTCCATCACTCCTTCTATTTTTTCAGTCTTCCTAGGTCTCTTATCTCCCTTTTGATGTTTCTTTCTTGGTGATGCAACAGCAGGTCTTCGCTGACCACTTCTTTCAACAGCTAGAGCCTCACTTTCATTTCCTAACAGATCATGAGCCTCCTCTTCAGCATGCTCAAATTCAGCAGCAGCAGCAGGTCTTCGCTGTCCACTTCCTTCAACGAAACCAGCATCCAATTCTCAAGGAGATACTCATTGCAGAACTAAAGCATATAATTTAATGTCAGATCGATGCTTAAGAGATATAAAAGCATCATTTCTTATATAATATAAAAAAGGAGAAAGCTTCCCTCAAACCAATCAAAGATTCCAAAAAGGACACCAATCAATGTTCTATCCTATTCAATCACATGAATGGTTCAGGATTATGTGCATGGCAGAACTATACATAGATCAGTATTGCTTTGCATTCCAAACAAAAAGACTATCTAATTGAAAAAATATTATCGACAGATTGCAAAAATGACTTTCAGATTGCAAAGATATTTAACAGCAACTAAAGCCTTGTATTTTTGACTCACAGCTAACACATTTATAAAATGTCCATGTTTTGTACTCTATAAATCAACACATTACATGCCAGATGATGTATCTTAAAATGTGCACACAGACAGAATTCAATACCTCCTGAAGTTGGTACTGGATCCCAAGAAGGGGGAAGTCCACCTTCACCAACCCGAAGCGGCGCTGGAGAAATCTACAAGTAACAACACAAGGCAACACCAAATTAATATTCACGATGTAGGACTACCAAATTAATAATCGGGATGTAGGACTGAAAAGGTAAACCAGAAGCAGTGAAGTCTGGACATCATTGTAGAAGCAAAGCAAAGCAAAAATTCAGAGAAAAAAGAACGTAATACTAGAACTTGCTGTGAGTGTCTACTTCTTATTCCTAGCACATGTGCTCGTTTGTACCATGTTTTGAAGAAGAAAAAAACTATCAGATGCGGCAAGGGCAAGGTCTGAAAATCTGAGTGAGCTACAGATTGGCCCTACATATATCATGAGACCGATCAGATATTGATTGAAGAACTGGCCAGTTTGCATCCTCTTCACAGGCAAGTAGAAAACAGAAAATAACTAAGCAATGACTAACACTCTATAACTAGCATGATATATGTCTGAAGTTGCTAAAACGGACATAGCTATCAGAAATATGCAGTACCAAAAACAGAACCGTAATGAGCACTGTTTCAAAATTGATGTCCTCTCATAGAATAGACTGCAAAATAATGAGTGAGAGGCTGAAAATAAGACTCTGTAACTGCGTTGGTTATCAGCTCATCAGTGTTGATTGCTATGATGTGTTTCACACCGAGCACGTTCATACATGTACTACCTGATCTCAAACGATAAGAAGATAGACGTAGATGATAAAGTTAAAATATGTATGAGAGATATTCAGCATATTTTAAAAGAAAAAAATATCTCATCTCACTTTCTCTCTGCCAATAATATCTCCAAAGTTGGAATGTATAATTTTCATAGAATTTTCTGCGACTAGTAGACTGATACAGATGGAGAAACCCTACTAGCTAAGATCCGGCTGTTGTGTCGCTGATCGATTTTGGGCAAATATTGCAATTATTCAGCAAGCAATCATCGCGAAAAGAACACATGACAATAATTGCCACAGTACAACCGCAGAACCCTACTGTTGGAGGTACGACCATGGGCCCACAGGGCGCATGGATTGTCTCCAGATAGAGTCGTACCAGGCGTGAAGAACACGAGTAGAAAACTGTAAGGACTCTTCTCGTTATGGAAACTAGTCGTATGACTTGTAAACTACTCGGATTGCCTTAAAAAACACTCTCCGAGTAGTAATTGGTTAGGATTCAACTTGAAACCAACCTTGTAACCCTGCCCGCCGTGAATATAAGGCTGGGCAGGGACCCTCTCAAGAGGAACCGAAGTCTCTCAACAGAGAAGACGATCTCATCAATACCAATCACCACACAGGACGTAGGGTATTACGCCTTCTAAGCGGCCCGAACCTGTCTAAAATCCTGAGTCTTTTTGCCTTTGCGTTCCTGATCTCGGCGAAACCCACCTGAAACTCTACTACCTCGGGATACCCCTCGGTAGGATCGACGGTAGAACACCGACATATGGCGCGCCAGGTAGGGGTTTTCCTCGAAGATCCCGTGGAGAACGCAATGGTGACCTACATTCAAGCTGAAGCGCCTCAGGGGGACACAACGCTCCGCTTTGGCTCGTGGGTCTACGTCGCCGACGGCTCGGGTGGCTTCTACAGCTACTACGAGACACCTGTCGAGTTGAAGCAGGAGCAAGCGCCCATTGTGGCTTGTACAACTACCATGTTCATCAGTGTGGCCTCGTCACAACGAAGACAAATTCATGCCAGACTCAGATCGACCACGAACCATCCTCATCCTCAGATCGACCAGACTCACGAACCATCCTCAGATCGACCAGACTCACGAACCAAGAACAGATCGACCATAGACTCACGAACCAAGAACAGATCGACCTAGGGTTTCCCTAAAAACCGAATCATGATTCGATACATACGTGCCATTGTACCTCAACTACCCCGGGCAACCAAGAATCGATGAGGGAAGAGGGGAAGGACGAGGAGAAGGCAAGGCCTACCGGCGAGAAGGGGGCGCGGAGCGTCGTCGTCGGAGGGCAGACCGTCGACGCCGTGGAGGTAGGCGTCGGGAGAGATGTGTCGCGCCACCAAGCCGTCACCTCGCGCCGCCACGCAGCTACCTCGCGCCGCCACGCAGCTACCTCGCGCCGCCGCGTCCTCGCCTCGCGCGCCGCCAGCTCCGCCTCTCGCGCGCCGCCCCGCCTCGCCTCCTCGCTCGCGACGACTTCGGAAGCGATCCGGAGGTCTGTAGGTGGAGATGTTTATCCGGCTGGTTATTGGGCCGGAATGGACGTTCCATGCCTGTTTACATTCCGGGCCAAATTAAACCGGACGGCGATTTTAGTGCAGCCCAGGTTTCGAAACAGGCCGCTCCAATCCACGTGGAATTAGACCCGGAATGGCCCATTCCGGAGAAACCGAACGAGGCCTAAAGGAGCTTGGCACCCAGGTGCAGTTCCGGGTTCTTTCGGAACAACTCGTCCTCGCCGATCTTCCATGACGGCGGGCGGCTAGTGAACTCGGCAGCAACGACGGGCGCTACGACGTCGCAGGAGCAGAGGCGCCCGGCACCGGCACCGGCAGCGCCGCCGCCGGAGAGGCCCACCCATGCCTCCAGCTCGGCGTCGAAGTGGGCCTCGCCACTGAAAGGCAGCAGCCAGTCGCCGTGGCGCGTCCACTCGAGCCGCTCCGTGTCCAGGGAGAAGGTTCCCGAGACCCGAGTGATGACCCCTCCGCCGGGACCCGGCCGACACGAAGAGGGTCCGGCCGTCCGGGTGCATCGCGTGGCAGGTGACCTGGCTGGCGAAGAAAGGCGGCCGCGTGGCACATGCCTCCATGGCTGTCCAGGCGTGCGGCGGCCGGACGGGCCCTATCCCGATACGAATTCATCCCCTCACGATCTATAAATACTCTACATGAACCAGCAGTGCGCGCCTTTGATCGTGATCCATGGGGCGCACGGACATACAGAAGCGCAAACGCTCGGAGGAGCACGGCGGCCGCGCCGCCAAGCGGCCGGCGCAGGAGCGGAAGCAGCATCTCTACCTGCTGCTGGACGACTGGGAGAGGGGCCACCGCACGACAGCAAGGCCCCATGGTCTTGGATTACCATCAACTCGCAGCTGCCATTCTACAACATGCAAATTGCCTGTTACGCCTTGCACCCGGACGGCCCACCTTCTTTGTGTCCGCCGGCAGCAGCCGGCATGATGACTGCCCAGGCACATTCTCCTTCGACGCGCAGCGCCTCGAGTGGACGTACCATGGCGACTGGCTGCTGCCTTTTGATGGCCAGGCCTACTTTGATGCCGAGCTGGAAGCATGGGTCGGCTTTGCCCGTGGCAAAGACAATGCTGGGTACCTCTGTTCCTGTGACGTGCCACCCGTCGCTGCTGAGTTAACGAGCCCTCCGTCTTGGAAGCTTGGCATGGATAAGATGTTCCACAAGGGGTCAGAGTTGCATCGGGGCGCCAAGCTCGTCTACATGGGTGACAGCAAGTTTTGCCTTGTTGAGTCCTTGTTCCACAAGGGTGACCATCATTTGTGCCGTGATCGTGAACCTACTAAGGTCGACCTTGACGACAACCACTACCCACCCCAGCGCCGGCGTGTGCTCCACATGACGACATTTGGCCTCAAGTACAATAAGGCAGGAATCTGCAGCTCATGCTGCGACAAGCTCACACACGCATGGTGTTCAAGCGACCTCATGATTTCACAGAACCATCACTGGAGCCTTTGGCATTCTGGATGTAAGTGAATGTGACACAGGAAATAAGGATGAGGCGGAGAGCATGATTCTGTTTCTTGGTGCTGTTTGTGCTTCTGGACTCAATATGTCTTCTAAGTTGTTTATTGTTGCAATACTAGGTATTATGTTGATCTCTTTCTGAGATTTATTACATATGGAACAGAGATATGATACTTGTTATATAGCACTGACGTTAATTTTTTGATAACATGTCATTTCTGTTCTGAATATGTTTCATAATTAGCTTCCATATCCACATCACCTCTTTAGTGCCTAGACGAGACTAAACAATTGTACTTTTGCAGGTGACATGTTCAATGTAATGAAATTGGCATAAATAACACTGTGCAGTCCATAATCGATGATATATCCGAGTAAGAATATCTCGCCTTTTTCACTGTAAGTCTCCACAATTAATTCACTAATCTTAATTCCCTCCAAAAGGCAAACAAGAGAATGGAACTCACACTATTAAGTGGCTAGGCGAGACTAAACAATTGTACTCACTTGCCAAATGTGCACTTTAAACGAGACAGAACACGCGTCGTCACATTGACAGTAACAAATACAATACCTTGGAGCCTTGGAGGTCTCAGATTCCCAATCGCTCTGACCTTACGATTTCCGAGCATCTGAAGATCAGAATCATGAAGACCACGTACTGGGTAAGTACTGAACATTTCAACAAAACTTGGCCGCAGTGAACCAATGCGGAATGACCCAACAAATATCGGCGATCAGGTTAGTGAATCAAAACAGTAACTGCAGGATCTGAAGCATTCAAGTCTTGAGGATAGGGATAGCGACACCTTCCCCGCAGTAAGGAAGCCACACAACTTCGTTCAACGTCCACGGATGACCGGGAAGTCCTGCTCGTTCGGCCGGCACCACCGGAAACTCGCCGTCCTGATCCACTTCGGATTAACCAGAAACTTGTTGTTCTCCCGGGCCCACCGCGCCTTCTCAGTACCCGGATCCAGTGCGACGACATGGGTGACCGTGTTGTCGGCATTGGCGACACAGACGGCGCCCAGCTGCTCGGCCAGCTTCCACATGGGGTGATCGCCGGCGACGCCCTCGAGCGGGATCACCCGGCTGAACGCCACCGTGCATCCACGCAGCACCTCGCGACGCGCAGCCGCGATCACCTCCCTGACGTCCGAGCAGTGGCCGCCGAGGACCGCGTCGTCGAAGAACCCCTGGTGCACGCGCTTGAGCACTCCCAGCATCACGGCCAGCGCGCCGTCGTGCTCCCTTTCGTCCCGCCCCCGCTCCGCCAGGGAGCTCACGCCGTAGTAGTCGAACTGCCGGCAGGAGGAGGCGAAGTAGATGTACCTGTCCACCCGGATCAGGTTCTCCCTGTGCTCCGGCCAGACATAGTCGGAATCGTCGAGGATCACCACCGCGGCGGCCTCGGCGCCCGGGATGACGTCGAGGCTCTTCCTGTCCGGCCGGGTCGACTCCTCGCTCGACACGACCCTCGCGCCGCCGCCGAAGTAGATGTCGTCCGGGTCCAGCAGCTTGACGGCACCCCTCGCGTAGTCCTGGCCTCCAAGGGTGTAGACGTACATCTCGAACATGGCGCTCGCCTGCTCCAGGAACCCTCGCGCGAAGGGCCGCAGCTTGGTGGCGTAGTGTTCGAGCCGGAAGAGGCCCATGCGGGGGTCGTCCCTGGTGCTCGGCGTGAACCCGTTGCAAGCCTCCATGGGGGAGAAGTCGTCGAGCCCCGTCGAGTTGAGCAGCGTGTGGTCCAGGTCCAGGATGAGGGTCAGCTTCCTCACGCGCAGGAGGGACTCCAGGTCGGACGCGCGCGGGATGCTCGTCGCCGCCGCCGCCAGCGAAGCCGGAACCGCCGCCGGGCCCACCTGGATCGTACCAACTGCTCCTCCTTCCGCGTCCCCATCCTTGACCCCGTCCAGGAAGAAGACCCCGCCGACTCTAGGAGTGCCTCCTTGCGCCGCGTCCTCCTCCTTGGCCCCGCAGCGGAGGCAGAGCCCGCGGACGAATCCAGGGTGCGGGGGGCAGCGAGCGTCGCCGCCGTCGTTTCCCCCTTGCCTGATCTTGCTCTTGCGGGGGCGGCGGCGGCGGGATCGTCGTCTTCCCATCGCCTGGGGTCGAGGCGGCGGCGGCGCGGCCGGGGAGGTGGGGATCCGGACGGCGGTTGTTGCGGTCGGGTCGAAATCGAAATGCGAAAGGAAATGAAAAGGAGCGCGGGCGTTGGAGCGGCCGTGCCAATTGTTGCCGCCTCTCGGAGTCGGAATGTCTGATGGGGGATAATGCGCTGGTGGGCTTTGCCACAACTCTTTCAATTTGTAGTTGAGGCCCAATAGATGTAGCCCAACCCACCCAGCCCGCCCAGCGCCGCCCTAGTTTGCCGCAACGATTCGCAGCTCTTGCTCCGGTGAACGACCGTCGTCGCAGTCCTCCTTGCCGCCCCGCCCCCCGCGCCGCCTTCTCGTCACCGGTGCTCTTCGCCGGCTTCGGCTCCTCCGCGAATTTGTCTCACTTACCATGGCGAGGAAGGAAGCGGAAGACGGGCCTGCGGACCGCGCGCCTCACCTGCCGTGGATGCGGTACCCCGTCGACATCGACGCCTTCTCTGGCTGCCCCGTCCCGCAGCTTCCCCGCCTCGACCCCAGGTGCGCATTCCATGCTCCCGCGTTTTCCCCGTCGACACTTGAACAAGCGGTTCGTTAGTTTTCTGCTCCTAGGAATAGAGTTAACTGTGTGGTTTTGATTTTGATTTTGCTGTTTGTAAGTGGGTGAGGGGAGTAACAGTGCCGATGATATTTAGTTTTCAGTCTCGTGGGGTTAGGATTAGGATTGTATTGGAATTTAGCTTGCTTTGCTTGGTTGCACGCACAGACTGTAGCGCTCGATGGGTTTGTTGCTTCTGCAATTTGTTAGGTCTGAGGTACTACTGCCCTAAAAAAAGGCCTGAGGTACTAGTTCGTCTAGGTTGCATTAGCAATTGCGCGGTGGCACTCACTTAGCGGTGTGCTTGTGTCACTGTGTGCTTAGCATTTTGGTTGCCTCACTATAAGTTTTCAAATGCATTTTCGGTCTAGTTAATCTATCAAGCCAGAAAAGTATCTGACAGGTATGTCTTACCATTGTAGACTGGCTGAGGCAGTGCAGAGGATGGGAATCGAATCATTTTTCCCAGTGCAAGAAGCGGCTTGGGTGGAAATGATTGGTCCTGGTGCTTTCGAGAGGGATGTCTGTATTAACTCTCCAACTGGATCTGGCAAAACTCTTGCTTATGCCCTACCTATTGTGCAAATGCTCTCCACACGGAAAGTAAGGTACTTGCGTGCTTTGGTCGTGCTTCCTACACGGGATTTAGCCTTGCAGGTTGGTGCATTTTCTGTTTACCCTTTTGAAATTTATCTCTCCTAATATATAGTGCCCACAGTTGAGACCTACATTTATCCACTCCGTATCAGGCCTTTTAACAAATGGAAGTGTTTCTGTTTTTAATTCAATGTTAGGTTAAAGAAGTTTTTGATGCTATTGCCCCTGTGGTGGGCTTGTCAGTAGGTTCAGCAGTTGGTCAATCGTCAATAGCAGATGAAGTTTCCAGTCTTGTCAGGAAGCCCAAACAAGACCTTTACCCAACTATTGATGAAGAATATGTCAAAATGGAACCGCTGACTAAAGTTGATATATTGGTGGCAACTCCTGGAAGACTGATGGATCATATTAATATGACAAACGGTTTCAGTCTTGAGCATCTTCAGTACCTGGTAGGCTTATTGGTAGCTTTGTTGCATTCGTTCTGACATTCCTTAGTGCTTATCCGCTTACATTGTTGATAATGTTTGTTTCCTCAATCTACTGTCCTTCATGGAGTTGTCTGTTTAAGCCTTGAAAGATCACTGTAGCATTGTTTGTGTTTAGTAGTCACTAGACAGTAAATAAAATGTGAAAGGAACATGCCAGGTAGTTTTTTAGTGAGATTATGCCCTGGGATTTTATTTTCACCAGAGTGTGTACAGTTGTTTTGTGCCTGGTTTATATCTAAATACATAAGAAGGTACCGTGTATGATATAATGGTATTAATGCATTATTATTCAATTCGTGGCAACACAACACCTCTTTCTTTCGATCCTTGCTATGTATGTCTTTTGGAACACATAATGGTATTAATGCACTATTATTCAATTTGTTTTGGCAACTTGCAAGTTTCAGTATTATACTATTATTTGACATATGGGGTTTTGTTGTTTCATGGAATTATTAGGACTTGGAAGGGCAGCACTATGTAGACTGCATTAACCATATCATGAGTACCTTTCCAACTTGCTAGCACCTCATTTCACTTATTATATTTGGATTCAGATCATTGATGAGACAGATAGGATGTTAAGAGAGGCTTACCAGTCCTGGTTGCCAACAGTTATCAAACTTACGCACTCAATTGGGCAAGATCATTCCTGGCATGATACTGATGGGAAAACTCTACTTCATCCATTGACTACTATTAGAAGATCGTAATTCCTATTCCTAATTATATTCTTGTCTATTTTCCCTCTTTTAGTAAAGCTGTAAAGGTCACATTGTATGCTCATATTTTGTCCTCCCACTCTTTTATTAAGGTTCACAAATTTGCCGATATCCTTCATTGCCATATTAACAGTTTAATACAGTGCTCTATACTTCATTTGAGGAATTAATTAATCTACCCTGTACGATGTAGGGGTGTTGAGCGTGGGTTTAAAGGTAAGTGCTATCCAAGATTGGCAAAGATGGTTTTGTCTGCGACACTGACTCAAGATCCTAGCAAGCTTTCTCAACTCGAGTTGCACCACCCTTTGTTGTTGAATAGTGGGAAGAAGCGTTACAGAATTCCTACAAAACTTGAGTCCTACAAACTGGTTTGTACCTTATATCAACAGTTTTGTGACATCCAATGGTGTAGAAGTACTATTGGAAAACTCTTTTGTGCATACTACTATTGAAAACTCTTTTGTCCGCACTCATATTTGTTCTATGCTGCTATTGCAGATTTGCAAATCAAACTTAAAGCCTTTGTCTCTCATTGTGCTTCTCCAAGAGTTGCAAGGGCATAAGTGCTTAGTATTTACCTCATCTGTAGAATCAAGCCATAGACTGAGCACATTGCTGGGATTTTTTGAAGACTTGCCCTTTAAATTTAGTGAATATTCACGATTGCAGCGAGAATCTACTCGAAGGTAAGCATCTAAATTCTGAATCACAATTTTTTAACTTGGTAAGTCAAAGTATGTTTTGGTTGAGTTGTAGGTGAGTAGCCATATCAAGATTAACAAGAAAAGAATGGGAATCTTGTCTCTACCTGGATCTGCCTTATTAAGTGCTGGTGGTCAGAATCTTTGGTTTACATGAATGTGAATTTAGAAATCTTTACTTAGTAAGTATATGTGCTAGTGATGACGGGATCAGAGAATGATATGATGAAGTTGAGCTCATCCTCACCTTGAGACATTAATTGTAGGATGTTATGGCCATGGGCTAGGCCCATGTGATATGATGAGGTTGAGCTCATCCTCACCTTGAGACATTAATTGTAGGATGTTATGGCCATGGGCTAGGCCCATGTGGCAGGTTAAATTAGGAATAGGCCATAGAGCAGGAACAAATAAGATGAAATCAGTAAATTATCTAGATAGGAAAGTGATGAGATTTTTAATAAATTAGGGATATGCATCAGGTTTCTTTCTATAGTATTAGAGATTGGTACCTTGGGCAACCATTATCCGCTTATTCCATTATATTAATTGAATTTCTCTCTTGCAGGAAGACACTGGAGGCCTTCAAGGAAGGGGAAATTGATGTTCTAATCGGTACCGATAGAATGGCTCGTGGAATACATATTGATGGTTTAAGATATGTTATCAATTATGATATGCCACCATATGTGAAAACATACATACATCGAGCGGGTCGGACTGCAAGAGCAGGGGAGTCTGGTTCCTGCTTCACCTTTTTAAGAAAACATGAGGTAATGCTCTGCTGAATGATCACTAGCTTTCCCCATGCATGTTTAATGTTTATGTATGATTATATTGTGAAAGGTTGCAACCTCATTCTCCTTCATGTACGGATGTACCATGGGGTTAAACGTACGGACTGCGAGCTGAGTATTTGTTGGCCTGCTGCATGTTAGTTTGGTACTATTTGATCCGGTGTGGAAAGCAGTTATATGGGCACTTCTCAGTACTGACTACTGAGCACCAAGGCTTCCTGACTTGCGTTAGGACTTAATAGCATAAAGCACTTTGATGTCATTCTAGAATGAAATATAGCTATGTATACTACTAGATGCCTCGGCTTTATCACCAGAAGAACACCCAACTTGAACATACCCGGAGC
Organism: Urochloa ruziziensis; assembly: GCA_015476505.1. Classification (NCBI taxonomy): domain Eukaryota; kingdom Viridiplantae; phylum Streptophyta; class Magnoliopsida; order Poales; family Poaceae; genus Urochloa; species Urochloa ruziziensis. Next base: position 6,684,733 of record CM027123.1, on the reverse strand, counting down.
ACTTGCAACTAGAATATGCTTTGTGAATATTTTATCTCAATTTCGGTTGCTGAGTCAAATGTTTTGTAGGTTAAAACTTTTGACAAAATGCTCAAGAAGGCTGACAATGCTAGCTGCAGTCTCCATTCAGTGCCTGAGGAATCAATAGAAACACTTCGTCCAGTTTTCTCCAGTGGTGAGATAACGATCCTTCTGTAACTAGGATATGCTGGTGTTTAGTTACTTCTCACCTACAATTTTAACGTTCTATGCATTCTAACTATTGTCATCGTCTTGTTTGGTTGTTAAAAGCTCTGAAAAAACTGGAAGAGTCTCTAGAATCAGAAGCAGCTAAGAAATCTAATTCAGGAGATAAAATCCCAAGTGGTTCTAAACGGAAGAGAACAAACCAGAAGTGAAGCAATAGATTAGCTTTAGTTCTAATGTATTGATGTTGCGTATGGCATTTGCTACAGAGATTTGGTAAGATGTACTCTCTGAGATATCATGCAGTTTTTTTACAGTACCATTATATATTTTTCCTTATGTTCAGTGTAATGATGATGACTTGGTCCTTACATTTGTCAATGGGGGAAGAAAGCCATGATGCAATTATTTTCATTTGAAAAATTGTCTAGAATTGTGCATGATCACCTCTAGTTTGAAGTGTGCTCGACTATGATGAATCAAATTTGATACTGAACCCCTAGTCATTCTGAGTTGAACTTGAAAATTTGAGCCAAATCTTTATTCTACTATCCAACCCTTAGATCATATATAGTCCATTAAGTTTTCTGCTTCCTGATGAGGTCTTACATTCTAGCCATTTTGTTCTGCACTAACAAGATGTAATTATATACGGTACTAATTGACTAAAGTCGCCATATTTTTCTGTTGTGACATCATACCTTTTCATATATGGCTAGAGCCACGTCTCAACAACTTTAGAAATCATGAAGTGTAGAAAATATCTTTCAGAAGTATGCGCATTTTTTTTTTTTACATTCAGCATAATTTATCAGAATTCAGAACTAAATAATATCCCACACATCTAGTTTTATCATACTAATAATCTGGGGTCTCCACTGCCTTATTTTGTTATTCAGATCTGAGAATGAGTCCTCGGAGGATCCTACCTGTGCAGAAGATCTGATGTTCAATAGTGTAGTAGTAATTTCAAGAGGCATAGTAACCTACTGCTGTACTACTTTTCTTTTTGTCAGCCAGCATGGTTGTTAATGTCTGGTTGACATAATTCCAGTTTCCTCCTCTTCTATGGCCGCGTTTACATGTTTCGCGAAAAAAATTTACAGTATGTCGGACACACATTTGAAGTATTAAATATAGACTAATTACAAAACTAATTACAGATTCTGTCAGTTCATTGCAAGACGAACCTAATGAGTCTAATTAATCCGTCATTAGCACATGTTTACTGTAGCAATTTATTGTCTAATCACGACCTAACTAGGCTCATTAGATTCGTCTCGCGAAGTACACTCCATCCATATAATGGGTATTTTTTCTGACTACATTTAATATGCTATGCATGTGAGGGAACATACTCGAAAAAAATTTCGCGAAACATCTAAACACGGCCTATATGCCCATATCATCTAGGTAGTTCTGAGCCCCAACAATTCTGTAACTGGCTCGCAGTTCATTATGGATACCCAAAGTAAGACTGATAATTTCATATGTCTGTTCAATGTGTTGTCCTATCTCTGCACAGCTTTCGCCATGCTGCAACAGGCCGATCCATTCTGATGAATGGCGCAGTAAATTTCTCGGTCTTTGTACAGTTGGAAAAGTATCCTTCTTTGTCTTTCCCTTCTGTGATGTACTGTACTGATGTTCATCATTCACTGTGCATTTATGGCTAGAAGGACAACCCCAAAGAAAGTTGGGTAACTTCACATCAATATATCGGCACTCGTAACCTTTCAGTAATGCTTTACACTTATATTTCTTTCTGTCTTTGTCAATAAAATGTTTTTACTCAATTATTTAGCGCCATTGATCGGGAATTGTCAAACTAGCAGATCATTCAACTGAAAACCCTGTTTCCTTTGTGCCAACTTTGAACACATTATCTTTTTGTTTCCAGAGTAACAAAGGGAGATCTCATCTGCATCCTTGCAAAAGTTTGCAATGCCCTGTGGTCCAGTTTTAGATAGACTGCCTTCCCTTGTGTTGCCCTTGTTTACTAGAGCTGTCAATGGTACGGAGTAGTTGTTTAAAGCATGATCAAAGATACCCTTCATTTACTTCACCAACGTGGGTGCATGTTGTTAACGCTTTCGCCATGCTAGATGCAAACAGGTCATCGCCATACCCAATGTTTACATAAAATTAGTAGAATTTTACACATGTTAAGGTGTGACTGGGGTGTTTAGTGAGCAACGGAAAAGAAAACACTTTTGTACACTTACAAAAATGACAATAGCCCATTATGAAGTAATCTCCTGGCTGATCCATCCAACTGGCCAGACGTGGCATATTTAGGAGCAAATAATAAGTTATACAGTAATTGTTTAGTGCCATGTTGACAAAGATGTAGCTGATTATACCAGGTACGGCAAATATACTATACAGTACAAAAGCAACTCGAGAAAGTGGCAGGCAATAAAGTTCAATTTGGCCAATCAACTTGTATTGTAGGGCATGGCAGCTTTGATCTATTATTATCAGACATCAATGCCCTGCTTTATTTCTGTAAGCTTGATCTGCATGCATATACTTTCACCTTCATCAGAAAAACAAATGGTGCTTAGACCAACCATGCTTACGGAGGATCAATATTGTTTGAACATGTTGAGTGTGTGCAGTACACCTGATGCCCTATGGATGTCAGAATTAGAGCAACTCCAAGATACTTTCTAAATCCTTTCTAATTGCTAGTTTTAGAAAATTTGATTAAAAATGTACCTTTCAACAACCTCTCTATTTGGTTATTCAAACACAGTCACTCTCTATTCAGGATTTCTTGCTAGCTAAATATAGAAAAGAGAATAGCTCTCTAGAGTGCATGCAAAATGTAGAAAAGCTGTTAGAAAATATAAAGATATAGAAAACGATTTTTATGTAAATGACTCTCTAAATGATGATTTAGAGAGTGAGTTTTAAAGAGACTCTTGGAGATGCTCTGACATTTCCACATGATCAGATCTGTTATTTGACTTGCCGTTATTTCTTAAATCCCAGAAGGAGACTTTTCTGATTTTCTGAAGATCAAGACTGAATTTTAAAAACAGAAGTCAAAATTGTCAGATATTAGTTGTAACGACCCTGAATTTTGACTTCTTTAAATTGTGATGAGTTTTTTTAAAAAAATTAAAACTTTTTGTTTGATTGTGTAAATCATATAAAAACTTGGTCAAACTTAATGTCAACCCTCAATTTCTTTTCTCTAAATTCAAAAGCTAGTAAATAAAAATGGTGCATGTAAATTGAAATCATGCTTGCATGAGTGAGTTGGATTTTATTTGGCTTTATTTGGATTTCAAATGTGCAGGTTTGACTTTTGAAACTAGTTCAAAATTCAAAACCAAATTAGTTTAAATCTAAATCAAATAGTAAAATGAAATAGAATAGAAAAAGGGGAAAACCTTACCTGGAAACCGGCCGACCCGGCCTTTTGGCCCAACCACATTCCGCCTCCTCCATGCACACGTGAAGCCCAGCCGCCCCACGGCCCAAACCAAATCCCCAGCCTCTTTCACCGAACGCGAGGCCCAACTTACCTCTCAGCCGGCCTGCTCGCTTTCTACCGCGCTTAACCAGCACGCGGCCCATCTTCGCTGAATCTAACGCTAACCTCAATCGAGCGCACAGCTCCTCCGCCTCGAACTCTCTCGCGCTTGCCCTCCTCCCACCTCGCCGCCGCAGCCATGGCGATCTCCGCGCCGACGCCCGACATCCTCGGCGAGCGCCAGTCCGGCCAGGACGTCCGCACGCAGAACGGTAACCGCCGCCGCCCCTCACTTTCCTTGCTCCATCAGATACATAGAAGCATGAGGGGTCTGTGAGATCTAGTGGCGCGCGTCGCCGTTGGGCGCGCTGTAGGTTTAATTGTTGATTTTCCTTATTTGATCGCAGTGATGGCGTGCGGGGCGGTGGCCAACATCGTCAAATCCTCGCTCGGTCCCGTCGGCCTCGACAAGGTATGTTTGCCTTCGACTTTGATCTAATTTTGTGTTTACATATCTCGCCTGCAGCCTTTGGTGGATCCAAACTTTAGGTTTGTAAATCACAAGACGATCCCATGATCTATGTTAGTAGGAGTCTAGAACGGTATTTCTGCTCATCTCTGAAAGATTGTAGGATGCGTATAATGTGGTCGATGGATTGCATTGAGCCCCTTGGGCGGTATATATGAGAGTACATGACTTGGAGGGCAAGTAGCCTCTCCTAGAGATAAGGAAGGTTATCCTGGGATTACAATCAATCCTAAACTAACCATATCTACAGTTGCCGTATATCTCTATACGCTAACATCCCCCCGCAGTCGTAGCGTTCGTAGCGTTAGCAACACGAATGGACAGACTGGAGCAATGGAGAGATATCCCCCCGCAGTCGAAACGCTGGTGCAAGCGCTTCGACTGGAGTAGCTCATGCAGATGATAACCCCTTAATGCCGAAGTAGCCGAAGTCGAGGTGGTCGTGGTCGAAGCCGTGGAGGAGGGGTCGGGTGATCCTGACCCCAGCGTGGCCGCCCGGGTGGCGCCGAGTGGTCGACCGGAGACGCCGAGTGGTTGACCGGAGAGCCGAGTTGCCGCGGGTAGGCAGCAGCTTCTGGCGGCAGGTTAGCAGGACAGTGCGGCAGGATGGCGATGGTGACGGCGCAGCTGAAGAGCGCGACTTACAGTCCCTTCGGCACATCGGCGGCGGTGTCCGCGAGTTTGCGGCGTGAAGCACTCGGAGTAGAGGCGCTGAGTCGCCGACCGGCGGCGCTAGGGAGCGCCGAGTGGCTGATCGGAGGCGCCTGGAGACGGTGCTGAGTCGCCGACCGGCGGCGCTGGGGGCGCCGAGGGGCCGGTCGAAGGCACCAAGTGGTCAGCCGGGGGCGTCGGGTGGTCGTCCGGGGGCGCCGAGGGGCGGCGAGGTGGCGCGGGCGCCGCCGCCGCCGAAGACGGCGACACCGGCGGTAGAGGCTCGATCACGAGCGTCGTCGCTGCAGCCTGGGAAGGCGAAGCCACAACCTCGTCCTTCGGGGGGTATCGACGATGAACGACGACGAACGGCAGGGCGACGCAACCTGATCTCTGATCAGGGAAAAAAAACAGCAGCAGTTGGAACCTCACGTAGAATCCAGGTGCACGTAGCAGATTCTCCCACCAACCAGGGGGTGCACGGAGTGCATCACCCCTCCTAGCTTTTCATCTTTGCAAGTGCTCACGGTGAACAAACAAGCAGAGAGAGAAAAACAATCAGGACTCCAGATGGATCGGCCGGCAGGGGAAGGAAGATCGGGTGCAACCAGACAAGGCCACGGCTGTTATGCGTGCGGCAGCCTGGAGGCCTCCCAACCACAGCGCAGCAAGGAGCAGATGCACCTGCGCGCGGCAGTTCCCGGCGGCACGACCTTGTGAGGCCGTGACAGCCTAACCACGGAGCGCCCCGGAGACGGAGATGAGGTTTTCCTGCTGCTTGACGATCACGGTCACGGCAGATCGGATGGATCTGCGCGCATCCTAAAGGGCGCTGCCCCCGGCGGAGATCGATCTCCCCGGGGGCGGCGCGGCAGCGGCGGCAGCGGAAGCCTAGGTCAGATCGTGACCCTCTGAAACCATGAAAGATTGTAGGATGCGTATAATGTGGTCGATGGATTGCATTGAGCCCCTTGGGCGGTATATATGAGAGTACATGACTTGGAGGGCAAGTAGCCTCTCCTAGAGATAAGGAAGGTTATCCCGGGATTACAATCAATCCTAAACTAACCATATCTACAGTTGCCGTATATCTCTATACGCTAACAATCTCAATGCTGCTTTGTGCTGAAGATGCTATCCATTCAAAAACCTAGTTAACTGAATTATATCTTATAGCTAAGACATATCTTAAATCTAAGACATATACATGTAGATTGAGTTCAGTGTCGTCACAATTTGAATTATTATTCTAACAAATCAGATACATAGAAGCATGAGTCTATTATGTGTGTTCTGTACTTAAGCAGGAAAACTGAGAACTAAATCAGCACGTTCTGCTTACAGATGCTAGTGGATGACATTGGTGATGTTACAATAACTAATGACGGAGCAACCATACTGAGGATGTTGGAAGTTGAGCACCCAGCTGCCAAGGTGACTCCTAGCAGTAAAATCTGAAAAGTGAAATCTTGTGTTTTGGTTGCTTCATTATGTTTTTTTTTGTGTCTATCAATTGCTAGGTTCTTGTTGAGTTGGCTGAGCTCCAAGACCGTGAGGTAGGAGATGGAACAACTTCAGTTGTCATCATAGCGGCAGAGTTGCTCAAGGTAAATAGATATTTTGCCTTTTCTCACTGATGTCAATTTCCCAACCAGTTATCAGAAACTCACACAAGTCATTTTCAGAGAGGCAATGATCTTGTGAAGAATAAAATCCATCCGACCTCTATAATCAGTGGATATAGGGTGAGTTTTTTGTTCTAATTGTAGCTCTAGTAGCATCTGAATGTCAAATGGTCATTTTCCGTGGCAAGGTGGCTAATTCACACTTTTGTTTTATGTTTTTCCAGCTTGCTATGCGTGAAGCCTGCAAATATGTTGAGGAGAAGTTGGCAGTCAAGGTGAGGGAATGCTGTCTCCTAAGCAAATATCAGAAGAATGCTGCCCGTTTCATAGTGATTTGAATATCTATCTACGCTTTCAGGTTGATAGACTTGGAAAAGACTCCCTTATCAACTGTGCAAAAACTAGCATGTCTTCGAAATTGATTAATAGTGACAGCGATTTCTTTGCAACTATGGTAAGTTCCTGTGGTCATTACCTTAGTGACAGTCAAATTGGCATTGCTTTGAACTATTTGATGTTAAGTTTTTCTGACATTTATTTCTTAGGTCGTTGATGCAGTTCAAGCTGTGAAGACTACAAATGCCAAGGGAGAAGTGAAGTATCCTATCAAGGTCCGTCAAACACATTTTGTTACAACACTGATCCACTAAATTTATTCTATCATAAGGATTTGTTTTGTTGTGAACAAGGCATCTCTGTGACTAAGACATCTCTGTGGCCTCCTTCTGATCCATTCACATTTCACTGCTTACATACATTGTTCTGTTACTTGTTGCCATATATATTGGACAATATGCTCTACCATACTATTCAATATAGATTATGTTAGATGCTACAACCTACAACCACAGCACCTAACTTTTCCATGAAGTGCTTTGGATGCCCTATGTATTCCTGCCCATGCTGGTGAATAACTGACTATAGGTCAAAGTCTTTAATGATTGACTGCTCAGTGCATCAATATTGATTATTGTTCTCTTTAAGCTCCTGACTTTTTTGTGTTAACTGTTATTATAATTGAGCTTGTTCATAAAATTTAGCTAGTAACTATGGTTTATCTGATCTACAGAGCATCAATATTTTGAAAGCTCATGGTAAAAGTGCCAAGGATAGTTACCTGCTCAATGGTTATGCACTTAACACAGGCCGTGCAGCTCAAGGAATGCCTACTAGAGTAACTCCTGCTAGAATTGCTTGTCTTGATTTTAACCTTCAGAAGACAAAAATGCAACTTGGTGTCCAAGTTCTTGTGACTGATCCAAGGGAACTTGAGAAGATTCGTCAGAGGTATTTGTTTTCTATGTTGATTTGCTTTACAATTCCTTTTTGCTTATTTCTTGTTTCTAGGAGATATCCCTGACTTTTTTATTTGATTGGCTAGCAACTCATTGATTGCTATTTTAAGGTCTCAAATTGTTACCTTGTAACCTACTCTTTGGCAGAGAATCTGACATAACAAAGGAGCGCATTGAGAAAATTCTCAAGGCTGGAGCAAATGTTGTGTTGACCACCAAGGGAATTGATGATATGTCCTTGAAGGTATGTTTTTCATTATTCAGGCGGAAGTGATTGTGTTGTTTTCCTGATACTGTCTAGTTGTGCAACAGAATTGCAAATTTGCTTTCATGCTCGTATTTTTGGTTTCTCGTGCTGTCTTTTTGCATTTACACTTAGGGTGTCTTTTACTTGACTATATCTTGTAAAACCTGTTAGAGCTTTCACTTCAATGTTTTTGTGTGCCTGCATCACTGTGGTTCACTTGATTTTTGAGATCTCAAATTGAAGCTTCTCTTCCATTATTTGCATACTAATGTATGTACACAGACTTCTCATCATGATGATTGTCACTGAATAACTACATTACTCGCGTAACATATTTCAGTACTTTGTCGAGGCTGGAGCAATTGCAGTAAGGCGCGTGCGCAAGGAAGATTTGCGTCATGTTGCCAAAGCTACTGGTGCAACAATGGTATGCTTGCGTAACATTTTTTATTCACTAAGTAATAAACATAACATGCTTGGATAGGTCTCTTAATAATTGAAACTTGCAGGTTACTACTTTTGCGGACATGGAGGGCGAAGAAACATTTGATGCATCGTTCCTTGGACATGCGGATGAAGTTGTGGAGGAAAGAATTGCTGATGATGATGTAATTCTGGTGAAAGGAACAAAGAACACCAGCGCGGTTTGTACTTTATCTGTACCAATTTAAGCTACTTTGCAGAGGAATGGCATTCATTTGAAGATAATGGCATAATGCTCGTTTTTCTGTTGTGCAGGTGTCCATAATACTTAGAGGTGCAAATGACTTCATGCTAGATGAGATTGACCGCTCCTTGCACGATGCCTTGTGCATTGTTAAGAGAACCCTGGAGTCAAATATGGTAATCCTTTTGCTAATCATTTATGTTTATGGTCACCTGTAGCTGAATAAGTGAATATAGTGACAATTTTCACTGTTTATTTATTTATCGCAATGTTTTGAAGCCTGAGTAGCTGCAATCCTGGTTATTATGGACTGTTTATATGTCTTGAAGAAGCAAGCTTTTCAAAATGCGCTTCAGATTTCTAAATTCTAAGGAGGCAGACTAATTACAATAAATTTATCGTTGATGGCACTGGTGTATTGAATATGTCTGTATCTGCTGTGCAGGTTGTTGCTGGTGGCGGTGCAGTTGAAGCTGCGTTGTCAGTTTACTTGGAGAACCTTGCAACAACCCTGGGATCTCGGGAACAATTGGCGATTGCTGAATTTGCTGAATCTTTGTTAATCATACCTAAGGTTTTGACCTGTTAAAGTCTGCCTATGTTTACATTTTTCACCAATCAACATAGTTTATTAATGGGTAGCATGATCTTTTCTATGACAGGTACTCTCAGTTAATGCTGCAAAAGATGCAACTGAGCTTGTAGCAAAGCTCAGGGCATACCATCATACTGCTCAAACAAAGGCTGATAAACAACATTTCTCAAGGTAATTATAGAACTTGTTTTATTTGAATTAAAGTGGCTCTGATTCATCTGTTTCATTTCTGCACTTTAAGGATTTGACAATGCATGTGTTTCTATTGCTTAGAAGTTTTCTAGATTTTATATTGTACACTAGTTAACCACTTGTAAGCAAAAGAAATGCACCAGTTCAGTATTCATGTGACAGAGTTGTAGTCTCTTGCACTGTGCTACAAGCTCGATAACAATGAGCTTTAGTTTATAGCTATGGACGGGCACATGCCAACTTGTTGCGTGTGCAGCTTCACCTAGTTGGATCTTAGCAGCCTCATAACTCGGTGTGCACAATGATTATTCTAGATGTGGTTCTATTTCTGCAGTCTTCTGTTTTGTGCCTGCCATTCAAGTTTGCTTTCCTGTTTGCGCAGCATGGGTCTTGACCTCTCTAAAGGCATCATTCGCAACAACCTTGAGTATGGTGTGATAGAACCGGCGATGAGCAAAGTAAAGATTATTCAGGTTAGTCCACTTGTTACGATGTCATCATAATATTTGTAATGTCTGAGATCTGTCCCCTCATCTTTTGCATTCCCGCTCCAGTTTGCTACTGAAGCAGCCATTACTATCCTGAGGATTGACGATATGATCAAGCTTACCAAGGAAGATGGTAACGAAGAGGAGTGAGCAGCTCATCAGTAGTGCTGTTTGACTGTTGTGTGATGGTTGTCACAGCGTGTAATATTTGTTCGTTTTTGTTTAGCTCTTGCTAGTTGTGGACATTGGAGGTAGGGTGTTATACGAAAACTGCCAATGGATGTCTATCCCAGTGAGTTGACATTATTTGGAAGGACGGCTCACGAATGGATCAAGTTTGTGTACTGTTTGGGCCAATTTTTTTTAGTTTTTCTGCCAATATGGAAGCTAATTTAGTGGTGTGCCTTGATTCGTTGTGTAGTAAGCTGGGAATAGGATTTATGATCAACATATACCTAGCATCTGATGGTTCTGTTGAACGTTACTTTTTCCTGGCCTGTTAGCATTTCCTCCGACCCTCGCGCTCGTCATCATTTGGTTACTGGCTGCGCTGGGCGCCTGTTCCGCGGATGACTGATTGCCACCGTGCCGGTGGTGCGAGGGTTAGATTGTACACCGAAGTCCGAAGGTTTCCAGTAGTCCAAGGTCACCTGAAGAACGTCACTGAGGGTGTTCGTGGATACTGCCAGCATTGCTGCTGTAGAAGTTCTGGTTCCCCATGCTGCTGATCTCCCCCGGGTAGTGTAGATGATGGATCGGCACCTGCACCAGGCCACCCCTGCGGCGGAAGGTCATCTTGATGCTCTTCCCCCCATCCCATGCTGCCGTCCTGCGACAGAGGCCAGGGATCCATCATAGTATCCCTGGGAAGACCAGCCGCCAATGCCGGCGGCGCCACGTGCCATTGTTGGCCATCAGCTGCTCCTGATACTGGTAGCACAGCAGCTGCTGCTGGATTAACTGCTGCCTGGTCAGCAAGTCCCGCTCCTGGTAATGTAACTGCAGCCAGGCATGCAAATCCTGCTGCTGGTAATGTAGCTGCTGCTCGGTCGGCACCGGCAATTGCCCAGCCTGCTCCTTCTGATATTGTAGTAGCTGCTGATCGGCCGGGAAATAAACCGGCTGTTCCTGCTGGTACCTCAGCTGCTGCCCGGACAGTGCGGGGCGACCTGTTGCTGGGGCACGGCGCCGGCGAACTGATCGCCGCCTCCGGTCGAACTCGAACTGCTGGCGAGTTCCCCCTCCAACAAAGCGTGCTCGGCTGCCTGGTGGTCCGACCACTCCATGCCGGCCGTGATGTCCAGTTCCATGGCTGCGACGGCAGGGACCTGTCGCCGCCGTCTCCAGCGCGCGCGCCCCGGCGGACGCTGCCCGCGTGGTACGCCTGGATCAGGCGCCCAAGCTTCTCGCGCTGCTTCTTCAGATCGTCCATGCTGTAGTACTCCTTGAAGAAATCGTGGCGGAGCTCCGAGAAGACTGGATGCCAAATCAAGCAGAGGCAGATCAGAGATCGATGCGTGCTAATTGTTGGACGTGCAACAGCACAGAGGAGGCGTTCACGTCCACCCAAGATGATGAGGCAGAGCAGGCACCGGGCCTTAAGTTGAGCTCACCAGATGATGGGCCGGAGCTTCCCCCGGGATTCGAGTTGGGCTTTGAAGCAACCAACATGGAGGCTCCTACACCAATAGCCACCTCGCCCATTACGATTGTGGAGTCGGCTTCTGCAGAGGCAACCACCATGATTGTGGCGCGGGAGGTCGACCATTCCGCAGCTTTGGAGGCCTTTATCAACAATGTTGCGAAGGACATTCCGACGCCTCTTCTCACCGACAAACCTCTTCGTCGCCGTCGAGTTGACCCTGTCCTTGTAGACGTGCCTCCTCAGCTGCCTTCGTCTGAGGCATGTGCCATTAGACGGAGCCATCGCCAAGCCGTGGACCCTCTCTCGGCCGTCAAGCCGGCAAGGCGAGAGGAGGTGGTCCTAATGCGCCGGCTTGGTGAGGTCGGCGTGCCTCTGCCTTTGGCGGCTTCAGCAGAGCAAGCGGTGAAGCAATTCTTTCTTGAAGGGCCTCCGCCGCACCACTTTGATGCAATGTCAGACATGTTCCCGATGTTGAAGAACAAGAGCTCTCCCTACATGGGATTGAGTGTCGATTGAGGGCCACACGTAGAGCCAGTTGTTTAGGTTGTTTTGGATGTGAGTAGTCCATGTAAGAGTATTTCTTTCGGGTTGTGTTCAGCTGGCCTGCCGGCTTGTGTCCATGTGGAGTCCATTCCATTTGGGTTGTAACCGAACATTGTACCAATTTCTCATCGTCTTAATACAATAATACGCTACGCGCGTATTCGAGAAAAAAAAAGAAAAAAAAGGCTGAAGCGAAACAAGATGCATGACAAACGGTGTAATCTCATCGGCAAACGCGATCCACGTGGGCAGTCCCTCCTCGCGGATCACCCGGAACATCGATCTCCGCCTTGTCCATGCCTTGCCACACGCATCTCTCGATTAACTTCTTGACCTTCAATTCGATCGGCCAGCATTGGAAAAGCGGGGGTAAGTTCAGACATTGATTGCACTGTCAAGATTTGAAGTTGATTCACTTACTTGCAAGATGAATTGGCGTGCCTCTTCATCTCGCTTCTCTGCAGGGCTTTCAGGGCCTCCCTCAGGGACCAACTCGTCATCCGGCATGATGGTTGAACGATGACGCTTTGGGAAGATTAGCCTTCCCCTCCCGGAGAAGAACCTAATCTAGCTACGGATGGTTAGTGGGTATTGCAACAGAGCACAGTATTTATTTCACGGCTGGTTGCCCTACTTGCATTCACGTCAAAAGACGGAAGAATTCTATATACTCTTAACTCTGTGAGATGCGAATACAAAAAGAAATAGCTTATATTAGAGGTTTGGGCTGCTCAGTCTCGCACAGCATGAAGGGAAGAGAAGGACATACCTCAATACCTGGCGTCTGATGCTCTTCGCCGGAGGAAACCAGGCGACGGGTGGTGCTGCTCGCCCCCAGTCGTCGCCGGGAAACAAAGGACACGAGAAGGGAGGGGGATGAAGGGTAGAAGTTAAGAATCAAGAAGGGTTAATAACCATCCTGGGTTGGTGATTAGGCCAGTCTCAGTGAAAGTTTCATCGACACACTTACCTAGAGTGACACATCATTTAAAAAGAAGTTTGAAACTATGATGAAACACCCTCCCTCAATACCGAAATACCGTCCACCCCTGGGTCTCTCTCTTCCATTGAATCCTGCACGTGCGGCCACGATTCGTATCACCCAGTCCGAGTCCATGGATGCGCGCAGCCGAGGGCTGCCACAACCGCCGGCGCACAACTTGATCCTCCGCAAAGTTGTTGGGTTCGTTGCGGCTGCAACCGTACGTCGGCTTGCGATGGCCTCCGCCGCCGCCGGCGTGGACGCCCGAGGAGGACGCGCGCCTGGAACGCCAGGGAGCACGGGCTGCACGGCTCCCGCCGCGTGGCGTCGCTGCTGCGAGGGCGGTCAGCCGGGCGATGCCGCAACAGGTGGCGGCACCACCTCGCCCGCGACGACGACGACCTCGCGCGCTCTCTACGTCCGCCACGGCGGCCGGTGGAGAGGCGTGAGCCGGGCGGTCAGCAGGCGCGCACCTCGCGCGTCATGAGGCGCCGGTGGAGGGAGCTCCGCGATACCGGCGCGTTTCTGAGCAAAGCTGTGGAGGCCGCACGCCCCAACACCTGATCAGGGTGCTCCGGGGACGGAGTGAGGCGTCTCGTCGTTGCAGCAGCCCGTGCCGTTCACGGTCACCTGCGTGGGCACTGCTGTTGACCGAGTCACTTAATTTTCTCTAACCTCTGACCGGTAAATAGGCCAGGCCATACATTTTCATGTGCTAATTCAATTCCTAGCTACTCTTGCAGTCTTGCTGATGAAGTGTAAATGGAACTCTCTTGTGTATGGTCATTGGTCACACATCCATCTTTATAATTACAAAAATTGTAGTGGTGCTTTGATTTTGAATAGACTGTGAATAATTCCGAATCCTCTAGCACCAGTCCTTCATCCTGCTTCTCTTGTGCATCGACTAGGGAGAGCGAGAGAGACGGCTACCGTCTCTGACGTTCTGACCCAGACTTTGGTGCTAACAGTGCTTGCTCTGGAATCTGGATATGTTTTGCAGCTCGAATTATATCCCCTCCCCTCCCCCCCCCCCGTCCTAAACATGCCGCCCCACAACACAGGCCCAAACTAGGGCCGTGTTAATTTAGTCCCTGAAAAGATGAAAAGTTTTCACCTAGAAAACCGTGTCAATTCAATTCTTCTCTTTGTGCACGCGACCAAATGTAAAAAGTTTTCATTTTTTCACCATTTTTCACCGGATCTAAGAGCAAGTTTTATAAGCCAGCCTGCTGCTGCGTCCCGTGCGGGCTGCAAGCGAGCGCATCGCTTCGCCCAGGCCCACCAGCAGCGATGCAAGCGCTCACTCGAGCGGGCGGCGAGGGAAACACCCGCTTCCTTCTCTTTCTTCCTTCTCTCTTCCACGCTGGATTTAGCCTATTTGTAGCCTGCCATAATACTAAACATCCTCTGGACTTCACCTTGAATTACAGAACCCGTCTTTGGCGCGGTTGGGTAGAAAGCCAGCAGAACCCGGGATCACGGCAAAGCTCTGCAAGCTGCTCGCTGCAGGCACGACGCTGCCGCGCGATGGGTCGTGACTTGGCGAGGAGTTGATTGGCAGGACGATCGACGAGATTTCCGACGGTCCCTCTCCCTGTCCCTGGTCTAGATACCGCGCGCGGATCTGGGGAGGCGGTGGGGAGTGTAGTTGAACAGGAAGAAGGAGAGACGTCTCGGGATCAGCAACCGTGCGCCCAACTGAAATGTTGAATCTGAAGCATCCAAGTCTTGAGGACTGCCCTTAGTGAATCAAAAGTAGTAAATGCTGAATCTGAAGCATCCAAGTCTTGAGGACAGCGACAACACCATCCTGCAGTAGTAGGAAGCCAGGCGTGATCGGGAACTCTTCCTCGTTCTGCCGGCACCACCGGAAATTTGCCGGAATGATCCACTTCGGATTAACCAGAACCTTCTTTTTGTTCGACTTATTAGAGCTATAGATGTCCAAATGGGCGGCCCGGCACAACACGGCACTGACACTATTTGGCCCGACACTATTAGGCACTGACACTAATAGGCACTAACACTAATCGTGTCGTGTCGCGTCGTGCTGTCGTGCCGACCTTCTGGCCCAGACACTACACTATGTCGTTTTTATAGTGTCGTGCCGGCACATGGGCCCGATGGCCCATCGTGCTCGTGCCGGCACTGGCACTATGCATCCACTCATTCAATTCCAAACTTTATATATTTCATCACAAATTCATCTAGATATGCATCAATTTCATCCATTTCATCATGAACTTATATGAACATTGATCAACATCATAAATTCATATAAGGATATATACATCTCATCAAATGTTTTAACAGAGACATCTATTTCACAGTGCTATGATCGAGGTAATCGTGCCGCATCGTGCCTGGTCAAAAATCGTGTCGTGTTCGTGTTGGCACTGCGTGCCGAGGTCGCGGCCCAAACACGGCCCAACCATCGTGTCGTGTCGGCACTGACACTACGGCATCGTGTTAGTGCCGTGTTAGTGTTGTGTTTTTAGTGTCGTGCATCGTGCCGCCCATCGTGTCAGGCCCATCTGGACATCTATAATTAGAGCCAAAATGCCAATGGTTTGAGTGATCCCCCTGCATCGTGAGGTAGCTTGTACATCTTACGCGCGCGAGCTCGTTGCAGAGTACTAGTTCGCAGCTGCCCCTCCTTATTATACTTGAGACCAAACGTTGTGATCTCAAGCACACGCCGCGGCCGCGGGGGCGGGCTATAGCGCGCATTGGCACGGTCGCTGCGCAGACCATCCTCGTCGTCCTTGTGGAACATGTGCTCAACGAGGCAGAACTTGCCGTGACCCATGTGAACAAGCTTGGCGCCCAGGTGCAGCTCCGGGTTCCTGCGGAACAGCTCGTCCTCGCCGAGCTTCCACGACGGCGGCGGGCTAGTGAACCCGGCTGCAGCGACGGGCGCGAGTACGTCGCAGGAGCAGAGGCGCCCGGCACCGGCAGTGCCACCGCCGCAGAGGCCAACCCATGCCTCGAGCTCGGCGTCGAAGTGGGCCTCGCCACTGAAAGGCAGCAGCCAGTCGCCGTGGCGCGTCCACTCGAGCCGCTCCGTGTCCAGGGAGAAAGTTCCCGAGCGACGACCCTTCCGCCGGGACCCGGCCGACACGAAGAGGGTCCGGCCGTCCGGGTGCATCGCGTGGCAGGTGACCTGGCTGGCGAAGAACGGCGGCCGCGCGGCACGGGACTCCATGGCCGTCCAGGAGTACGGCTGCCGGTCGCCGCCGCCGAGGTACGCGGCGCCGGCGCGGGCGGTGGCGTCGTCCGTGAACACGAAGAGCTTGCCGGCGGCGGAGGCGAAGAAGGGCAGCACGTAGTTTCTGTCCGAGGAGGAGGGCGGCCACGGGCAGACGGACATGCCCAGCGTGCGGGTGTCCAAGGCCGGGATGGCAGGGCTGCCTTCTCCGGGATCCATGGCGAAGATCTTGGTGCCATGCGAGACGAAGCGCCTGTCGCTCTCTCTCATCGCGTGCTCGGCCTCGATGCGGGCGACCGGCGGCTCCGTGAAGCGCTCTGGCGGGGGATCGGCGGCGCCGGCGCCGGCGTCGGAAGTCGAACGCGTCGACGTCTAGCCGGCGGACGCTGTAGCCCCTCTCCCAGTCAGTCCAGCACCGAGGTAGAGATGCTGCTTCCGCTGCAGCCGGCCGCTTGCCGGCGCCGTTGCCGGCGCCGCAGCGCTCATCCGAGCTCTTGCGCTTCGGCATAACGTGTCTCCACCTCGATCGTATGCGAAAATGGATTTACAACCAAGGTGTGCGTGTACTGGCTCCTGTAGTTAAAGAATCGTGAGGCGACGAATTCGTATCCGAATCGGTAGGTGAAGGCAATAAGATCCGAGATTTTCTTTTTGTTACCTAACTTTTGTCTTGGAATCACCTTGCATGCTTGAGCTCGGATCAGATATACAAATCCGATTCGTAGTCAATTGTCATCACAACGCACGCATGAATCTCAATTCTCAACATGCGTGGCTCAACCTCTACCGGCGGATGGAGCAGAGACAGGCAATGGTCGACGACAGCCGGAGAAGGGGGACATCCTTGAGCGGCGGCGCCGATCTAATAGAAGAGGTCACTGTGAGCTCGCCAGCGGATGAGGTGGCTTTTGTGCGTGTCGACTGCGGGCGTGACGGGCCCTATTCCGATACGAATTCGAATTCATCCCCTCACGATCTATAAAAGCATGAACCAGTGCGTGCCTTTGATCGTGAATCATGGCGCGCACCGACATTATTTTGAAGCGCAAACGCTCGGAGGAGCACGGCGGCCGCGCCGTCAAGCGGCCGGCGGCATCTCTACCTGCTGCTGGACGACTGGGAGAAGGGCTACAGTGTCCGTAAGCTAGACGTCGGACGATTTCAACCCTGCCGCCAGCAACACGAACCAGCCGCCGCCGAAGCGGTTCACTGATCAGCAACCGGTCGTCTCCCGCGTCGAAGCCCCGCATGTGAGGCCTTGGAATTTCGTCTCCCACGGCTCCAAGATCTTCGCCATGAAGGCCAAAAACTCCAGTCCGGCCATCCCGGCGTTTGACACGGCCACGCTGAGCCTGACCATCTGCCCATGGCCTTCTTGCCGTGCGGACTATGTAATTCCCCTCTTCGCCTCTATCAGCGGCAAGCTCTTCTTGTTCCTGGAAGACCGCACTGAGTACCTTGGCGACCCGCCAAATGTGCACTTTAAACGAGACAGAACACGCGTCGTCACATTGACAGTAACTGAATACCTTGGAGGTCTCAGATTCCCAATCGCTCTGAACTTATGATTTCAAGCATCTGAAGATCAGAATCACGAAGACCACGTACAGTACTGGGTAAGTACTGAACATTTCAACAAAACTTGGCCGCAGTGAACCAATGCGGATCAGGTTAGTGAATCAAAACAGTAACTGCAGGATCTGAAGCATTCAAGTCTTGAGGATAGCGACACCATCCCCGCAGTAAGGAAGCCACACAACTTCGTTCAACGTCCACGGGTGACCGGGAAGTCCTGCTCGTTCGGCCGGCACCACCGGAAACTCGCCGTCCTGATCCACTTCGGATTAACCAGGAACTTGTTGTTCTCCCGCGCCCACCGCGCCTTCTCAGTCCCCGGATCCAGCGCAACGACGTTGGCGACACAGACGGCACCCAGCTGCTCAGCCAGCTTCCACATGGGGTGTTCGCCGGCGACGCCCTCGAGCGGGATCACCCGGCTGAACGCCACCGTGCATCCGCGCAGCACCTCGCGCCGCGCAGCCGCGATCACCTCCCTGACGTCCGAGCAGTGGCCGCCGAGGACCGAGTCGTCGAAGAACCCCTGGTGCACGCGCGCCGTCGTGCTCCCTCTCGTCCCGCCCCAGCTCCGCCAGGGATCTCACGCCGTAGTAGTCGAACTGACGGCAGGAGGAGGCGAAGTAGATGTACCTGTCCACTCAATTGGCCAAGATCATTCCTGGCATGACACTGATGGGAAAACTTTACTTCATCCATTGACTACTATTAGAAGATCGTAATTCCTATTCCTAATTACATTCTCGTGTATTTTCCTCTTTTAGTAAAGCTGTAAAGGTCACATTGTATGCTCATATTTTGTCCTCCCACTCTTTTATTAAGGTTCACAAATTTGCCCATATCCTTCCCTGCCATATTAACGGTTTAATACAGTGCTCTATATTTCATTTGACGATTTAATTAATCTACCCTGTACCATGTAGGGGTGTTGAGCGTGGGTTTAAAGGTAAGTGCTATCCAAGATTGTCAAAGATAGTTTTGTCTGCGACACTGACTCAAGATCCTAGCAAGCTTTCTCAACTCGAGTTGCACCACCCTTTGTTGTTGAATAGTGGGAAGAAGCGTTACAGAATTCCTACAAAACTTGAGTCCTACAAACTGGTTTGTATCTCTCTTGGTAGCACCTTTACCTTGCATCAGCAGTTTTGTGTCATCCAATGGTGTAGAAGTACTATTGGAAACTCTTTTGTGCATACTCCATCCAAGGTGTAAAAGTACTATTGGAAACCCTTTTGTGCACACTCACATTTCTTCTATGCTGCTATTGCAGATTTGCAAATCAAACTTGAAGCCACTGTCTCTCATTGTTCTTCTCCAAGAGTTTCAAGGGCATAAGTGCTTAGTTTTTACCTCATCTGTAGAATCCAGCCATAGACTAAGCACATTGCTGGAATTTTTTGAAGACTTGCCCTTTAAATTTAGTGAATATTCACGCTTGCAGCGAGAATCTACTCGAAGGTAAGCTATCTAAAATCTGAATTACAATTGTTTAACTTGGTAAGTCAAATTATGTTTTGGTTGAGTTGTATGTGAGTATATCAAGATTCAAGATTAACAAGAAAAGAATGGGAATCTTGTCTCTACTTGGATCTGCCTTACTAAAGTGCTGTGGGTCAGAAATCAGAATCTTTGGTTTACATGAATGTGAATTTAGAAATCAGTTACTGGGAAAGTATGTGTTATGGTGATGACGGGATCAGATGATGAAGTTGAGCTCATCCTCATCTTGAGTCTTGAGACATTAATTGTTATAGGATGTTATATGGCCATGGACTAGGCCCATGTGGCAGGTTAAATTAGGAAATAGGTCATATAGCAGGAGCAAATAAGATGAAATTAGTAGATTATCTAGATAGGAAAGTGATTAGATTTTTACTAAATTAGGGATAGACATCAGGTTTCTTTCTATAGCATTAGAGATGAGGTCTTTTACGGTACACAATACTACCTTGTACTACCGTTTAGAAAGGACTCGTATGTAATAAAAAAAGGACCTATTTTGAAAGATCTGACGGTTGAAATTAATTTTGTACTACCGGTTTTTTTACGGTAGTATGGGTAGTATTCATAGGTAGTATAAGGGTATGATTGGAAACAAAAAAAATATTTTTGTAATAAATGAAATTAAATATATGAAATGTTTTATCTAACCTAATCTCACGTTATTCATGAATTCTAAATAATATATTTGTGTGCAAATTACCTTTTTATCCACAACAAAAAACCGGTTATACTACCATACTACCATTAGGTAGTATTGTGTACCGTAAAAGAGCTCTTAGAGATTGGTATCTTAGGCAACCATTATCCCAGCTTATGCCATTATATTAATTGAATTTGTCTCTTGCAGGAAGACACTGGAGGCCTTCAAGGAAGGGGAAATTGATGTTCTAATCGGTACTGATAGAATGGCTCGTGGAATACATATTGATGGTTTAAGATATGTTATCAATTATGATATGCCACCATATGTGAAAACATACATACATCGAGCGGGTCGGACTGCAAGAGCAGGGGAATCTGGTTCCTGCTTCACCTTTTTAAGAAAACATGAGGTAATGCTCTGCCGAATGATAATAGATAGCTTTCCCCATGCCTGTTTAATGTTTATGTATGATTATATTTTAAAGGTTGCACCTTCATTCTCCATGTACGGATGTACCCCTGGGGTTAAACACATGGACTGTGAGCTAAATATTGTTGACCTGCTGCATGTTAGTTTAGTACCATTTGATCCGGTGTGGAAAGCAGTTATAGGGGCACTACTCAGTACTGACTGCTGAGCACCGAGGCTTTCTGACTTGCGTTAAGACTTAAGAATGCATAAAGCACTTTGATGTCATTCTAGAGTGAAATATAGCTATGTATACTACTAGATGCCTCGGCTTTATTACCAGAAGAACACCCAACTGGAACATACCCAGAGCACTTGCAATTAGAATATGCTTTGTGAATATTTGATCTCAACTTTGGTTGCTGAGTCAAATGTTTTGTAGGTTAAAACTTTTGACAAAATGCTCAAGAAGGCTGACAATGCTAGCTGCAGTCTCCATTCAGTGCCTGAGGAATCAATAGAAACACTTCGTCCAGTTTTCTCCAGTGGTGAGATAATGATCCTTCTGTAATTAGGATATGCTGGTGTTTAGTTACTTCTCATCTACAATTTTAACGTTCTATTCATTCTAACTATTGTCATCGCCTTGTTTGTTTGTTAAAAGCTCTGAAAAAACTGGAAGAGTCTCTGGAATCAGAAGCAGCAAAGAAATCTAATTCAGGAGATAAAATCCCAAGTGGTTCTAAACGAAAGAGAACAAACCAGAAGTGAAGCAATAGATTAGCTTTAGTTCTAAAGTATTGACGTTGCATCTGGCACTTGCTATTAATATTTGGTGAGATCTACTTTCTGAGATATTATGCAGTTTTTTTTACAGTACCATTATACTTTTTTCCCCTTATGTTCAGTGTAATGATGATTACTTGTCCTTACATTCGTCAATGGAGGGAAAAAAAGCCATGATGCAATTTTCAAGTCCAACTCAAATTACTTTAACTGTGATCGACTTTGATGAATCAAATTTGAGCCAATTCTTTATTCTACTATCTAAAATGTTGATTTATCCAACCCTTAGATCATATATAGTCCATTAAGTTTTCTGCTTCCTTATGAGGTCTTACATTCTAGCCATTTTGTTCTGCACTAACAAGACGTGATTACATACTGTACTAATTGACTAGAATCACCATATTCTTCTGTTGTGGAATCAGGAATAGAGAGACCATGAAATGTAGAAAATATCTTCCAGTTGTATTCTGAAATTTTTTACGTTCAACATAATTTATCAGAATTCAGAATTAAATATATCCCACATCTAGTTTTATCATACTAATCTGGTAGTCTCCGCTGCCTTGTTTTGTTATTCAGATTTGAGCATGGAACCTTGGAGGATCCTACCTGTGCAGATCTGATGTTCTTAAGAGTGTAGTAGTAATTTCAAGAGCATAGTAACTTACTGCTGTACTACTTTTCTTTTTGGCAGCCAGCATGGCTGTTAATGTATGGTTGACATAATTCCAGTTTCCTCCTTTTCTATATGCCCATATCATCTAGGTAGTTCTGAGCCCCAACAATTCTGTAACTGGCTCGCAGTTCATTATGGATACCCAAAGTAAGACTGATAATTTCATATGTCTGTTGTTCAATGTGTTGTACTATCTCTGCACAGCTTTCGCCATGCTGCAACAGGCCGATCCATTTTGATGAATGGCACAGTAAATTTCTGGATCTTTGTACAGTTGAAAAAGTAGCCTTCTTTCCCTGTACAGTAAATTTCTGTGGTGTTCATCATTCACTGTGCATTTATGGCTAGAAGGACCACCCCAAAGAAAAAGTTGGGTAACTTCACATCAATATATCGGCACTGGTAACCTTTCAGTTATGCTTTACACTTGGAATATTCCTTTCTGTCTTTGTCAATAAAATGTTTTTTACTCAATTATTTAGCGCCATTGATCGGGAAATGTCAAACTAGCAGATCACTCCACTGAAAACCTCAATTCCTTTGTGCCAACTTTGAACACATTGAGTAACAAAGGGAGATCTCATCTGCATCCATGCTAAAGTTTGCAATGTCCTGTGGTCCAGTTTTAGATAGACTGCCTTCCCTTGTGTTGCCCTTGTTCACTAGAGCTATCAATAGGAGTTGAATAAAGCATGATCAAAGATGCCCTTCATTTACTTCACCAACGTGGGTGCATCTCCTATCAGGATCCTTCAATCGGCTGCTGGTATCAAGTAAGTGTGCCCGTGATCCTCTCTTCGCCATTTGTTTACTCAGCCCATTGCGACGTGCAAATTGAAGGCATGCACGACCTCGTTCCCTTGCCCTTCTCGTATCACATATCCAACCGTGTTATCGCCAGCACTGCAATCATTAACCTGTTGAATGTCCTTGCCGTCTGATGGGATACAGGATGCTCCCAAATAGACCTTGATTTATTCTGTTTCTAAGGCTTGATGGGATCGTTTGTCCTGAGAGAGTGTGCTTCGCGCTTCAAGCCTCAACCCCCTGGTTCGAAGGCCTTTCTAATCTGAAACTTTTGCATTTGAAGTTATGCTTGGTTTCTCATGTCAAACATCCGCTGTCTTTTCTGCCGCTGACAGTGTCCAGTATTTGTGCAACTGTTGATACATGTGTGTTTGCAATTTTGCAAATAGAGTATTAGGGTATATTCTGCGTATGAAGTGCTATTACAGGTGTGTGTATTCAACTCATTATCATTCCAAATACTTGTTTAGCACCATACCTCTGTAACCAGCCATGCGCTACAAAATAAGCACCTTATCTGTCCTCCCTCTACAATATTACATCAGGGAGACTTTATGTGCTTAGCTTTAAGGTACGCTCTCTATATCCAAGGTTATCTGGTGGTCCGAAAAGCGCCTAATTTCAGCAGTAGAGAGGAGACTTTGCAGCTCACTTGTAATAAAACAGCATGACATCTGCCTGGTTCTCACATAATCTTTCATTTTGTTGACCAGCTTTGCAGTTGATACCGCCCCTAACACCCATTTGATAATTTCGTACGCGGGATGGGATATGAATACGATCCTTTGGACCAATAATGTTGATTCCTCCTCACCTCCACCTAACAAGAGACACGACAGCTCCGCGACAAATTTAGCAGAAAAGAAAGCTATGGATTAGAGCAGCAGCTGATAGCCCAAAAGGAGGAGGAGAGGTAAAGAGAGCAGAAAAGCTATTTCACAAGAACATGAAAAGACGGAGCTAAAGGTTGCATGATTAAACATTTCTTATAAACAAACAAAAGGGGGCAGAAAAGGTGGAGAGAAAAGGGCTTGCTGCGCCATTTGACAATTCCACCCCTGCAAGACCACCCTTCTGAGCACACAACCTCCCGAGAAGTCAAGCACACTGCCTTCCCTTCACTGTTTACTGCCGGCACCGGCGGCATCCTTGCCGGTTCGAGAGTCGTCACCACCGGTGCCATTCATCAATGGAGGCGACGCAGGGTTGCCACCTTCATTCACAAGACCTCTAGCGCCACCCATTGAGCCAATGGAGGGGCGGGACAGGAGGGAAGATGACGTAGCAGAGGAGATAGCCGAGGCTAGAGATATTGGCATCAAGCAGAGCCCCTTGCCCTGCAGATACTGCATGGCGGTGCCCATGTCTTCCTCCATCAACCTGGCCACTTGTTGCTCCGTCACCTTTAGGCTGCCGCCACCATTTTCACCATTGCCGCTGCCGTTGGCGGCATTGCCTTCACCGCTGTCACTTGTACCATTTCCAGTCCCATTACCCTGAAACAAGGATTTGAATTTGATGCGATCGCAATTGGGGTTGTGCACAAGATAATAAAACTGATGGGCAGTTTGTCACTCGATATAATGAAAATGACCTATGGGCATTTTGTCGGATTTCGTTCGGTTGACCTTATAGCAGCCGCGAGACGTTGAAGGTCAGTGTTACGGTTACGGATTCTCCTAAGTGGGATAGTAGCTTCAACAACTTAAATGCCTGATCAGTACCTTGTGATGACTTTTCAGGCGTGTTTTTCCTTTTTGGCTTTAGTCCTTAACAACAAAGATTCCTACATACTTTTTTCCGATGTGTTGGCCACTAGTGCTTGATCAGTTCCTTAAGCAAAGTTATGACACATATCTCTTTTGATTTCGTGCAAATCAGTAAGCATGCTGTTTGGTTTTAGAAGCTCTTTTGGTGACCTTTAGCTGTGCCAAAGCAAGAATCTGTGATAAGATTTTAGATATTGATATCCAATTATGCAGACTTCATCAGGGATCAACTTTAGACCAACATAAACAACTTTCGATGGGTTAAACGATTCTTCAATAGTTTGGAATGCAAACTTTAAAGATGACAAAATTATTAGTAACTACTTGCACCTAACCAATGGTCAAAAGGATAACACTTTCCATGTTCGCTTTGTGCTTCAGTGAACATCATTAGAGCATTTCAGGGTTCAATATACTTGGCCCACACAGATTAGTTAGCCTGTGGCTTGTATCAATTGGGTTGTTGCTGGCGCTTTAGTTTTCAAAATAAAAGATCGCACTAAAACAACCATAGTTACCTCTGATGACATGTTAGCAACTAGAGGCACGACCCCTGCAGCTCCGCCTAAACGGCTCATGCTAAGAACCTGCAACGATGGGAAATATTTGAGGAGAAATCATGAACTTTAAGTTGTTTTGACTTTTGAGTGCCCAAATTATGAGAAGAATTTAGGAATCCATCTCACAGTAACCTAGCTAGGTGTAGGAAAGCAGAAGTACCTTGACTTGGAGCTGGAGGAACTTCACATAATCAATGATCTCATCAAGCATCGATGCCTTGTCGGTCTGCAAACAAAATTCCATATGATCATTTTAGCGACAGTGTTCCATGTCCATTCTAGTTTGTGCTATGTAAGCTCCATCGACTAAGACATGGCGAGTGATGTTTTTATTCCAAAGGTCAGCAGAGAACAACATTCGTTATTGCTTCATGATACTCTTAGCAGTGTGTGCAAGTTGTGCCAAAAAGAATCTCGGATGTGCCGGTGGAAGTTCCAGAACTACCGTAGCACGTGGTGTTTGTGGGGAACAGAAGCTGGAGTTTACAATTATCATGTCTCCGGCTTTGCTAGTGTTTTGCTCTCTAGTTCAAGCTAGGTACGCCTCCAAGTTCATGTATATCTGTGCATTTTATACCAAAACCTAGTTAACCTGTCATTCCACTCATGAGCTACAATAATCTAGGAATCTTATGGCTTCCATTGATCAACATTCCCCCAGATAATGACATTAGTTTTGTGGTCCCAGTGGCAGCAGAATTTTTACTACTACTAGTTCATGAATTTTGCTTAATCCTGTTGCTTAGAAATGACATTAGAATTTCTACTAGTGCATGATGCTTAGAAATTCGGACCTCATCATGTTTATAAGTTACTGGTTAATAAAACAAATTGTTCAATGGAGCCCGGACGCGTGTTGCATCCCCCAAGCAGTAAAGAGGGCGAATACACCATATGCCTCAACTGCTGTGTTTTCCTACTCCACATGATGCACTCATTGTTTTACACTTTTACTAATCATACATACAGGAGAGCATAATACGTTATGCTATAGCAAGTTAAGACTTAAGATAGTGTTTCAACCAAAGTCTCAATTTTAGGAGAAATGTGCTCCTACAGCACACCACAGTGCAAAAAAGAAATGAATGCATCCTGACCACGTTTCAAGGAAAGCTTCATGCTACTTTGTTCAAAAGAAAGGGCAAAAGGAGAAAAGGAGGGGGAGAAAGAAAAGAGAGGAAAATTTGATCTACCTTGTTGGCATTAGGGACCAGCTCCTGCAACGCCTTCATCCTCTCAGCTATCCTTTCCCTCCGGAGCTGCAACAAACGCATGGGGAGAGTGAGCAAGAAGACGACACACAGGAGATGCACAGCTGAAGAAGGTGATGAAAGTGATCGGCAAAGATCAGTCCTGCAGGCCATCTCGGATTCTCTGCTGTATCTGAACACTGAAAACCCAAATTTGTGGCCAAAATTTGCAGTTTAAAGTTGGAGCAAGCGACAGTGAAATTGTTGATGTCTGTGCAGGTCAAACTGTCTTCCGAGAATTGTGGGGCTCCAGGCATACAGTGATGCAGGCATTAAAAAATGAATTGGGCGGAGAAGGGAAAGGTGGTGGGAGAGTGGCGTACACGTTCGGCGATGCTGTGAGGGTCAGTCGCCTGCCCCCTCCTCGCCCGCACGCGCTGCTGCCGCGGCGGCGCGGCACCTCCTCCGCCCGACGACGCTCCGCCGGCCGGCGCGCCGCCTGCCGGTGCCGATCCTCCGCCGCCCGCGGCCGCGCCTCCCCCGAAGCTCTGCGCCGGCATTGATCCGCCCTTTGACCACACGAGAAGAAAAGGAAACGGCTGTTTGTTTGAGTCCAATTGATCAACCAAGAAAACCAAAACTTGCCGTGCAAAGTGAACAACTGAAGTTCTTGTAGCTTTTGCCAGTTGTTGCAAAGTGATTGTCGAATACTGTAATGGGTAGTGCACTGGTTATTGGCCGGCGTACCTGTCCGAACGGCGGCTGCACGGCGGCGGCGGCGCCATGCATCCCGGCGGCTCCGAACCCGTTGTACAGGGCCTGGTCACCTCCCTGCAAACCCCAAAAAAACATGTGAACGAGGCGCAAAATGGAAGCTTTCCAGAAGGGAGGCAGAGCAGAATTGAGAATCTTACAGCGGCATTGGGGGACTTGAAGGCGGCGTCCATGTCCTCCCTGGCCCGGTCGGTGAACAGCGGCAGCGGCAGGAACCCCGCGGCGCCGGAGTCCTCCCCACCTCCGCCGCTGCCGGCGAGGCCGTGCAGGTCGCTGAGGTGGAGCATGACGGGCTTGTCCTCGCCGCCGATCTGGTGTTGGCGGAGGCGGGAGACGAGGAGCGCGGACTCGTCGAACGCCGCCGGGTCCTCGGAGGCCCCCGCGGGGAGCTCCCATGGGGACTTGCCGGAGCCGAGCTCGGACCACGCCGCCGGTAGCGTCGACAGCATCTGGTCGAAGAAATCGTCCTGCCCGCCGCCGCCGCCGCCCTGCATTTCGCGGCCGCTCGGCTGCATGGGTGGGGGTGGCGACTGGCTAGGCGGCTCCTTGTTGGCAACAAGAACCTGTTTCGGCGGCAGGGAGAGAGGGAGGAGGAGGAGAAGGGTAGGACGGTAATGGCGGCGAGGAGGAAGGAAGGAGAGAGTAAAGAGCCAAGAGGAAAGGCGTTCGTTGTGTTCGGAAAGGCTTGTAGCGTGCGAGGGGGTTTTATAATCGCGCTTTTACGTGGCCAAATAATGGTGTCCTGATGTTGCGAAACTGTGCAGGGAGGCCCTTGGACTACATGGGAATTCTTTTTTTTTTTGAAAAACCTACATGGGAATTCTTCAGGGGCCAATTGTATAGCAAGATGTATTTTAACTGGAAAAACATACAAATACAGAAACCACAGGAGTGTTGAGATCTACGTACTGCCATGGCCTGCCATGCCAAGGAGCTGCTGTTGGCTTGGCAGACATCGCATCCATGGGAAGCTGCTGTCAAGTCATCAGGTGAGGCGATTGATTCCCATTCCCCACGTTGTCGTGCACTTGGCAAGCCGCATTTGACCGCACAGCACGGGAAGAAGAGCTCCTCCCCTTCCGCTTCGTTCCATCCAGCCGCTGCACGGGAAGATCATGTCATGTGCATGGAGCGCGATGAGTAGAAGGTGAAACTCTCCACTAGCTTTGCTAGAAGGCTGTGAAATCGCCCAACAAGGCAACAAACTGCTGAAGGTTTCCTTCGGTGACAGGGAAAGCTGAATCGCAGGAACGCAACGGGAGTGGTAGTATCGGGCGAGATTTCAGAGATCGCGAGCGAGATTTCGGTCGGTCTCGGAGCATCGGAACAAAGTGATGGTTGACAAGTGAGAGCGATTGCCAAAGCCATAGGCTCAGGAGAGCCCTACTCCTCCCCTACTGGCGCAGGACTGTAGGAGCAGATACTGCCACGGCTCGGACAAGACAAAACAAAACACGCTCTGCAGCTGAGGCTGCGACTTTCCTTTGTCCTATCCTCCCTGTAACTGTCAGTATCAGATCTGCTGACTCGTTCCTCACTATCCGTTAACAAAGCCGGTTGTCATGGCAACACGTCCCGGGTACCGGGTACGTACTACTCACAACAGCGTCATGTCATGGCTAAACCTTTGCTTTGCTAGTTGCGTGCTTGCACGTAATTAACTAAAGCCAATGGAGAGAGAGAAGACTGCCTGTCTGTCTCAATTGGAGCGAGTTTTATTCTTGCCCGGTTCCTGTGGAATAACCCGTCATTTTTCTTGTAATTTTTATGTAAAAATGTGGTATTTAAGTCTTTCTTGCGTCCTAATCCCTAAAGATGTTATTAACATGTCGCTCCAAAGATAGAAGCAGCAAAGAGCAAGCTGGTCAAGTAATCGCAGCATAAAAAGCAGTAATCCACAATAATATTCAGGGTATCCCACGTCTCGTCCATTGACATCACTTTGTTAGCAAGAATAATGATCTTATTAGAAGCTAGCAAATGCAAAGTGCGGTTCTAATCATCTAATGTATGCAATGTTCTATATCTCGTATAAAGCGACGGAGTGTTACCACATGGTCATCTATGACAACTTACTAGCTGCGGCAATCAAAGATGTTCTTATGCCTTTGTTTAGCGAGGTGGACCTAGCCCGACGACTCAACTCAGATTCCTCGATGGAAAAAGCATGGGTGACAAGGCCTCACGAGTCACGAACACTAGCAAAGCTGAGCAGAAAGAGACCGGTTAATTAGAGTATACCTCTCTCTTATTCCTTATCAACTTTATATCTGATAAGAAAGAAGTTAAATATATAGTTATAGAAAAGGCAAGAATTTTTACTGTACCATATCTACCAGAAAATTATGCATCGCTCTCAAGTTTTTTTTTTAATTTTACCAGCAATTGGCAGGGTCAAGCAAACACAACCAAAAGCCATGACGGGTTGACACGTCACTCTGCAAGAATTGCACTCTAATAGAGACGGGAGACCTGGACACTTGCGACTTGCGAGGATAAAATAGTCGAGAGACATATCAGAAATGACACAGGGAGGAATCAAATAAGCACGTCTGCCCGTGTAACATGCATTAGATATCGTAATGATGTGCTAATTATATATAGTCAAAAGGGAGTCGAGGCCGGCTAGATTAAGAAATGCCTTTGGGCCGTGGAAGAAGATGCACCCTGAGGCCAAAGCTAGCATGAACAAGGCGGCGGTATTAATTGCAGCAACATATATTCCTCTTTGTTGGTGTTAACAGAAGCGAGATCGAGAGGTTGAAGAAGGAGGTGGTGCGCGAGTAGTGGCGGTTTGCTGCATCGCTTGCATTAATTGCGTTCGTGCGTGCGTGTCCAATCTGATCTTCTCGCGCCATATCCAATGGCATGTGGATTAGTAGTTTAAAGCTCCAGGAAGGCTCGCTGTTTCCACAAGCAAACTCGTGCAAAGGTTAAATCATAGATGGGAGAGAAAATACGTAAAACTTTCTGGACCCTCGTCATCTGTCGTGATCATTGTTTCATTCTTTTTTTTTTGGTTGAAAAGATCATTGTTTCATTCTTTTGTGTGTCATGTTGTAACACATGGCTTAAGCTGAACAAAGTCGCGCAAGTAGATCAGTATCCCAAACGAAAAAAAGTACCATTACTGGTAGCCCTTTGAGAAAGAAGTTTGACAGAGCCAAAAGGAGACAGGACAAAAGAAAAACTTTTGCCCAAAGATCTATTTCCTAGACAAAGAAAAAAGAAAAACGTATGAAAGACCTTACAGCTAAAAAAGAGTCGAGCAGAAAGAGATGGCCCAATCAGAGCACGCCTTTGTTATTCATCCTTTGCTTATACTACTAGTATATTGAATCACAAAGAAATTCCCTAGTTGCAATTAGGTCCTCCCGGTAGGTCATGCGACACGCGTTCAGATATCTTTAAACAGTGATGAGATATGATTTGAAACGAAGAAATCGATTACAGAAACAGAAGACAGTCTGAAAAAATCCAGAAAAACGGAAATGGAATTTCAACGCCAGGCCAATCAAGAAAATGAATTAGAGCACAAAATAAGCCCATATCATACCCCCGTTGGGCCCGTCACTGCTGATTTATTTAGTTAAGCCCACCATATATAAGACGGCAAAAAGAATGGATGGAGGTCCATATTATGGCCCTGTTTGATGGAGGGGTAAATGGAACAAATTTGCCCAATTTACTTCAAAGATGCCAAACATGTAGGGGTAAATAGAATGGGACAAATGTTTTGCCCCTCAAATTTCATTTGTCCCCTAAAGAGTGTCAAATTGGGGCAAATATTTGGTGGGGCCCACCAAAAACTTCTCTCTCCTCCCCTTTCCTCTCCCCGTTCCCCTCCTCCCACCCCGCATCTCCTCTCCCCGGCCTGCGCCGGCGCCGCGTCTTCCCCCGCGCCGCCGCTGCCGTCTCCTCCCGGCGCCGCCACCGCGTCTCCCCTGCGCCGCCGTCTCCTCCCGCAGCCGCCGTCGCGCCTCCCCTGCGCCGCCGCCGCATCCTCTCCCCGCGTCGCCGCTGCGTCTTCCCTTCCCCCCTGCGCCGCTGCCGCGTCTCCTCCCCGTGTCGACGCCGCGTCTCCCGATCCAGATCCGGCGCGAAGGACCGGCGCCGGCGAGCAAGTCGACGTCGTCTTGTTGGGCGCCGGCAGCGCCACCCCGCGCTTCTCAAGCGCGGCGCCGAGCGCGGGAGGAGAGCGACAGGGTCGAGCCCTTCCTCACCGGAGAGCGATGAGGGCGCGGGCGCCGGGGGCACGGACAGGGCAGTGCGCGCGTGAGCCGCGAAGAGCCACACCGCGAGGATGGGGCAGCACCGGCCGTGGTCGAGCGAGGCTGGCCCGCCTCCCGCGCTGCACGCCGTGTCCACGCCACCGAAGAACTCCGCCGAGAGGTCGAGGTGGCAGGGGCGGGGAGGAGGCGTTGGATGGGGAGGAGTTGGACGGGGACTGCGCCTGCGAGAGCGGGAAGGAGGGGACGTCGGACGCAGCGAGGAGGGCGACGAGTAGCCTGCAACGAGGATATGCGCCGCTGACAACCTGTCAAATCAAATGGGGTAAATATTTACCCCTTCATCTAAACACTTCAAGGGACAAATTTGTTTAGGGTAAATAGAAGGGGCAAAACATTTGTCTCGGGCAAATATTTACCCCTTCCATCCAAACAGGCCCTATATCATTGGTCTGTAGTGGTGCCAGCTGGAAACAAGCCCACGTCCCGCGCGAGGAAGCTGACCCTCATCCTTTTTTTGCGAGGAAAAGTGAGCTCTTTTTATTACTCAAAAACAACAGTACATTCCCGAGCAATAATTTGCTCAACACACACTGGGGCGGCGAAGTGCCAGACTGCCGAGTGCCTAGTACGCCTAGCCAGCTGCGCGAGCTCGTGTGCGACGCCATTACGCTCTCTTCTCGTGTGGATCACCTTCCACTCTGGTAGTCGAGTTCCTGCCTCGACTGCTTCTTCCACAATGAAGCCGATCTGGGCTCTCAAACCAGCGTGGTTATGTAACCCTCATCCTGACCTGGACCACACGACACGCTGCTCAATCTTCCCACTGCGACACCGCCTACGGCGTCCCCGTCCTCACCAAGCTGCATGCTGCATATGCCCCTTCGCGCGAGGCTTCCTGGCCGAGCACATGTGGGCGTTGGCCGAGAACGGCTCGGCGCCGTACGTCATGCGATGTCGACGAGACGGTCACGTACCCATGTAGGCGCGGAGGAGGAATGGAGGATCTCCGGGAGGTTGCCGGTGGTGCTTCAGATCGTTGAGGTTGCCAACCCGATTGTTGAGAGCTGTGTGGCGAATCGATTCACTCGTGCCAAAAAGTTTTGTTGGGAACATATCCTCCTGTAGCTACGACCGTAGATGTCTCGGTTCAAGATCAGGCGATCAGTTCAGTGTTTATCAGGTTCAGAGCCGAAACCAGAGCCGAAACCATATGAATCTTTTTGCTGTTAGTTAACGATGCCGTGCAGTGGCACTTCTGTCTGTCAAAAATAATGCATGGACTGAAGGCACTACTATAATCTTGATTGAAATTTAAATGAAAATTTTCAAGCTCGTAAAAGAATAACAAGATTATATATTGAAACAAAATAGCAAGCCAAAAACAAAGCACTAGAGATACAAATAAACTTCCTATCAACTAATATAGAGCTCTTCTATGTTATGTCCTAAGAAAATTCCTATTCTCTAACTACGGCGACGTAAGGTAATTCAACCGAGCCCATGTACAACTTGCCACCTTCTCTTTCCACCACCTCGGTTGGCCTCACACTCTTTGGCCCTCTCATAAACTCAACTACCTTTCCATCGGCATCGATCCTCACGGCGAGAAGATGGCTATGCGGACCAATTGGTAGTTCCATCTTCTCCCGATGTAGTGCTACCCAAAAACCGCCTTTAATGTCAGCCCTCACGTTATCAGGATACCCCGGAAGATCAGCGAGTGGCTCCGATGTGCCCGCCTTAGGGCCCTTGATCCAATGCCTCATCAACTTGCATGGCCCGGTAAGCGCGACGATAAGGTGTGTCCGATCGGCACTAATAGCGAGACCGTTAGGGTAAGTGATGCCTGATTGCAATACCGTGACACGGTTCATTTTCGGATCGTACTTCATAAGCCGGCCCGTCGAGTCTTTGGTGGCCGTAACTCTCTCGTGCTGCAAGCGTTGGTAGTTCATGCTGCTATCCGTAAAGAACACCTCTCCGGTAACTTGGTCGACGTCGACGCCATTGGTGAAGCGGAGCGGCACGCCATCGGCCTTGTTGACAAGCACCTTCGCCTCGCCGCCACCCGGGCCGACACGCATCAGCCCCTTGTATGCGTCAGCAATGTAGAGGTTCCCGGACTCATTGTGAAAGCGTAGGCCCAACGGGCGGCCGCACTTGCTCTCTGTGACTTCCGCCGGCCGAGTCCTGGACGCGGTGCATGCCTTGGCGTCGTAACCCGGGCCGTACGCGTAGGTCGTCCAGCCGCGCATCCGGCCCGTTCCACTTCAAGACGCGGCCGTCGGAGACGCCGCTGTAGGGGCCGGCATCATTGCCGTCGAACGCGACGCTCTCCGGGCCACGCAGCATCGATCCCCGCAGCGGCAGGCGTAGGCTCCGGCTGCCGTCGATGGTGGGCGTCTCGTAGATGGGCCGTGCAGCGGCGCACGGCTGGAGCAGCAGCGCCAGGACGACAAGCAACGAGACCGCCACCGTCAGAAGCTTCTTGCCCGTGACGTTCACGTTCCCCATGATTGCGTTGCTTATTACGTGCGCGCCGCCTCTCAGGGTTTGTGGTTGGTCTTGTGGACTTTTGGATGGACCTTGCTTTGGTTGGATGAACGCTTGGCGAACGCTAGCTCTGGCTTTGGTTGAGAAGAAGCGCAGGGTGCCTCTGCCTTTTATGACGGCTGCTGGCTGCAACATGGGTTCCGAGTCGGTGGCTGCTTGTGGGGGACTCATCGCATCGGATACGCATTGCACGACCCGGACTCGATGGTCTCAGACCACCTTCCGATTGGGATTATGAGGAGATTATTGCTGGATATTTTCCAATTGAAATACGGATCGGATTATACGCTGCATTGCTCTATTCAGGTCGCGTTTGTGCTTTGGACATGGGCGAAACGGAAGTACGGGGAGGTGGTGACATTCAAGGTTCAACTATTGGGCTCAGTTTAAATGCTGGGCTATCAGCAAGATCTTCGTACGCAACTAAGGCCAGTCTCAGTGGGGGTTTCATCGACACACTTACCTAGAGTGACACATCATCTAAGAGAAGTTTGAAACACCCTCCCTCAATGCAAAGTTTCATCTCGTGTTGTTCCCAAGACAACATGCAAGACACAAGCTGTCTAGAGTACCGTGTAGAGAGAGTTTCATGAGGATGAAACTCATTTCACATCTCTCTTCATTAATACACTGTCAAATCATCAAAAATGCTGACATGACAGTCTATTTAATGCTGATGAAACTCCCACTGAGACTGACCTAATATGCCATTGTGCAATTATCAATAATTGTTTTCTTGTTGCAGTCAATGGCGACCATCCCTAAAAGCTGGAAGTTTCAACACATATTGTAAAAAAAAAATCCTGAAGATGTTCCTACAGGCTGCAAATATCTTAAAGATATATATTGAGCTATGAACACATTCTAAGCCCATCCATCTCTATAAAAGCCTTCATCTGTGCAGAGTAGAACTAGTCTGTTTTCTACAATGGAAAGAAAACTAGTCATTAGGCTATCTGCAACGGTACCCTCAAAATATCAGTATATCACCTTGCAAAAAAATACTTCAATCCTTCTTTAAAAGATTACACCCTTTAAATAGCATTATGTTGCAACGGGATCCTCCTATTTCCCTCCTCTATAGTATATTCCATCTTTTTCCCACCGCCTCCCTCTCTCCGCGGGCCCCACCATCTCCCCCCTCCTCGTTTTCTCTCTCGAACCTTCTCCTCTTTCCTCTCTCCTCTCCCCCCTCTCTCTCCCCCGCCGGCCCTCTCCTCCTGACGCCGGCCCTCTCCTCCACCTCCTCTCGCGTCCCTGCGCCGCCGCCTCCTCTTCCCGACCACAGCGGAGCTCGCGCTTGTGGCGGCCGGCCTCGAGCTCTCTGGGTCGAGCGTGGCCTGTGGAGCTCATGCTCGTGGCGGCCAGCCTCGAGCTCTCCGGATCGAGCGTGGCCGGCGATCTCGCCCTCCTCTCCGGCATGGCGGAGCGGAGCTCGTGAGGCGGGACAGAGCTCGCATGAAGGATTCGAGGGGGGCGGCTTCCTACTAGCAAATAGGAAGGATTTAGAGAGTCTCTTGGAGTTGCTCTTAGACTATCTGCAACGGTACTGTGGGGACCCCTTATCAAGAGGTTCCTTGATTACCTGTATCAGGTCCTGGATCGGTCGCTAATACAGATCTTGTCGCAGATTAGTATCAGAAACAGTAAATAACGGTTAACTAAACAGATTTTTCACCGTTTTCAGCTAGCGGAGAGCGGGTAGGCACTTCATTCCTCCACCGGAATGGGCTGTAGCACCTTCTCGCCCTAGAGTCCTAAACCGTATGACAATGAAAGCAAGAGTGAGTATTCAGAAATGAATACCCAACAAATCTCACAAATTCAATAATATAATGAATTAAATTAAATTAATTATAAAGGTCGGTCTAGGAGGGGCACTTCCTCCCTGCCAGTCCCGATGTGTTATCCCGAACCTGACCAATGGTACCTTCGCCGTCCCAGGTTCCCCATACAAAAACAGTAAAGACCAATCAATGGAGGCTTTGACTAAGTGGACTCATTCCGGAGTCACGGCTATCAAGATAGATTCTACACTCTGCAGAGGTCGTACTTATCTACCCCGCATTCGGTCAGTCCCTACCTTCGTCAAGGCAGGTACTGCTCTACGAGACTCATACCCACCGGTGACCATCGCTGGTCAGCATTCCCTAGGTCCAGCCACAGGTAATACTGGGGGCTAAGCATGGGCCACTAATCATCCGCCTCGCGGATGTCGACCCGGGTCTGTGAGCTCATTAATTAGGGACCCTCGGCCCTCAGGGTCCCTGACCCTGTATCTAGTCGACCCGTGCCGTCCAGTCTCAGTCCTCCGCCTGGGGCTTGTCTCCAGCATACCCGTTCCCGACTTGGCGCATGCCCGACTCGGCACCAGGCGCTACCTAGTTCGCCGGTCAGCACTCTGCACCAATCATACGGCTCCTTGGGATGGATTACTAGGTTCAGCTGGTGGGGTGTGAATCAAGGCCTCACATAAATAGGCATTCCCAGTAGGCTATGCCTTTTTGGCATGCGAGGTTGTACTGGGCACTAGAAATACTCTCCCATGAACCGGTCCTTAGCTGGGATTAGAGCGGCTCTTAGGATCCTCTTACGAGGCCATCCTTCCACTCCCAATCTTAAAGCATCCTATACTACAGCGATGCTGGGCATACCCTCAGGTCATGCCCCCTGTAGCTTATGCTGCACATAATGTAAAGTTTAGTGAGGGGGGTGGGGGTGGGGGTGATATTATTGGTGAGACTTGCCTTCATTGTCGGTCCTTAGACGTTCCTTACGCGGGCGTATTCCGTAGGTTGACCGGGCTGGGCTTCGGGTCTTCTGGAGCTTCGACGTCTCGTCGGTCCCGGTCATGCTATCGATTAAAACACATAAAATAACAGTTAGTATAATAGTACATCAATCAAATCGTAAAAAGGAAAAGGAGAATGGAAAGAAAGGCAGGGGGATTAAGGGATTCCTCTAATGGCCAGGGGTTGGGTTAATAATCCATTAATTATATAAAATAACTAATGGATTAAAGGATGAGAATAAGAGAATTATTAAATAATTCCCTGGAAGATGGCTGGTATGGGGATTATCAGTATTTCAGGAATTATATAGATTTCTAAGGAATAAATCCTGAATAACCGATATAGATTTTGAGAAAGTTCTTATTCAACTTTGGGCAGCATGACGACTAAGGTTTATAGGGGTTTACGGACAGTCGGTGCGACAACTAGGGTTTTGACGGGGTTCGGGCGCTGTGACGGCGGGGTTTTGGGCATTATAATGGCTAGGCTAGGCTTAAGATATAAATATTAGGGAAGTAAGTACATGGAAATGCTTAGAATAATGTCTAACATTTATGGGAATTTTCTAGGGATTTATCGGGCTAAGACTGGGAAAGGGAAATTTCCTGGGTACACAAATGGCGGCCTTCTATAGGCTAGAACTTAGCCTAATTGGATTTAGTCTCTAATGATGTGCTAAAAAGGATTGGATGGCACTAATAGGCTTAGAAATATTTTTAGTATTTTGGGTATTTTTGGGAAATTTTTGGAAGTGAAGAAGGGCTCTAAATATCTATTTGTGTACACTTACCGGGTGTACCAAGCAGTTTCAGAGTTGCTGACGCAGAGGGGTGGCCGGCTGGCGTCGGCTGGTGGGGCCCGCCATGCGCACTGTTCGGCACACCAAAGGCGTGGGCGCGGTGGACCGTGCACGCCCGGTCGATGGTCCACTGGACCACGTCCACCCGGCGCACGGGCGGCCCGCGCCATGGACCATTCGTGGACCGGGATAGCCGCAAGGTGTGCGGTCTACGTGAACCGAGTGCACGGGGTTGGTGGGGCGCGAGGGTGTAACGGGGAGAGGGACGCCGTCGGCCCCTGGGCCCGCCTGTCGGGTTATGTAAAGAGAGAGGGGAAAACGGCGGGCGGACGGCGACGGACGGCGTACCGCTTCGCCCGCCGGGGCGGCAACGTCGAAACAGCGTTTTAGCTCGCTGGCGGCCCTGCGATTCGTACTGGGAGAAAGTGGGGAGAAAGGCGAGCTTGCTGGGCTAGCAAGGTGGAGAAGGAGAGGTAGGGCGGCGTAGCTACGCGCAGGGTGGAGGAGAAGCTCGGGCTTGAGCTCGGTGGGGTGCTAAGGAGGGTTTGGGGCTGCCTTTTATAGGCGGAGCGGACGCACGAGGTGCGGCCATGCAGCGCGGAGAGGATGAGGGCGACCGGCGAGGCAGGACGCGCGGCGGCAGTGGAGGCGTTGGGCGCGGGCGGCGTGGAGCTCGGCCGGGGCGCGATTTGAGGTGGTCGGCGCCGAAGTCGCAGTGCGGTGGCGGCCGGCGGTGGCGACACGCGTCGCGTATGCCTCCCTGGAGTTCATCCCGGCCGGCGGTCGAGGATCCGGCGGTGGTGGCGGATTGCGGCGGGGCATTAAATGGGAGTAGGAGAAGGTTACCGCGGAGGAAGGTGAGGTCATGCGGGCGGCAGCGTGCGTGTGCGTCTTGCCCGTGCTTGGATGCGGATCCAGTGGTGGAGAAGGGGCGCGGCGAGCGCAACGCCGGCGTACGGCGGGGCAGCGCTGGCTGCAGCGCTAACAGAGATGGTGGCGGCGCGCGCGTCGTGAGGAGGAAGAAGGGGAGAGGGAAAGGTGGGCCGCGTGGGTGGGCCGAACGGAGAGAGAGGAGCAGTTTGGCCGCAGGGTGCCAGCGGGCCGAGCGGGAGGGGGGGGGGGGGGGGACGAGCCGGGCCGTGGCAGGCCACGGGCCGGCGAGAGGGGGGGGGGAGGTAGAGCAGCGAAAGGGAAAGGTCTAGGGGGTGATTTCGGACTTTGAGGGTTGGGCTGGAAGTAGGTTTCGGCCCGATTAACGTTTAAATGATTTTCCATTTATTTGAGTGGGGTTTTAAAGGGAGTTTGAATTCAAATTCAAACCAAACCTTCTCTAGTTTGATTCTAGGGTTTAGAGACTTATTTTAGCACTCAAGTTGTGGAGCATCCCATTTCTTTTCCCAAAGTTATTTATGGTTTATTTTCTATATTTATTTCTTTTTACTTCTATAATTATCCTAATAAATCTAGTGATTAATCCTAAATTAATTCTACTTAATTTGGAGGGTGTTACAGGTACCCTCTAAATATCACCTTCAAAAAAAATATTTCAGTCATTCTTTAAAAGATTACACCCTTTAAATAACATCATGCTGCAACGGTATCCTCCTATTTCCCTTCTCTATAGTCTATTCCATCTTTCCCACCGCCTCCTGTTAGGCTGATCTCCACTGGCCCAGTCCAACGGCTGGGCCGAACCCTGTCTCGCGCCCTGATCGGGGGCGACCAGCCCATTGAAGGCTGGTGGGCCCCCGTTGCGCAGTGCCATATAAGAGGAAGTGGGGGCCAGGGGCTCCCTGCCCAAGGTTCACCGGACTCCACACCCACCGATCGGGGAGGCACTGAGAGCGACGGGAAGCTCCACCGGCGCCACCACGACCTCCCCGTCGCCCCTGCAACATCTACACCGCTCGTCGCTGCCATGTGCAGATCGTCACCAAGGCACGGCAGACAGCAGGAGGCCAAAGGTATGTTGTCCTCAGAAGAAAATCCCCTGCTCGATCTACTCCTAACTGATCCCACAGATATAACACCTCCCTCTCTCCGCAGGCCCCACCATCTTCTCCCTCCTTTCCTCTCCTGAACCTTCTCTTCTCCTCTCTCCTCTCCCCTCCCCCTCTATCTCTCTCGCCGGCCCTCACTTCCTGACGCCGGCCCTCTCCTCCACCTCTTCTCGCGTCCCCACGCCGCCGCCACCTCTTCCTGGCTGC
Source organism: Urochloa ruziziensis (assembly GCA_015476505.1). Taxonomy (NCBI): domain Eukaryota; kingdom Viridiplantae; phylum Streptophyta; class Magnoliopsida; order Poales; family Poaceae; genus Urochloa; species Urochloa ruziziensis. Next base: position 6,645,116 of record CM027123.1, on the reverse strand, counting down.
GGCGGAGCTCGCGCTTGTGGCGGCCGGCCTCGAGCTCTCTGGGTCGAGCGCGGCCGGTGGAGCTCACGCTCGTGGCGGCCAGCCTCGAGCTCTCAAGCTCTCCGGATCGAGTATGGTCGGCGAGCTCGCCCTCCTCTCCGGCACGGCGGAAATGAGCTCGCGAGGCGCGGACAGAGCTCGCGTGAAGGATTCGAGGGGGACGGCCTCCTACTGTCCCAACCTCCCCTCTGCACGCGAGGAAGCTGACCCTCATCCTAGACTTGGACCACACGCTGCTCAACTCGTCTCCATTGCAGAGCATCGTAACGGGTTCACGCCAAACACCATGGACGTCAAACGTGCCCTCACTTAAAGTTCATTCTGGATCCGCCCCAGCCAAGCTGCGCCCTTTCGTGCAAGGCTTCCTGGCACAGGCGAGCGCCATGCATGTTCGAGATGCAGCGTACGCCCTGGGACTGGGAGGCCGGGCTTACGCGAGGGCGGCCATTAAGCTGCTGGACCCGGACGGCATCTACTTGGCCCGTGTTTAGTTCGTGAAAACTTTTCGGTGAAAAGATTTCGGGTTTCGATTTTACCAATTTAGGATTAGTAAATGTAGATGAAAAAGGTGGAAAGTTATATGGATAGGTTGGAAATCTCGAGACCAATCTAACCAAGGTAATTAGAGGGTAATTGATCCATAATTAGCAGATGGTTACTGTAGCATTACTATTGCAAATCATGGATTAAGTAGGCTCATTAGATTCGTCTCGCGATTTACAGACTATCCATATAACTTTTCACCTTTTCGTCAACATTTAATGCTCCATGCATCTAAGATTCTCCTTCGATGTGATGGGTGAAAAGATTTCGTTTTGAAACTAAACAAGGCTTGGGTGCGAGGGTCGTGTCGAGCGAGGTCTTGGTTCAGAACTTCAGATCAAACAGTTTATCAGAAATTCAGATACAATATGAATCTTTTCCTGTTAATGATGTCGTGCAGTGGCACTTCTGTCTGTTAAAAATGCATGAACTGAAGCTTCGGGTATTGCACACTGAGATGATGTCAAGTAGCTATGCAGTAGGCACATGTTTTCTAATTTCTTCAGAAGACTGCATGTTTTAATCGACTTCAGAGTCTGGATACCTATGTGCTTGAAATAATCGGGTGTTCACGTCAAGTTGCACTAGAAAATAGAAATGCTGACTTGGAGTACTTCCACAGACTTAGCTTTGAATTCAAGTCTCTTTTGTATTTGACGCAAGTACGCAACTCTAATAATATCAATCACATTAATAGGCTACTACAATCTTGATTGAAATTAAATGAAAAATTCAAGCTCCTCAAAGAATAGCAAGCCAAAACAAAGTACTAGATATTACAAATCGAATTTCCTATCACTAATATATGTGTTCTTTCCTAAGAAAACTCCTATATTTCTAACTACAAAACTCCTATTCTCTAACTACGGCGACGTAAGGTAATTCAACTGAGCCCATGTACAACTTGCCACCTTTTCTTTCCACCACCTCGGTTGGCCTCACACTCTTCGGCCCTCTCATAAACTCAACTATCTTTCCATCGGCATCGATCCTCACGGCGAGAAGATGGCTATCAGGACCAATTGGTAGTTCCATCTTCTCCCGATGTAGTGCTACCCAAAAACCGCCTTTAATGTCAGCCCTCACGTTATCGGGATAGCCCGGAAGATCAGCGAGTGGCTCCGATGTGCCCGCCTTAGGGCCCTTGATCCAATGCCTCATCAACTTGCATGGCCCGGTAAGCGCGACGATAAGGTGTGTCCGATCGGCACTAATAGCGAGACCGTTAGGGTAAGTGATGCCTGATTGCAATACCGTGACACGGTTCATTTTCGGATCATACTTCATAAGCCGGCCCGTCGAGTCTTTGGTGGCCGTAACTCTCTCGTGCTGCGAGCGTTGGTAGTTCATGCTGCTATCCGTAAAGAACACCTCTCCGGTAACTTGGTCGACGTCGACGCCATTGGTGAAGCGGAGCGGCACGCCATCGGCCTTGTTGACAAGCACCTTCGCCTCGCCGCCACCCGGGCCGACACGCATCAGCCCCTTGTATGCGTCAGCAATGTAGAGGTTCCCGGACTCATTGTGAAAGCGCAGGCCCAACGGGCGGCCGCACTTGCTCTCTGTGACTTCCGCCGGCCGAGTCCTGGACGCGGTGCATGCCTTGGCGTCGTAACCCGGGCCGTACGCGTAGGTTGACCAGCCACGCACCGGCCCATTCCACTTCAAGACGCGGCCGTCGGAGACGCCGCTGTAGGGGCCGGCATCATTGCCGTCGAACGCGACGCTCTCCGGGCCACGCAGCATCGATCCCCGCAGCGGCACGGCGCAGGCTCCGGCTGCCGTCGATGGTGGGCGTCTCGTAGATGGGCCGTGCAGCGGCGCACGGCTGGAGCAGCAGCGCCAGGACGACGAGCAACGAGACCGCCACCGTCAGAAGCTTCTTCCCCGTGACGTTCACGTTCCCCATGATTGCGTTGCTTATTACTCCGTGCGCGCCGCCTCGCAGGGTTTGTGGTTGGTCTTGTGGACTTTTGTATGGACCTTGCTTTGGTTGGATGAACGCTTGGCGAACGCTAGCTCTGGCTTTGGTTGAGAAGAAGCGCAGGGTGCCTCTGCCTTTTATGACGGCCTGCTGGCTGCAACATGGTTTCCGAGTCGGTGGCTGCTTGTGGGGGACTCATCGCATCGGATACGCATTGCACGACCCGGACTCGATGGTCTCAGACCACCTTCCGATTGGGATTATGAGGAGATTATTGCTGGATATTTTCCGATTGAAATACGGATCGGATTATACGCTGCATTGCTCTATTCAGGTCGCGTTTGTGCTTTGGACATGGGCGAAACGGAAGTACGGGGAGGTGGTGACATTCAAGGTTCAACTATTGGGCTCAGTTTAAATGCTGGGCTATCAGCAAGATCTTCGTACGCAACTAATATGCCATTGTGCACTTATCAATAACTGTTTTCTTGTTGCAGTCAATGGCGACCATCCCTAAAAGCTGGAAGTTTCAACACATATTGTACAAAAAAAAAATCCTGAAGATGTTCCTACAGGCTGCAAATATCTTAAAGATATATATTGAGCTATGAACACATTCTAAGCCTTTCCATCTCTATAAAAGCCTTCATCTGTGCAGAGTAGAACTAGTTTGTTTTCTACAATGGAAAGAAAACTAGTCATTAGAGCATCTCAAAGAGTTTCTCTAAAACTCACTCTCTAAATCATCATTTAGAGAGTCGTTTGCATAAAAATTGTTTTCTATATCTTCTTGTTTTCCAACAGATCTTCTATATCTTGCATGCACTCTAGAGAGTTATTCTCTTTTCTATATTTTGCTAGCAAAAAATCCAGAATAGAGAGTAATTATATTTGAATAACCAAATAGAGAGGCTGTTGGAAGGTACCTTTTAATCAAAATCTTTAAAACTAGCAAATAGGAAGGATTTAGAGAGTCTCTTGGAGTTGCTCTTAGACTATCTGCAACGGTACTGTGGGGACCCCTTATCAAGAGGTTCCTTGATTACCTGTATCAGGTCCTGGATCGGTCGCTGATACAGATCTTGTCGCAGATTAGTATCAGAAACAGTAAATAACGGTTAACTAAACAGATTTTTCACAGTTTTTAGCTAGCGGAGAGCGGGTAGGCACTTCATTCCTCCACCGGAATGGGCTGTAGCACCTTCTCGCCCTGGAGTCCTAAACCTGTATGACAATGAAAGCAAGAGTGAGTATTCAGAAATGAATACCCAGCAAATCTCACAAATTCAATAATATAATGAATTAAATTAAATTAATTATAAAGGTCGGTCCTGGAGGGGCACTTCCTCCCTACCAGTCCCGATGTGTTATCCCGAACCTGACCAATGGTACCTTCGCCGTCCCAGGTTCCCCATACAAAAACAGTAAAGACTAATCAATGGGGGCTTTGACTAAGTGGACTCATTCCGGAGTCACGGCTATCAAGATAGATTCTACACTCTGCAGAGGTCGTACTTATCTACCCCGCATTCAGGTCAGTCCCTACCTTCGTCAAGGCAGGTACTGCTCTACGAGACTCATACCCACCGGTGACCATCGCTGGTCAGCATTCCCTAGGTCCAGCCACAGGTAATACTGGGGGCTAAGCAGGGGCCACTAATCATCCGCCTCGCGGATGTCGACCCGGGTCTGTGAGCTCATTAATTAGGGCCCTCGGCCCTCAGGGTCCCTGACCCTGTATCCTAGTCGACCCATGCCGCCCAGTCCCAGTCCTCTGCCTGGGGCTGTCTCCAGCATACCCGTTCCCGACTTGGCGCGTGCCCGACTCGGCACCAGGCGCTACCTAGTTCGCCGGTCGGCACTCTGCACCAATCATACGGCTCCTTGGGATGGATTACTAGGTTCAGCTGGTGGGGTGTGAATCAAGGCCTCACATAAATAGGCATTCCCGTAGGCTATGCCTTTTTGGCATGCGAGGTTGTACTGGGCACTAGAAAGACTCTCCCATGAACCGGTCCTTAGCTGGGATCAGAGTGGCTCTTAGGATCCTCCTAACGAGGCCATCCTTCCACTCCCAATCTTAAAGCATCCTATACTACAGCGATGCTGGGCGTACCCTCAGGTCATGCCCCTGTAGCTTATGCTGCACATAATGTAAAGTTTAGTAGGGGGTGGGGGGTGATATTATTGGTGAGACTTGCCTTCATTGTCGGTCCTTAGACGTTCCTTACGCGGGCGTATTCCGTAGGTTGACCGGGCTGGGCTTCGGGTCTTCTGGAGCTTCGGCGTCTCGTCGGGCCCGGTCATGCTATCGATAAAACACATAAAATAACAATTAGTATAATAGTACACCAATCAAATCGTAAAAGGAAAAGGAGAATGGAAAGAAAGGCGGGGGATTAAGGGATTCCTCTAATGGCCAGGGGTTGGGTTAATAATCCATTAATTATATAAAATAACTAATGGATTAAAGGATGAGAATAAGAGAATTATTAAATAATTCCCTGGAAGATGGCTGGGATGGGGATTATCAGTATTTCGGAATTATATAGATTTCTAAAGAATAAATCCCGAATAACCGATATAGATTTCGAGAAAGTCCTTATTCAACTTTGGGCAGCATGACGACTAAGGTTTCTAGGGGTTTACGGACAGTCGGTGCGACAACTAGGGTTTTGACGGGGTTCGGGCGGTGTGACGGCGGGGTTTTGGGCATTATAATGGCTAGGCTAGGCTTAGGATATAAATATTAGGAAAGTAAGCACATGGAAATGCTTAGAATAATCTCTAACATTTATGGGAATTTTCTAGGGATTTATCGGGCTAAGACAGGGAAAGGGGAATTTCCTGGGTACACTAATGGCGGCCTTCTATAGGCTAGAACTTAGCCTAATTGGATTTAGGCTCTAATGATGTGCTAAAAAGGATTGGATGGCACTAATAGGCTTAGAAATATTCCTAGGATTTTTGGGTATTTTTGGGGAATTTTTGGAAGTGAAGAAGGGCTCTAAATAACTATTTGTGTACACTTACCGGGTATACCTAGCAGTTTCAGAGTTGCTGACGCAGAGGGGTGGCCGGCTGGCGTCGGCTGGTGGGGCCCGCCATGCGCACTGTTCGGCGCACCAGGGGCGTGGGCGCGGTGGACCGTGCGCGCCCGGTCGATGGTCCACTGGACCACGTCCACCCGGCGCACGGGCGGCCCGCGCCATGGACCATTCGTGGACCGGGGTAGCCGCAAGGTGTGCGGTCTACGTGAACCGAGTGCACGGGGTTGGTGGGGCGCGAGGGTGTAACGGGGAGAGGGACGCCGTCGGCCCCCGGGCCCGCCTGTCGGGTTATGTAAAGAGAGAGGGGAAAACGGCGGGCGGACGGCGACGGACGGCGTACCGCTTCGCCCGCCGGAGTGGGGCGGCGCCGTCGCGTCCCCTCGGGCGCCGCCGCGGGGCTCGCCGGGGCAACGCCGAAACGGCGTTTTAGCTCGCCGGCGGCCCTGCGATTCGTACTGGGAGAAAGAGGGGAGAAAGGCGAGCTTGCTGGGCTAGCAAGGTGGAGAAGGAGAGGTAGGGCGGCGTAGCTACGCGCGGGGTGGAGGAGAAGCTCGGGCTTGAGCTCGGTGGGGTGCTAAGGAGGGTCTGGGGCTGCCTTTTATAGGCGGAGCGGACGCACGAGGTGCGGCCATGCAGCACGGAGAGGATGAGGGCGACCGGCGGGGCAGGACGCGCGGCGGCAGTGGAGGCGTTGGGCGCGGGCGGCGCGGAGCTCGGCCGGGGCGCGATTTGAGGTGGTCGGCGCTGAAGTTGCAGTACGGTGGCGGCCGGCGGTGGCGACACGCGTCGCGTATGCCTCCCTGGAGTTCATCCTGGCGGCGGTCGAGGATCCGGCGGTGGTGGCGGATTGCGGCGGGGCATTAAATGGGAGTAGGAGAAGGTTACCGCAGGGGAATGTGAGGTCATGCGGGCGGCAGCGCGTGTGCGTCTTGCCCGTGCTTGGATGCGGATCCAGTGGTGGAGAAGGGGCGCGGCGAGCGCAACGCCGGCGTATGGCGAGGCAGCGCTGGCGGCAGCGCTAACAGAGACGGCGGCGGCGCGCGCGTCGGGAGGAGGAAGAAGGGGAGAGGGAAAGGTGGGTCGCGTGGGTGGGCCGAACGGAGAGAGAGGAGCAGCTGGGCCGCGGGGTGCCAGCGGGCCGAGCGGGGGGGGGGGGGGGGACGAGCCGGGCCGTGGCAGGCCGCGGGCCGGCGCGAGAGGGGGAGGTAGAGCGGCGAAAGGGAAAGGTCTAGGGGGTGATTTCGGACTTTGAGGGTTGGGCTGGAAGTAGGTTTCGGCCCGATTAACGTTTAAATGATTTTCCATTTATTTGAGTGGGGTTTTAAAGGGAGTTTGAATTCAAATTCAAACCAAACCTTCTCTAGTTTGATTCTAGGGTTTAGAGACTTATTTTAGCACTCAAGTTGTGGAGCATCCCTTTTATTTTCCCAAAGTTATTTATGGTTTATTTTCTATATTTATTTCTTTTTACTTCTATAATTATCCTAATAAATCTAGTGATTAATCCTAAATTAATTCTACTTAATTTGAGGGTGTTACAGGTACCCTCTAAATATCACCTTCCAAAAAAATATTTCAGTCATTCTTTAAAAGATTACACCCTTTAAATAGCATCATGCTGCAACGGTATCCTCCTATTTCCCTTCTCTATAGTCTATTCCATCTTTCCCACCGCCTCCTGTTAGGTTGATCTCCACTGGCCCAGTCCAACGACTGGGCCGAACCCTGTCTCGTGCCCTGATCGGGGGCGACCAGCCCATTGAAGGCTGGTGGGCCCCGTCGCGCAGTGCCATATAAGAGGAAGTGGGGGCCATGGGCTCCCTGCCCAAGGTATGTTGTCCTCAGAAGAAAATCCCCGCTCGATCTACTCCTAATGATCCCACAGATATAACACCTCCCTCTCTCCGCGGGCCCCACCATCTTCTCCCTCCTTTCCTCTCCTGAACCTTCCCTTATCCTCTCTCTCCTCTCCCCCTCCCCCTCTATCTCTCTCGTCGGCCCTCTCTTCCCGACGCCGGCCCTCTCCTCCACCTCTTCTCGCGTCCTCACGCCGCCGCCACCTCTTCCTGGCTGCGGCGGAGCTCGCGCTTGTGGCGGCCGGCCTCGAGCTCTTTGGGTCGAGCGCGGCCGGTGGAGCTCACGCTCGTGGCGGCCAGCCTTGAGCTCTCAAGCTCTCCGGATCGAGTGTGGCCGGCGAGCTCGCCCTCCTCTCCGGCACGGCAGAAATGAGCTCGCGAGGCGCGGACGGAGCTCGCGTGAAGGATTCGAGGGGGACGGCCTCCTACTGTCCCCAAGCTCCCCTCCGCACAAGAGGAAGCTGACCCTCATCCTAGACTTGGACCACACGCTGCTCAACTCGTCTCCATTGCAGAGCATCGTAACCGGTTCACGCCGAACACCATGGACGTCAAACGTGCCCTCACTTAAAGTTCATTCTGGATCCGCCCCAGCCAAGCTGCGCCCTTTCGTGCAAGGCTTCCTGGCACAGGCGAGCGCCATGCATGTTCGAGATGTAGCGTACGCCCTGGGACTGGGAGGCCGGGCTTACGCGAGGGCGGACGTTAAGCTGCTGGACCCGGACGGCGTCTACTTGGGCGCGAGGGTCGTGTCGAGCGAGGTCTCGGTCCAGAACTTCAGATCAGACAGTTTATCAGAAATTCAGATACAATATGAATCTTTTCATGTTAATGATGTCGTGCAGTGGCACTTCTGTCTGTTAAAAATGCATGAACTGAAGCTTCGGGTATTGCACACTGAGATGATGTCAAGTAGCTAGGCAGTAGGCACATGTTTTCTAATTTCTTCAGAAGACTGCATGTTTTAATCGACTTCAGAGTCTGGATACCTATGTGCTTGAAATAATCGGGTGTTCACGTCAAGTTGCACTAGAAAATAGAAATGCTGACTTGAGTACTTCCACAGACTTAGCTTTGAATTCAAGTCTCTTTTGTATTTGACGCAAGTACGCAACTCTAATAATATCAATCACATTAATAGGCTACTACAATCTTGATTGAAATATAAATAAAAATTCAAGCTCCTAAAAGAATAGCAAGCCAAAAACAAAGTACTAGATATTACAAATGGAATTTCCTATCACTAATATATGTGTTCTTTCCTAAGAAAACTCCTATATTTTCTAACTACAAAACTCCTATTCTCTAACTACGGCGACGTAAGGTAATTCAACTGAGCCCATGTACAACTTGCCACCTTTTCTTTCCACCACCTCGGTTGGCCTCACACTCTTCGGCCCTCTCATAAACTCAACTATCTTTCCATCGGCATCGATCCTCACGGCGAGAAGATGGCTATCCGGACCAAGTGGCAGTTCCATCTTCTCCCGGTGTAGTGCTACCCAAAAACCGCCTTTAATGTCAGCCCTCACGTTGTCGGGATAGCCCGGAAGATCAGCGAGTGGCTCCGATGTGCCTGCCTTGGGGCCCTTGATCCAATGCCTCATCAACTTGCATGGCCCGGTAAGCGCGACAATAAGGTGTGTCCGATCGGCACTAATAGCGAGACCGTTAGGGTAAGTGATGCCTGATTGCAATACCGTGACACGGTTCATTTTCGGATCATACTTCATAAGCCGGCCCGTCGAGTCTTTGGTGGCCGTAACTCTCTCGTGCTGCGAGCGTTGGTAGTTCATGCTGCTATCCGTAAAGAACACCTCTCCGGTAACTTGGTCGACGTCGACGCCATTGGTGAAACGGAGCGGCACGCCATCGGCCTTGTTGACAAGCACCTTCGCCTCGCCGCCACCCGGGCCGACACGCATCAGCCCCTTGTATGCGTCAGCAATGTAGAGGTTCCCGGACTCATTGTGAAAGCGCAGGCCCAACGGGCGGCCGCACTTGCTCTCTGTGACTTCCGCCGGCCGAGTCCTGGACGCGGTGCATGCCTTGGCGTCGTAACCCGGGCCGTACGCGTAGGTTGACCAGCCACGCACCGGCCCATTCCACTTCAAGACGCGGCCGTCGGAGACGCCGCTGTAGGGGCCGGCATCATTGCCGTCGAACGCGACGCTCTCCGGGCCACGCAGCATCGATCCCCGCAGCGGCAGGCGCAGGCTCCGGCTGCCGTCGATGGTGGGCGTCTCGTAGATGGGCCGTGCAGCGGCGCACGGCTGGAGCAGCAGCGCCAGGACGACGAGCAACGAGACCGCCACCGTCAGAAGCTTCTTCCCCGTGACGTTCACGTTCCCCATGATTGCGTTGCTTATTACTCCGTGCTATACCTGATCATGGGCCGTCCGACCCGATAAACCCGACCCGACCCGCCCGAAAAAAACCCGACCCGAGCACGTGATGGGTCGGGCGCGGGCCAGTTTTTTAACCCGAAACACTAAAAAAACCCGACCCAACCCGACGCGACCCGAAAAATTACACGTGAAACCCGAAACCCGACCCGAACCCGGCACAACCCGACCCGACCCGACCATGTCACGGGTCGGGCGCGGGTCAACGATTTTGACCCGCCAACCCGACATGACCCGACCCGAACCCGACAATACCCGACCCATGATCAGGTATACTCCGTGCGCGCCGCCTCGCAGGGTTTGTGGTTGGTCTTGTGAACTTTTGTATGGACTTTGCTTTGGTTGGATGAACGCTTGGCGAACGCTAGCTCTGGCTTTGGTTGAGAAGAAGCGCAGGGTGCCTCTGCCTTTTATGACGCCTGCTGGCTGCAACATGGTTTCCGAGTCGGTGGCTGCTTGTGGGGGACTCATCGCATCGGATACGCATTGCACGACCCGGACTCGATGGTCTCAGACCACCTTCCGATTGGGATTATGAGGAGATTATTGCTGGATATTTTCCGACTGAAATACGGATCGGATTATACGCTGCATTGCTCTATTCAGGTCGCGTTTGTGCTTTGGACATGGGCGAAACGGAAGTACGGGGAGGTGGTCAGGTGGAGACATTCAAGGTTCAACTATTGGGCTCAGTTTAAATGCTGGGCTATCAGCAAGATCTTCGTACGCAACTAATATGCCATTGTGCACTTATCAATAACTGTTTTCTTGTTGCAGTCAATGGCGACCATCCCTAAAAGCTGGAAGTTTCAACGCATATTGTACAAAAAAAAAATCCTGAAGATGTTCCTACAGGCTGCAAATATCTTAAAGATATATATTGACCAATGAACACGTTCTAAGCCCATCCATCTCTATAAAAGCCTTCATATCTGTAGAGTAGAACTAGTCTATTTTCTACGATGGAAAGAAAACTAGTCATTAGGCTATCTGCAACGGTACCCTCTAAATATCACCTTCTAAAAAAAATATTTCAATCATTCCTTAAAAGATTACACCTTCTAAATAGCATCATGCTGCAACGGTATCCACATATTTTCCTCCTCTATATTATATTCCATCGTTTTCCCACCGCCTCCCTCTCTCCGCGGGCCCCACCATCTCCCCCTCCTTTCCTCTCCCGAACCTTCTCCTCTCTCCTCTCCTCCCCTCTCCTCTCACCCCCGCCCCCCCCCCCCCCCGCCGGCCCTCTCCGCCTGACGCCGAACCTCTCCTCCACCCCCTCTCGCGTCCCCGCGCCGCCGCCTCCTCTTCCCGACCGTGGCGGAGCTCGCGCGTGGCGCCGGCGAGCTCGCGCTTGTGGCGGACGGCCTCGAACTCTCTGGGTCAAGCGCGGCCGGTGGAGCTCACGCTCGTGGCAGCCAACCTCGAGCTCTCGAGCTCTCCGGATCGAGCGTAGCTGGCGAGCTCGCCCTCCTCTCCGGCACGGTGGAGCAAAGCTCGCGAGGTGCGGACGGAGCTCGCGTGAAGGATTCGAGGGGCCGGCCTCCTACCGTCCCCAAGCTCCCCTTTGCTTCATCAGCGTCCTCCTCTCCTCTGGCTCGACTAGGAGAACCTTCTCCACTGACTCCCTCTCCCCCATCCTCTGTCGGCCGCGCCGACAAATCAAAGACGACAACTGCCCGATTCATTCCAGTTCGCAAGCTCGAGACTTTGGTGGCCTTCGTCGACGGAAACGCCGGCGTCAGGCCCGCGCTTGGCCGCAACCGCGGCGAGCGCGAGCTTGGCAAGATCCAGCCACAAGCGCCGCGCGCGGGTGAGATCCGGCCGCGGGCGCCGCGCCGCCAGGGGCGAGCGGGTCCACTCCACCGCCAGTATGAGTGGACGACGAGGCGGGGGAGAAGGGCACGCAGCGCGGAGGACACGAGGAGGCGGCGCATGGGCCGGCCGCACCGTCAGGCAGGGCCGCGACGAGAACAGACGGGGCGGGAGCAGGGGCGGTGGCACCGTGCGATGACGAGATGGATTCGAGGACGGTGCGGTGGAGCAGGGGAGCCCCCGATTTGCCTGACCATGAGACGCCCCCAGATTTGGGGAAAGAAGCGAGACTCCTCTAGAACAGCAGATCGGTTAGAGGAGATCGCTGCAACCGGTCGAGGACAAAAAAAAACCGGTATTGTAGCGTTCAGGGTGGTTTTACAGATGACCGTTGCAGAAAGCCTTAGCTACCGGTTAATTAGAGTAAAAAATACCTCTCTTATTCCTTGTCAACTTTATATCTGATAAGAAAGAAGTTAAATAATAGTTATCAAAAGCCATGAATTTTTTACTATACCGTCTCTACCAGAAAATATAACACATAGCTCTCAAGGCTTTTTTTTTAAAAAAAGACTGCAATTGGCACCGCAAGCAAGCAAATGCAACAAAAATCCATGGCGGTTTGACACGTCACTCTGGAAGGAATTGCATTCTTAGGGGGAGACATGGATACTGACATGACACCAGGAGGAATCAAATAAGCACGTCTGCCCGTGTAGCATTAGATATCGTAATGATGCGCTGATTATATCTATTATCATATTAAAACAGAAACAAAAGGAGCTACCAGATTTACCGAGAGGGTCTAGAAAATCCCACGTTAATCTAAAAAAGAGAAGAACATCCACCGTCGGATTTTATGAAGATCTAACGGTCTAGACTATCTTAAAGGGTCCATATCAAATACAAGGTTTGAATTAATTCAAATATGCCATTAGAAATAAATAATGAAATAATAAATATATGTGTACTATTTTGATGGAAAAAAACAATATCACGCAAGGACTCACGTTCACATACTCTCACACACACTTATCCATATGAATACGCGCATGAGACTCTACCCCTATGAGCACCTCTTAAAAATTGAGTTGGCTGATCTTGAGAGATTGACGAAGTTAGCATGGACGCCTCACTATCGATGGGCACGTTTCCTACCACTGAAATAAATAACATCGGTTAAATCATATACTAAATCTAGAAAAATACGAGCACCCGCGGGTCGAGGACTCGAATCCAGGTGGGCAGGTTCCACCACAAGAAACCTTACAAACCGAGCTACGCTACGTTCATAGAAAGAACAATATGGCCACACAATTATAATCAGAAGATGTGTGTGGGAAGAGAAAATGCATGATGAATTCATCATGAAATAGTGATGTGATTCTGATCTAAAAGACGATAGGATAATGCATCATTTCAAGAGCGTGGTGATGTTCGCCAAAACAAAAGCTTTGAATAATACCGGAAGTAGCACAACTTAAGAATGGCACATTAGAAACATAGAAGAACATGAACATGGTGTGGCCAATTGGTCACAAACAAACTGGGATGTAATTCTAATCTAGAAGGTGATGAAAGACCATCTCATTTTGGCAGGCTAATAACGACCATAGAGAAAAGTTGTGGATTGGCCATGAAAAACTAAAGAAGCACATCTAGATAGCCGCACATGGAGAGTAACTGCAAGACTAGAAGATGGAAAAGAAGAGCGACGGATCACCATAGGTGCTAAGAATAAATTTTGATTTAGAAAGCGATGATAGAATTCTTAGCTACGAGAGCGCAACAGTAATGGTAACCTGGTGGTGTTGTCGTTGAGAAGCCCTAAAGTGTCTATAAATTACCATGTTAATATTAAAAATAAAAACTATACATCATTGAATTTATGATGATCAAACCATCTATATCATCTTAATTTTTGTTTAACGGAGTATACAACTTATAGGTATTCAAAATTTATGTAAATCCAAAATTAAAAGGTAAATTGGCACTTTGCATCTAATAAAACCCCAAAGCGACTAGTAATTATGTAAGTGGTATTTTCTAATAAAAATAATATTAATATTAAAAATATATGTGGATTTGATATCAACGTGTTGACGCAAAAATCAGGCGGAGCACAGATACGCTGAAACACACGAGCAAAAGCGTAGCCTTGAAAACCGAAGCGTGCCAGTCAATCTGACCTGTGATTGACAAGGATAAAATCGGATGTTAAGAAACATCTAGAAAGTCGATTCTTCCGTCAGTTGGATCGAACAGTGGATAACCGATTCTGATAAGTGAGGAAACAGCTAGAAAAACAGATCTGAATCCGATCCAAAGCTCCAACATCCGATTCCGATTCAACAACCTCCTTCCTTTCCTTTTTGACGCCAGCCCAACGTGTCAAAAAAACAGCGTCAACACAACGGTTATTATCTTTTCATTTCTTTATTCTTATCACTGATTATTATTTTGGTATGACCCTCAATACTTCCCTGATTGCAAGCACATAACAGAGAACACAGCATGACATAGGAGGTGGCTAGCAATAGATAAAAATATTATGTAAAATATACATGACATAGGAAGTGACAAAATGTACTCAAAACACATGACAATTGCCACCAGTATGATTAAAGAACTTGCCATATAGCTTATACCTGACAAGCAGATTGAGGACAAAAAAAGTCAAAGACAAATAACAGAGCATTCATAACTCAAGATAAAAAAAATCAAGAAACAAGACATTTTTTACAATGTTACTATGTTGTGACTTTGGAGAATAGTGCAATGATGCATGCTTCTATATCCTATCATGCTATGAGCAACATGCACAACCATCGAATCCAAGAAGCATGTAGTGATTGATGAGAAGGAATAATATGCACCATCAAGGATGAATCTTCGATAACTGTGGTATAGCATGTAAAACTTTTTGGGAGTAGAAGCATAAAAGATGCGACAAAGCAGAAGGCTATACTAGCTTACCATCTCCAACAATGAATTTGTTGATGATCCGGCATATCGGACGCGGACAGATAAATGATTGCAACAACCGGAGATCGGAGAACAATGAAAAAAAGGAGATTATACCTTTTGCTGGTATACGTGAACCAATTATCTATAAATCTTCTAAAAATAATTAATCATATACTTTATTTAGAAATCTCATATAGAATTCTAGATCTCCAAGTGGAAGGGCAAAAATATAAATTCATGTACAAAATGTATATATCTTTATATATTTTTAGTAAATATTCAAAAATATATTTCAATTATTATGTAACTTAAAATATTTCTTTCAAAATATATAAAAATATGTGGTAGGCTCCCATGCCGTTTTCGTTTAAAAAAATAATATCAACAGTTTCATTTTTTATTTATTTCCATGTTAAAAATACATAACATAATATAAAAATAAAATAAACATATACGATACATTGGTTCGGCCTTTTGGACAAAACAAATACAATCATATGACTAGAGGAAAAATTGAAATATTATTTTTTAAAAAAAATATAACATTTATAAAAAACTAGCTACCCGTGCAAATTACGCTAGTTTAGTCAAAAGGGAGACGAGGCGGGCTAGATAAGAAATTGGCATCTCCCTAATTCTGGCCCGTGTAGCACTTCTATCTTTATACGTTGATCAGATTTGAAATGAAGAGATCGATCACAGAAGAGAAGACAGTCTGAAAAAAATCCTAAAGAAGGGAAATGGAATTTCGACGCGAATTCCACAGCACGGAGATGAACTAGAGCCCAAGGACTCCCCCGGCCGTTGCCGCGCTGGATCAGCCACCGGGGACGGGAACAAGATGATGAAGCAAGGAGGAGGCCAAGCCTCTGCCGCCGTGTACATCCACGGGACCCGGCGCCGCAGCCGGCTTCGGCGACGGCGCTCCCGCGCGCTTCCAACCTGGCGAGTGGCGACCCTCCTGCGCGCGAGGAAGCTGACCCTCATCCTGGACTTGGACCACACGCTGCTCAACTCGTCTCCATTGCGGAGAAGCGCAACGGGTTCATGCCGAACACCATGGACGTCAAACGTGCCCTCACTTAAAGTTCATTCTGGATCCGCCCCAGCCAAGCTGCGCCCTTTCGCGCAAGGCTTCCTGGCACAGGCGAGCGCCATGCATGTTCGAGATGCAACGTACGCCCTGGGACTAGGAGGCCAGGCTTACGCGAGGGCGGCCGTTAAGCTGCTGGACCCGGACGGCGTCTACTTGGGCGCGAGGGTCGTGTCGAGCGAGGTCTCGGTTCAGAACTTCAGATCAGACAGTTTATCAGAAATTCAGATACAATATGAATCTTTTCCTGTTAAAATGATGCCGTGCAGTGGCACTTCTGTCTGTTAAAAATGCATGAACTGAAGCTTCGGATATTGCACACTGAGATGATGTCAAGTAGCTAGGCAGTAGGCACATGTTTTCTAATTTCTTCAGAAGACTGCATGTTTTAATCGACTTCGGAGTCTGGATACCTATGTGCTTGAAATAATCGGGTGTTCACGTCAAGTTGCACCAGAAAATAGAAATTAATGCTGACTTGGAGTACTTCCACAGACTTAGCTTTGAATTCAAGTCTCTTTTGTATTTGACGCAAGTACGCAACTCTAATAATATCAATCACATTAATAGGCTACTACAATCTTGATTGAAATATAAATAAAAATTCAAGCTCCTAAAAGAATAGCAAGCCAAAAACAAAGTACTAGATATTACAAATGGAATTTCCTATCACTAATATATGTGTTCTTTCCTAAGAAAACTCCTATATTTTCTAACTACAAAACTCCTATTCTCTAACTACGACGACGTAAGGTAATTCAACTGAGCCCATGTACAACTTGCCACCTTTTCTTTCCACCACCTCGGTTGGCCTCACACTCTTCGGCCCTCTCATAAACTCAACTATCTTTCCATCGGCATCGATCCTCACGGCGAGAAGATGGCTATCAGGACCAAGTGGCAGTTCCATCTTCCCCCGATGTAGTGCTACCCAAAAACCGCCTTTAATGTCAGCCCTCACGTTGTCGGGATAGCCCGGAAGATCAGCGAGTGGCTCCGATGTGCCTGCCTTGAGGCCCTTGATCCAATGCCTCATCAACTTGCATGGCCCGGTAAGCGCGACAATAAGGTGTGTCCGATCGGCACTAATAGCGAGACCGTTAGGGTAAGTGATGCCTGATTGCAATACCGTGACACGGTTCATTTTCGGATCATACTTCATAAGCCGGCCCGTCGAGTCTTTGGTGGCCGTAACTCTCTCGTGCTGCGAGCGTTGGTAGTTCATGCTGCTATCCGTAAAGAACACCTCTCCGGTAACTTGGTCGACGTCGACGCCATTGGTGAAGCGGAGCGGCACGCCATCGGCCTTGTTGACAAGCACCTTCGCCTCGCCGCCACCCGGGCCGACACGCATCAGCCCCTTGTATGCGTCAGCAATGTAGAGGTTTCCGGACTCATTGTGAAAGCGTAGGCCCAACGGGCGGCCGCACTTGCTCTCTGTGACTTCCGCCGGCCGAGTCCTGGACGCGGTGCATGCCTTGGCGTCGTAACCCGGGCCGTACGCGTAGGTCGTACCAGCACGCACCGGCCCATTCCACTTCAAGACGCGGCCGTCGGAGACGCCGCTGTAGGGGCCGGCATCATTGCCGTCGAACGCGACGCTCTCCGGGCCACGCAGCATCGATCCCCGGAGCGGCAGGCGTAGGCTCCGGCTGCCGTCGATGGTGGGCGTCTCGTAGATGGGCCGTGCAGCGGCGCACGGCTGGAGCAGCAGCGCCAGGACGACGAGCAACGAGACCGCCACCGTCAGAAGCTTCTTGCCCGTGACGTTCACGTTCCCCATGATTGCGTTGCTTATTACTCGTGCGCGCCGCCTCTCAGGGTTTGTGGTTGGTCTTGTGGACTTTTGGATGGACCTTGCTTTGGTTGGATGAACGCTTGGCGAACGCTAGCTCTGGCTTTGGTTGAGAAGAAGCGCAGGGTGCCTCTGCCTTTTATGACGGCTGCTGGCTGCAACATGGGTTCCGAGTCGGTGGCTGCTTGTGGGGGACTCATCGCATCGGATACGCATTGCACGACCCGGACTCGATGGTCTCAGACCACCTTCCGATTGGGATTATGAGGAGATTATTGCTGGATATTTTCCGATTGAAATACGGATCGGATTATACGCTGCATTGCTCTATTCAGGTCGCGTTTGTGCTTTGGACATGGGCGAAACGGAAGTACGGGGAGGTGGTGACATTCAAGGTTCAACTATTGGGCTCAGTTTAAATGCTGGGCTATCAGCAAGATCTTCGTGCGCAACTAATATGCCATTGTGCACTTATCAATAACTGTTTTCTTGTTGCAGTCAATGGCGACCATCCCTAAAAGCTGGAAGTTTCAACGCATATTGTACAAAAAAAAAAAACTTGAAGATGTTCCTACAAGCTGCAAATATCTTAAAGATATATATTGACCAATGAACACGTTCTAAGCCCATCCATCTCTATAAAAGCCTTCATCTCTGTAGAGTAGAACTAGTCTATTTTCTACAATGGAAAGAAAACTAGTCATTAGGCTATCTGCAACGGTACCCTCTAAATATCACATTTTAAAAAAATATTTCAATCATTCTTTAAAAGATTACACCTTCTAAATAGCATCATGCTGCAACGGTATCCACATATTTTCCTCCTCTATACTCCCTCTGTCTCAGGATATAAGGCGCGGTCAAACTTGGCACAGTCTCCAACAATAACATTTGACTCTTAATATTTTTATAATATAATATTTGTAGCAACAAAATTATAGTCATATGAAAGTACTTTTAAATGTTGGGCTATCAGCAAGATCTTCGTACGCAACTAATATGCCATTGTGCAATTATCAATAATTGTTTTCTTGTTGCAGTCAATGGAGACCATCCCTAAAAGCTGGAAGTTTCAACACATATTGTACAAAAAAAAAAAATCCTGAAGATATTCCTACAGGCTGCAAATATCTTAAAGATATATATTGAGCTATGAACACATTCTAAGCTTTTCCATCTCTATAAAAGCCTTTATCTGTGCAGAGTAGAACTAGTTTGTTTTCTACAATGGAAAGAAAACTAGTCATTAGAGCATCTCAAAGAGTTTCTCTAAAACTCACTCTCTAAATCATCATTTAGAGAGTCGTTTGCATAAAAATTGTTTTCTATATCTTCTTGTTTTCCAACAGATCTTCTATATCTTGCATGCGCTCTAGAGAGTTATTCTCTTTTCTATATTTTGCTAGCAAAAAATCCAGAATAGAGAGTGATTATATTTGAATAACCAAATAGAGAGGTTGTTGGAAGGTACCTTTTTAATCAAAATCTTTAAAACTAGCAAATAGGAAGGATTTAGAGAGTCTCTTGGAGTTGCTCTTAGACTATCTGCAACGGTACTGTGGGGACCCCTTATCAAGAGGTTCCTTGATTACCTGTATCAGGTCCTGGATCGGTCGCTGATACAGATCTTGTCGCAGATTAGTATCAGAAACAGTAAATAACGGTTAACTAAACAGATTTTTCACCGTTTTTAGCTAGCGGAGAGCAGGTAGGCACTTCATTCCTCCACCGGAATGGGCTGTAGCACCTTCTCGCCCTGGAGTCCTAAACCTGTATGACAATGAAAGCAAGAGTGAGTATTCAGAAATGAATACCCAGCAAATCTCACAAATTCAATAATATAATGAATTAAATTAAATTAATTATAAAGGTCGGTCCTGGAGGGGCACTTCCTCCCTGCCAGTCCCGATGTGTTATCCCGAACCTGACCAATGGTACCTTCGCCGTCCCAGGTTCCCCATACAAAAACAGTAAAGACTAATCAATGGGGGCTTTGACTAAGTGGACTCATTCCGGAGTCACGGCTATCAAGATAGATTCTACACTCTGCAGAGGTCGTACTTATCTACCCCGCATTCGGTCAGTCCCTACCTTCGTCAAGGCAGGTACTGCCCTACGAGACTCATACCCACCGGTGACCATCGCTGGTCAGCATTCCCTAGGTCCAGCCACAGGTAATACTGGGGGCTAAGCAGGGACCACTAATCATCCGCCTCGCGGATGTCGACCCGGGTCTGTGAGCTCATTAATTAGGGCCCTCGGCCCTCAGGGTCCCTGACCCTGTATCCTAGTCGACCCGTGCCGTCCAGTCCCAGTCCTCTGCCTGGGGTTGTCTCCAGCATACCCGTTCCCGACTTGGCGCGTGCCCGACTCGGCACCAGGCGCTACCTAGTTCGCCGGTCGACACTCTGCACCAATCATACGGCTCCTTGGGATGGATTACTAGGTTCAGCTGGTGGGGTGTGAATCAAGGACCTCACATAAATAGGCATTCCCGTAGGCTATGCCTTTTTGGCATGCGAGGTTGTACTGGGCAATAGAAATACTCTCCCATGAACCGGTCCTTAGCTGGGATTAGAGCGGCTCTTAGGATCCTCTTAACGAGGCCATCCTTCCACTCCCAATCTTAAAGCATCCTATACTACAGCGATGCTGGGCATACCCTCAGGTCATGCCCCCTGTAGCTTATGCTGCACATAATGTAAAGTTTAGTGAAGGGGGGTGGGGGTGATATTATTGGTGAGACTTGCCTTCATTGTCGGTCTTTAGACGTTCCTTACGCGGGCGTATTCCGTAGGTTGACCGGGCTGGGCTTCGGGTCTTCTGGAGCTTCGGCGTCTCGTCGGGCCCGATCATGCTATCGATAAAACACATAAAATAACAGTTAGTATAATAGTACATCAATCAAATTGTAAAAAAGGGAGAATGGAAAGAAAGGCGGGGGATTAAGGGATTCCTCTAATTGCCAGGGGTTGGGTTAATAATCCATTAATTATATAAAATAACTAATGGATTAAAGGATGAGAATAAGAGAATTATTAAATAATTCCCTGGAAGATGGCTGGGATGGGGATTATCAGTATTTCGGAAATTATATAGATTTCTAAAGAATAAATCCCGAATAACCGATATAGATTTCGAGAAAGTCCTTATTCAACTTTGGGTAGCATGACGACTAAGGTTTCTAGGGGTTTATGGACAGTCGGTGAGACAACTAGGGTTTTGACGGGGTTCGGGCGCTGTGACGGCGGGGTTTTGGGCATTATAATGGCTAGGCTAGGCTTAAGATATAAATATTAGGGAAGTAAGCACATGGAAATGGTTAGAATAATCCTAACATTTATGGGAATTTTCTAGGGATTTATCGGGCTAAGACAGGGAAAGGGGAATTTCCTGGGTACACTAATGGCGCCTTCTATAGGCTAGAACTTAGCCTAATTGGATTTAGGACTCTAATGATGTGCTAAAAAGGATTGGATGGACACTAATAGGCTTAGAAATATTTCTAGGATTTTTGGGTATTTTTTGGGAATTTTTGGAAGTGAAGAAGGGCTCTAAATAACTATTTGTGTACACTTACCGGGTGTACCTAGCAGTTTCAGAGTTGCTGACGCAGAGGGGTGGCCGGCTGGCGTCGGCTGGTGGGGCCCGCCATGCGCACTGTTCGGCGCACCGGGGGCGTGGGCGCGGTGGACCGTGCGCGCCCGGTCGATGGTCCACTGGACTACCACGTCCACCCGGCGCACGGGCGGCCCGCGCTATGGACCATTCGTGGACCGGGGTAGCCGCAAGGTGTGCTGGTCTACGTGAACCGAGTGCACGGGGTTGGTGGGGCGCGAGGGTGTAACGGGGAGAGGGACGCCGTCGGCCCCGGGCCCGCCTGTCGGGTTATGTAAAGAGAGAGGGGAAAACGGCGGGCGGACGGCGACGGACGGCGTACCGCTTCGCCCACCGGAGCGAGGCGGCGCCGTCGCGTCCCCTCGGGCACCGCCCCGGGGCTCGCCGGGGCAACGCCGAAACGGCGTTTTAGCTCGCCGGTGGCCCTGCGATTCATACTGGGAGAAAGAGGGGAGCAAGGCGAGCTTGCTGGGCTAGCAAGGTGGAGAAGGAGACGTAGGGCGGCGTAGCTACGCGTGGGGTCGAGGAGAAGCTCGGGCTTGAGCTCGGTGGGGTGCTAAGGAGGGTCCAGGGCTGCCTTTTATAGGCGGAGCGGACGCACGAGGTGCGGCCATGCAGCGCGGAGAGGATGAGGGCGACCGGCGGGGCAAGACGCGCGGCGGCAGTGGAGGCGTTGGGCGCGGGCGGCGCGGAGCTCGGCCGGGGGCGATTTGAGGTGGTCGGCGCCGGAGTCGCAGTGCGGTGGCGGCCGGCGGTGGCGACACACGTCGCGTATGCCTCCCTGGAGTTCATCCCGGCTGGCGGTTGAGGATCTGGCGGTGGTGGCGGATTGCGGCAGGGGCATTAAATGGGAGTAGGAGAAGGTTACCGCGGGGGAAGGTGAGGTCATGCGGGCGGCAGCGTGCGTGTGCGTCTTGCCCGTGCTTGGATGCAGATCCAGTGGTGGAGAAGGGGCGCGGCGAGCGCAACGTCCGGCGTACAGTGCGGGCAGCGCTGGCGGCAGCGCTAACAGAGACGGCGGCGGCGCGCGCGTCAGGAGGAGGAAGAAGGGGAGAGGGAAAGGTGGGCCGCGTGGGTGGGGCCGAACGGAGAGAGAGGAGCAGCTGGGCCGCGGGGTGCCAGCGGGCCGAGCGGAGGGGGGGGGGGACGAGCCGGGCCGTGGCAGGCCGCGGGCCGGCGAGAGAGGGGGAGGTAGAGCGGCGAAAGGGAAAGGTCTAGGGGGTGATTTCGACTTTGAGGGTTGGGCTGGAAGTAGGTTTCGGCCCGATTAACGTTTAAATGATTTTCCATTTATTTGAGTGGGGTTTCAAAGGGAGTTTGAATTCAAATTCAAACCAAACCTTCTCTAGTTTGATTCTAGGGTTTAGAGACTTATTTTAGCACTCAAGTTGTGGAGCATCCCTTTTATTTTCCTAAAGTTATTTATGGTTTATTTTCTATATTTATTTCTTTTTACTTCTATAATTATCCTAATAAATCTAGTGATTAATCCTAAATTAATTCTACTTAATTTGGAGGGTGTTACAGGTACCCTCTAAATATCACCTTCCAAAAAAAAATTCAAAGATTACACCCTTTAAATAGCATCATGCTGCAACGGTATCCTCCTATTTCCCTTCTCTATAGTCTATTCCATCTTTCCCACCGCCTCCTGTTAGGTTGATCTCCACTGGCCCAGTCCAACGACTGGGCCGAACCCTGTCTCGCGCCCTGATCGGGGGCGCCCAGCCCATTGAAGGCTGGTGGCCCCCCGTCGCGCAGTGTCATATAAGAGGAAGTGGGGGCCAGGGGCTCCCTGCCCAAGGTTCACCGGACTCCACACCTACCGATCGGGGAGGCACTGAGAGCGACGGGAAGCACCACTGGCGCCACCACGACCTCCCCATCGCCCCCTGCAATATCTACACCGCTCGTCGCTGCCATGTGCAGATCGTCACCAAGGCACGGCAGACAGCAGGAGGCCAAAGGTATGTTGTCCTCATAAGAAAATCCCCGCTCGATCTACTCCTAACGATCCCACAGATATAACACCTCCCTCTCTCCGCGGGCCCCACCATATTCTCCCTCCTTTCCTCTCCTGAACCTTCTCTTCTCCTCTCTCTCCTCTCCCCTCCCCCTCTATCTCTCTCGCCGGCCCTCACTTCCTGACGCCGACCCTCTCCTCCACCTCTTCTCGCGTCCCCACGCCGCCGCCACCTCTTCCTGGCTGTGGCGGAGCTCGCGCTTGTGGCGGCCAGCCCCGAGCTCTCAAGCTCTCCGGATCGAGTGTGGCCGGCGAGCTCGCCCTCCTCACCGGCACGGCGGAAATGAGCTCGCGAGACGCGGACGGAGCTCGCGTGAAGGATTCGAGGGGGACGGCCTCCTACTGTCCCCAAGCTCCCCTCTGCACGCGAGGAAGCTGACCCTCATCCTAGACTTGGACCACACGATGCTCAACTCGTCTCCATTGCAGAGCAACGTAACGGGTTCACGCCGAACACCATGGACGTCAAACGTGCCCTCACTTAAAGTTCATTCTGGATCCGCCCCAGCCAAGCTGCGCCCTTTCGTGCAAGGCTTCCTGGCACAGGCGAGCGCCATGCACGTTCGAGATGCAGCGTACGCCCTGGGACTAGGAGGCCGGGCTTACGCGAGGGCGGCCGTTAAGCTGCTGGACCCGGATGGCGTCTACTTGGGCGCGAGGGTCGTGTCGAGCGAGGTCTCAGTTCAGAACTTCAGATAAGACAGTTTATCAGAAATTCAGATACAATATGAATCTTTTCCTGTTAATGATGCCGTGCAGTGGCACCCTTCTGTCTGCTAAAAATGCATGAACTGAAGCTTCGGATATTGCACACTGAGATGATGTCAAGCAGCTAGGCGGTAGGCACATGTTTTCTAATTTCTTCAGAAGACTGCATGTTTTAATCGACTTCAGAGTCTGGATACCTATGTGCTTGAAATAATCGGGTGTTCACGTCAAGTTGCACCAGAAAATAGAAATTAATGCTGACTTGGAGTACTTCCACAGACTTAGCTTTGAATTCAAGTCTCTTTTGTATTTGACGCAAGTACGCAACTCTAATAATATCAATCACATTAATAGGCTACTACAATCTTGATTGAAATTTAAATGAAAAATCAAGCTCCTCAAAGAATAGCAAGCCAAAACTAAAGTACTAGATATTACAAATCGAATTTCCTATCACTAATATATGTGTTCTTTCCTAAGAAAACTCCTATATTCTCTAACTACAAAACTCCTATTCTCTAACTACGGCGACGTAAGGTAATTCAACTGAGCCCATGTACAACTTGCCACCTTTTCTTTCCACCACCTCGGTTGGCCTCACACTCTTCGGCCCTCTCATAAACTCAACTATCTTTCCATCGGCATCGATCCTCACGGCGAGAAGATGGCTATCCGGACCAATTGGTAGTTCCATCTTCTCCCGATGTAGTGCTACCCAAAAACCGCCTTTAATGTCAGCCCTCACGTTATCGGGATACCCCGGAAGATCAGCGAGTGGCTCCGATGTGCCCGCCTTAGGGCCCTTGATCCAATGCCTCATCAACTTGCATGGCCCGGTAAGCGCGACGATAAGGTGTGTCCGATCGGCACTAATAGCGAGACCGTTAGGGTAAGTGATGCCTGATTGCAATACCGTGACACGGTTCATTTTCGGATCATACTTCATAAGCCGGCCCGTTGAGTCTTTGGTGGCCGTAACTCTCTCGTGCTGCGAGCGTTGGTAGTTCATGCTGCTATCCGTAAAGAACACCTCTCCGGTAACTTGGTCGACGTCGACGCCATTGGTGAAGCGGAGCGGCACGCCATCGGCCTTGTTGACAAGCACCTTCGCCTCGCCGCCACCCGGGCCGACACGCATCAGCCCCTTGTATGCGTCAGCAATGTAGAGGTTCCCGCACTCATTGTGAAAGCGTAGGCCCAACGGGCGGCCGCACTTGCTCTCTGTGACTTCCGCCGGCCGAGTCCTGGACGCGGTGCATGCCTTGGCGTCGTAACCCGGGCCGTACGCGTAGGTCGTCCAGCCGCGCACCGGCCCGTTCCACTTCAAGACGCGGCCGTCGGAGACGCCGCTGTAGGGGCCGGCATCATTGCCGTCGAACGCGACGCTCTCCGGGCCACGCAGCATCGATCCCCGCAGCGGCAGGCGTAGGCTCCGGCTGCCGTCGATGGTGGGCGTCTCGTAGATGGGCCGTGCAGCGGCGCACGGCTGGAGCAGCAGCGCCAGGACGACAAGCAACGAGACCGCCACCGTCAGAAGCTTCTTGCCCGTGACGTTCACGTTCCCCATGATTGCGTTGCTTATTACGTGCGCGCCGCCTCTCAGGGTTTGTGGTTGGTCTTGTGGACTTTTGGATGGACCTTGCTTTGGTTGGATGAACGCTTGGCGAACGCTAGCTCTGGCTTTGGTTGAGAAGAAGCGCAGGGTGCCTCTGCCTTTTATGACGGCTGCTGGCTGCAACATGGGTTCCGAGTCGGTGGCTGCTTGTGGGGGGCTCATCGCATCGGATACGCATTGCACGACCCGGACTCGATGGTCTCAGACCACCTTCCGATTGGGATTATGAGGAGATTATTGCTGGATATTTTCCGATTGAAATACGGATCGGATTATACGCTGCATTGCTCTATTCAGGTCGCGTTTGTGCTTTGGACATGGGCGAAACGGAAGTACGGGG
The DNA here is from genome assembly GCA_015476505.1 of Urochloa ruziziensis. Lineage (NCBI taxonomy): Eukaryota > Viridiplantae > Streptophyta > Magnoliopsida > Poales > Poaceae > Urochloa > Urochloa ruziziensis. The sequence goes on along the minus strand of CM027123.1, from coordinate 6,619,322 downwards.
AGGTGGTGACATTCAAGGTTCAACTATTGGGCTCAGTTTAAATGCTGGGCTATCAGCAAGATCTTCGTGCGCAACTAATATGCCATTGTGCACTTAGGGCAGTCCCAACCCAGACTCTACCCATAGAGTCCATATGTTCAAGACTCTATTATAAGAAACCATAGCCTCCAATGCAGATTTTGTATCTTGAAGTCTATCCAATCCCATGACCCACTTGTCTCTCTCACATATGGTCTTGATTTGCGTGAAGACTTGGTTTCTTAGTTAGACTTGGTTTCTTCATTTTTTCCCCTCTCTCTTCAATAAATGTTCTGCCACATCAGCATTTTTCTTACATGGTACCATAATTAATGACTTTAAACTCTACGGTAGAGTCTGCATTGGGACTGCCCTTATCAATAACTGTTTTCTTGTTGCAGTCAATGGCGACCATCCCTAAAAGCTGGAAGTTTCAACGCATATTGTACAAAAAAAAAAATCTTGAAGATGTTCCTACAAGCTGCAAATATCTTAAAGATATATATTGACCAATGAACACGTTCTAAGCCCATCCATCTCTATAAAAGCCTTCATCTCTGTAGAGTAGAACTAGTCTATTTTCTACAATGGAAAGAAAACTAGTCATTAGGCTATCTGCAACGGTACCCTCTAAATATCACCTTCTAAAAAAATATTTCAATCATTCTTTAAAAGATTACACCTTCTAAATAGCATCACGCTGCAACGGTATCCACATATTTTCCTCCTCTATACTCCCTCTGTCTCAGGATATAAGGCGCGGTCAAACTTGGCACAGTCTCCAACAATAACATTTGACTCTTAATATTTTTTATAATATAATATTTGTAGCAACAAAATTATAGTCATATGAAAGTACTTTTAAATGCTGGGCTATCAGCAAGATCTTCGTACGCAACTAATATGCCATTGTGCAATTATCAATAATTGTTTTCTTGTTGCAGTCAATGGAGACCATCCCTAAAAGCTGGAAGTTTCAACACATATTGTACAAAAAAAAATCCTGAAGATATTTCTACAGGCTGCAAATATCTTAAAGATATATATTGAGCTATGAACACATTCTAAGCTTTTCCATCTCTATAAAAGCCTTTATCTGTGCAGAGTAGAACTAGTTTGTTTTCTACAATGGAAAGAAAACTAGTCATTAGAGCATCTCAAAGAGTTTCTCTAAAACTCACTCTTTAAATCATCATTTAGAGAGTCGTTTGCATAAAAATTGTTTTCTATATCTTCTTGTTTTCCAACAGATCTTCTATATCTTGCATGCACTCTAGAGAGTTATTCTCTTTTCTATATTTTGCTAGCAAAAAATCCAAAATAGAGAGTGATTATATTTGAATAACCAAATAGAGAGGTTGTTGGAAGGTACCTTTTTAATCAAAATCTTTAAAACTAGCAAATAGGAAGGATTTAGAGAGTCTCTTGGAGTTGCTCTTAGACTATCTGCAACGGTACTGTGGGGACCCCTTATCAAGAGGTTCCTTGATTACCTGTATCAGGTCCTGGATCTGTCGCTGATACAGATCTTGTCGCAGATTAGTATCAGAAACAGTAAATAACGGTTAACTAAACAGATTTTTCACCGTTTTTAGCTAGCGGAGAGCAGGTAGGCACTTCATTCCTCCACCGGAATGGGCTGTAGCACCTTCTCGCCCTGGAGTCCTAAACCCGTATGACAATGAAAACAAGAGTGAGTATTCAGAAATGAATACCCAGCAAATCTCACAAATTCAATAATATAATGAATTAAATTAAATTAAATATAAAGGTCGGTCCTGGAGGGGCACTTCCTCCCTGCCAGTCCCGATGTGTTATCCCGAACCTGACCAATGGTACCTTCGCCGTCCCAGGTTCCCCATACAAAACAGTAAAGACTAATCAATGGGGGCTTTGACTAAGTGGATTCATTCCGCAGTCACGGCTATGAAGATAGATTCTACACTCTGCAGAGGTCGTACTTATCTACCCTGCATTCGGTCAGTCCCTACCTTCGTCAAGGCAGGTACTGCCCTACGAGACTCATACCCACCGGTGACCATCGCTGGTCAGCATTCCCTAGGTCCAGCCACAGGTAATACTGGGGGCTAAGCAGGGACCACTAATCATCCGCCTCGCGGATGTCGACCCGGGTCTGTGAGCTCATTAATTAGGGTCCTCGGCCCTCAGGGTCCCTGACCCTGTATCCTAGTCGACCCGTGCCGTCCAGTCCCAGTCCTCTGCCTGGGGTTGTCTCCAGCATACCCGTTCCCGACTTGGCGCGTGCCCGACTCGGCACCAGGCGCTACCTAGTTCGCCGGTCGACACTCTGCACCAATCATACGGCTCCTTGGGATGGATTACTAGGTTCAGCTGGTGGGGTGTGAATCAAGACCTCACATAAATAGGCATTCCCGTAGGCTATGCCTTTTTGGCATGCGAGGTTGTACTGGGCAATAGAAATACTCTCCCATGAACCGGTCCTTAGCTGGGATTAGAGCGGCTCTTAGGATCCTCTTAACGAGGCCATCCTTCCACTCCCAATCTTAAAGCATCCTATACTACAGCGATGCTGGGCATACCCTCAGGTCATGCCCCCTGTAGCTTATGCTGCACATAATGTAAAGTTTAGTGAAGGGGGGTGGGGGTGATATTATTGGTGAGACTTGCCTTCATTGTCGGTCTTTAGACGTTCCTTACGCGGGCGTATTCCGTAGGTTGACCGGGCTGGGCTTCGGGTCTTCTGGAGCTTCGGCGTCTCGTCGGGCCCGGTCATGCTATCGATAAAACACATAAAATAACAGTTAGTATAATAGTACATCAATCAAATTGTAAAAAGGGAGAATGGAAAGAAAGGCGGGGGATTAAGGGATTCCTCTAATTGCCAGGGGTTGGGTTAATAATCCATTAATTATATAAAATAACTAATGGATTAAAGGATGAGAATAAGAGAATTATTAAATAATTCCCTGGAAGATGGCTGGGATGGAGATTATCAGTATTTCGGAAATTATATAGATTTCTAAAGAATAAATCCCGAATAACCGATATAGATTTCGAGAAAGTCCTTATTCAACTTTGGGTAGCATGACGACTAAGGTTTCTAGGGGTTTATGGACAGTCGGTGCGACAACTAGGGTTTTGACGGGGTTCGGGCGCTGTGACGGCGTGGTTTTGGGCATTATAATGGCTAGGCTAGGCTTAAGATATAAATATTAGGGAAGTAAGCACATGGAAATGGTTAGAATAATCCCTAACATTTATGGGAATTTTCTAGGGATTTATCGGGCTAAGACAGGGAAAGGGAATTTCCTGGGTACACAAATGGCGGCCTTCTATAGGCTAGAACTTAGCCTAATTGGATTTAGGCTCTAATGATGTGCTAAAAAGGATTGGATGGCACTAATAGGCTTAGAAATATTTCTAGGATTTTTGGGTATTTTTTGGGAATTTTTGGAAGTGAAGAAGGGCTCTAAATAACTATTTGTGTACACTTACCGGGTGTACCTTGCAGTTTCAGAGTTGCTGACGCAGAGGGGTGGCCGGCTGGCGTCGGCTGGTGGGGCCCGCCATGCGCACTGTTCGGCGCACCGGGGGCGTGGGCGCGGTGGACCGTGCGCGCCCGGTCGATGGTCCACTGGACTACCACGTCCACCCGGCGCACGGGCAGCCCGCGCTATGGACCATTCGTGGACCGGGGTAGCCGCAAGGTGTGCGGTCTACGTGAACCGAGTGCACGGGGTTGGTGGGGCGCGAGGGTGTAACGGGGAGAGGAACGCCGTCGGCCCCCGGGCCCGCCTGTCGGGTTATGTAAAGAGAGAGGGGAAAACGACGACGGACGGCGACGGACGGCGTACCGCTTCGCCCACCGGAGCGAGGCGGCGCCGTCGCGTCCCCTCGGGCGCCGCCACTGGGGCTCGCCGGGGCAACGCCGAAACTGGCGTTTTAGCTCGCCGGTGGCCCTACGATTCGTACTGGGAGAAAGAGGGGAGCAAGGCGAGCTTGCTGGGCTAGCAAGGTGGAGAAGGAGAGGTAGGGTGGCGTAGCTACGTGTGGGGTGGAGGAGAAGCTCGGGCTTGAGCTCGGTGGGGTGCTAAGGAGGGTCTGGGGCTGCCTTTTATAGGCGGAGCGGACGCACGAGGTGCGGCCATGCAGCGCGGAGAGGATGAGGGCGACCGGCAGGGCAGGACGCGCGGCGGAAGTGGAGGCGTTGGGCGCGGGCGGCGCGGAGCTCGGCCGGGGCGCGATTTGAGGTGGTCGGCGCCGAAGTCGCAGTGCGGTGGCGGCCGACGGTGGCGACAAGCCTCGCGTATGCCTCCCTGGAGTTCATCCCGGCCGGCGGTTGAGGATCTGGCGGTGGTGGCGGATTGCGGCAGGGCATTAAATGGGAGTAGGAGAAGGTTACCGCGGGGGAAGGTGAGGTCATGCGGGCGGCAGCGTGTGTGTGCGTCTTGCCCGTGCTTGGATGCAGATCCAGTGGTGGAGAAGGGGCGCGGCGAGCGCAACGTCGGCGTACGGCGGGGCAGCGCTGGCGGCAGCGCTAACAGAGACGGCGGCGGCGCGCGCGTCAGGAGGAGGAAGAAGGGGAGAGGGAAAGGTGGGCCGCGTGGGTGGGGCCGAACGGAGAGAGAGGAGCAGCTGGGCCGCGGGATGCAAGGGCCGAGCGGAGGGGGGGAACGAGCCGGGCCGTGGCAGGCCGCGGGCCGGCGAGAGAGTGGGAGGTAGAGCGGCGAAAGGGAAAGGTCTAGGGGGTGATTTCGGACTTTGAGGGTTGGGCTGGAAGTAGGTTTCGGCCCTATTAACGTTTAAATGATTTTCCATTTATTTGAGTGGGGTTTTAAAGGGAGTTTGAATTCAAATTCAAACCAAACCTTCTCTAGTTTGATTCTAGGGTTTAGAGACTTATTTTAGCACTCAAGTTGTTGAGCATCCCTTTTATTTTCCTAAAGTTATTTGTGGTTTATTTTCTATATTTATTTCTTTTTACATCTATAATTATCCTAATAAATCTAGTGATTAATTCTACTTAATTTGGAGGGTGTTACTGGTACCCTCTAAATATCACCTTCCAAAAAATATTTCAAAGATTACACCCTTTAAATAGCATCATGCTGCAACGGTATCCTCCTATTTCCCTTCTCTATAGTCTATTCCATCTTTCCCACCGCCTCCTAGTTAGGTTGATCTCCACTGGCCCAGTCCAACGACTGGGCTGAACCTGTCTCGCGCCCTGATCGGGGGCGCCCAGCCCATTGAAGGCTGGTGGGCCCCCGTCGCGCAGTGCCATATAAGAGGAAGTGGGGACCAGGGGCTCCCTGCCCAAGGTTCACCGGACTCCACACCCACCGATCGGGGAGGCACTGAGAGCGACGGGAAGCTCCACTGGCGCCACCACGACCTCCCCGTCGCCCCCTGCAACATCTACACCGCTCGTCGCTGCCATGTGCAGATCGTCACCAAGGCACGGCAGACAGCAGGAGGCCAAAGGTATGTTGTCCTCAGAAGAAAATCCCCGCTCGATATACTCCTAACGATCCCACAGATATAACACCTCCCTCTCTCCGTGGGCCCCACCATCTTCTCCCTCCTTTCCTCTCCTGAACCTTCTCTTCTCCTCTCTCTCCTCTCCCTCTCCCCCTCTATCTCTCTCGCCGGCCCTCACTTCCTGACGCCGGCCCTCTCCTCCACCTCTTCTCGCGTCCCCACGCCGCCGCCACCTCTTCCTGGCTGCGGCGGAGCTCGCGCTTGTGGCGGCCGGCCTCGAGCTCTCTGGGTCGAGCGCGGCCGGTGGAGCTCACTCTCGTGGCGGCCAGCCTCGAGCTCTCAAGCTCTCCGGATCGTGTGTGGCCGGCGAGCTCGCCCTCCTCTCCGGCACGGCGGAAATGAGCTCGCGAGACGCGGACGGAGCTCGCGTGAAGGATTCGAGGGGGACGGCCTCCTACTGTCCCCAAGCTCCCCTCTGCACGCGAGGAAGCTGACCCTCATCCTAGACTTGGACCACACGCTGCTCAACTCGTCTCCATTGCAGAGCATCGTAACGGGTTCACGCCGAACACCATTGACGTCAAACGTGCCCTCACTTAAAGTTCATTCTGGATCCGCCCCAGCCAAGTTGCGCCCTTTCGTGCAAGGCTTCCAGGCACAGGCGAGCGCCATGCATGTTCGAGATGCAGCGTACGCCCTGGGACTGGGAGGCCGGGCTTACGCGAGGGCGGCCATTAAGCTGTTGGACCCGGAAGGCGTCTACTTGGGCGCGAGGGTCGTGTCGAGCGAGGTCTCAGTTCAGAACTTCAAATCAGACAGTTTATCAGAAATTCAGATACAATATGAATCTTTTCCTGTTAATGATGCCGTGCAGTGGCACCCTTCTGTCTGCTAAAAATGCATGAACTGAAGCTTCGGATATTGCACACTGAGATGATGTCAAGCAGCTAGGCGGTAGGCACATGTTTTCTAATTTCTTCAGAAGACTGCATGTTTTAATCGACTTCAGAGTCTGGATACCTATGTGCTTGAAATAATCGGGTGTTCACGTCAAGTTGCACCAGAAAATAGAAATTAATGCTGACTTGGAGTACTTCCACAGACTTAGCTTTGAATTCAAGTCTCTTTTGTATTTGACGCAAGTACGCAACTCTAATAATATCAATCACATTAATAGGCTACTACAATCTTGATTGAAATTTAAATGAAAAATCAAGCTCCTCAAAGAATAGCAAGCCAAAACCAAAGTACTAGATATTACAAATCGAATTTCCTATCACTAATATATGTGTTCTCTCCTAAGAAAACTCCTATATTCTCTAACTACAAAACTCCTATTCTCTGACTACGGCGACGTAAGGTAATTCAACTGAGCCCATGTACAACTTGCCACCTTTTCTTTCCACCACCTCGGTTGGCCTCACACTCTTCGGCCCTCTCATAAACTCAACTATCTTTCCATCGGCATCGATCCTCACGGCGAGAAGATGGCTATCCAGACCAATTGGTAGTTCCATCTTCTCCCGATGTAGTGCTACCCAAAAACTGCCTTTAATGTCAGCCCTCACGTTATCGGGATACCCCGGAAGATCAGCGAGTGGCTCCGATGTGCCCGCCTTAGGGCCCTTGATCCAATGCCTCATCAACTTGCATGGCCCGGTAAGCGCGACGATAAGGTGTGTCCGATCGGCACTAATAGCGAGACCGTTAGGGTAAGTGATGCCTGATTGCAATACCGTGACACGGTTCATTTTCGGATCATACTTCATAAGCCGGCCCGTCGAGTCTTTGGTGGCCGTAACTCTCTCGTGCTGCGAGCGTTGGTAGTTCATGCTGCTATCCGTAAAGAACACCTCTCCGGTAACTTGGTCGACGTCGACGCCATTGGTGAAGCGGAGCGGCACGCCATCGGCCTTGTTGACAAGCACCTTCGCCTCGCCGCCACCCGGGCCGACACGCATCAGCCCCTTGTATGCGTCAGCAATGTAGAGGTTTCCCGGACTCATTGTGAAAGCGTAGGCCCAACGGGCGGCCGCACTTGCTCTCTGTGACTTCCGCCGGCCGAGTCCTGGACGCGGTGCATGCCTTGGCGTCGTAACCCGGGCCGTACGCGTAGGTCGTCCAGCCGCGCACCGGCCCGTTCCACTTCAAGACGCGGCCGTCGGAGACGCCGCTGTAGGGGCCGGCATCATTGCCGTCGAACGCGACGCTCTCCGGGCCACGCAGCATCGATCCCCGCAGCGGCAGGCGTAGGCTCCGGCTGCCGTCGATGGTGGGCGTCTCGTAGATGGGCCGTGCAGCGGCGCACGGCTGGAGCAGCAGCGCCAGGACGACAAGCAACGAGACCGCCACCGTCAGAAGCTTCTTGCCCGTGACGTTCACGTTCCCCATGACTGCTTTGCTTATGACGTGCGCGCCGCCTCGCAGGGTTTGTGGTTGTGGACTTGGACCTTGCTTTGTTCGATGAACGTTTGGCGAACGCTAGCTTTGGCTTTGGTTGAGAAGAAGCGCAGGGTGCCTCTGCCTTTTATGACGGCTGCTGGCTGCAACCTGGTTTCCGAGTCGGTGGCTGTGGGGGGTCTAGGCACGGAACTTAGCGAATAACGATCGGAGTAGGACATGTGCAAGATCGAACAGCACTGACAACTCTTGTCGCGTAAAAACTCTTGGACGATTAGGATTATGAGGAGACTATTACTGAGCACTTTCCGATTGAAATACGGATCGGATTAGACGCTGCAGTGCTCTATTCAGATCCGCGATCCCAACTTTACATTTGACCGCACCGCTCGAATCTAGCGCTCGGTCAGCCTGACTACCGTCACCCACACAATCAATTCACGTGGCGGGACCCACGGCTCACCCTTCCTTATCCCTTCGTTCTTTCAATCGCTGAAACGTCGCCGTCCGCTTCTCTCTCTTTCTCTCTTTTCTCTGCCTGCCGCACACTCCGCCTGGGGGTGATGCCTCCGCCGCTGCCTGTTGCGCCGCCACGGCGCTGTCCCCAAGCCTCCATCCCGCGCGCTCCTCGTCCCGCTGCGCCGCCGCGCGCCGTCGGGTTGCGGCCTCCGCGCCATCCGTCTACCCCCTGCGCCCGATCTCCGTTGGATCCGGTGAGGTGCTCCGCGAGACGCAAGCTGCCGAGCTGGAGCGGGCCTAGGCGCGGCGAGAGCAGCGCCACGAGCCACCGCGGCGGCCGCCGGCGAACGCTGCGCTGCCGAGGAGCGGCAGCGGATCACGGCGCACGGTGGCAGCAGTTGAGTTTTGCAAATTTTTCTTTCGATTTTCTTATGCAAAAGCTTTGCTCGAACATTTTTTCACCAAATTTTGCTTCAAAGTTTTGTTGTCAAACTTTTTTTATAACATTTTTTTATTTTTTGCTGTCAAAGTTTTGCTCCAACTTTTTCTCCAAAATTTGCTTAGTTGTCGAACTTTTTTTGAAACATTTTCTCTTGATTTTTTGCTATCAAAGTTTTGCTCCAATATTTTTTCTTCAAATTTTGTTGTCAAACTTTTTTTTTTCTTCAAAATATGTTCTCTATAATTTTTTCCAGCCAAATTTTCCTCAAATATTTTTTTCTAAATTTTCCTTCAAACTTGTTGTTAAACTTTTCTGCATTTTTTTCTCACATGTTGACAATTTTGTTACAAAATTTTTTTTCTTAATTTTCGTGTCAATTTTTTTACAGATTTCTCTGAGCGTGAGCACTGGAGTGAGGCGCGAGACCTATGCGGAGGTGCTACATGTGGGTGGGACCCGTCCATTTTGGTTGGACGCGCGACCATTCAGCCTGTGGGCCTCGCCGAGCCTGGGGGCGGGCGAGCGCACGGAGCCCTCCGTGCGGGCGAGCGCAAATTAGCCTCTCCCATTCAGATCGCGTTTGTGCTTTGGACATGGGCCCGGCGATGAGTGGTGGTATGGTTCATCAACAATTCGAAGATAGCAACATTGATCGATGATGAGGGACGAGTGAAACTTATCACGAGATGCGTTGTCGATTACAGTACATGCAACGAGAGAAGCGACACCATGGGTTCGGATTGGCGAGGTTGGAGACGGCAAAGTCAGCAGATTCCATGATCCGTGCGCATAGCATGGGCGCGTTCGTGATGCATCGCGGGTTCCTCTTGATTGTCTTTGTTCTACTTCTACCTGAGCCGCGACTCGTCGGTGAAGCGGGTGGCGAGCTTGGCGGTGTCGCGCCACCGGGACGCCTCGCGCTCCGTCTCCCGCAGCTTCCGCTGCGCGCGCTCCAGCGCCGACTCCAGCTCCGCGATCCGCGCCTCGTGCCGCGACTGCAGCAGCTCGTGAAGCCGCCGCTCCAGCTCCCGGGCCGACACGCCGCCGTGCGGCGGGCTCCCGGCGTCGCGCTCGCGCTCGTCCTCCTCCTCCTCTTCGTCGTTGTCTTGGATCACGTCGCTGTCGTTGTCCGTCTCTCTGCCGTCGTCGGAGCAGATCACCGAGTGGCTCCTCGAAGAGGCACTGCTGGCCTCCGTCTGCAATTGCGAGGATCGATCAGAAATTGAGAACAGAGCATGAACTGAACGAAGCACAGTTCTAATAACAATCTAACTACTGCACACTAGTTAGTACCTGTAGTTCGAGTTCCCGATCACGCCGAGGACTCGCGCGTTCCTCATCGCTGGGGGCTTGCTGCAACTGCAAGCGCGACAGCTCGGCCTCAAGCTCAGCTTCCATCCTGTCCATGTCACGGCGGCTGGCCGTGCGAGAGCCATCGGACGACAGGGACAGGGCGCCGACCCCGTCCCCGTCGCCGGCGCGGGCAAAGGGGCGCCGCCCCTTGACGACGCTGGCGCTGTCGGCGTGGCCGTCGGACCCGCTGGGGCGGCCATCGCTGCAGGTGCGCACGTCGGCCGGCCTGGCGTCCATCACCAGGCGCTCCATCTCCGCGCGCAGCTCCGCCATCCTGCTCAGCTCCGCGGCGCTCTTCGACAGCAGCAGCACCAGGCTCGCGCCCAGACCCAGGCTCGCCGCCGGCACCGCGTGCTCCTCCACCGCCGCCGCCGCCGTGTCCTTCCCATCACCACCTGGTGATGGAACGCTCGTTGACGATACGAATGGGCAATGCCAGCAGGCGCCGATCGCACATGGACGCGAGCACGTACCATCAAGAGAGCTCCTAGGCGACTCGCGGAGCGCCGCTTGCTGGCCTGACACCACCTGGGGCGCCGCCACCTCCCTCGGTGCCGGCTCCTCGTTCGCGGCGGCGAGGTTGTCCTCCTTGGCCGCCGCGGCGCCGCTGGAGCAGTAGCGAGGGAGGAGGCGGAGGCGGCACCCAAACCCACCTCCGCCGCCGCGGCGGCCCCTGTGGAGGATGCGCGACAGCAGGGACGACCGCGGCGAGGAGGAGTCGCGGCCGCCGCGGGGCGGGGCAGCGGCCGATGCCCTGGTGAGGAGCGTCCCGACGGTGGGAGGCGACGACGACGCCGAGAGGCGCGGCGGCGGCGTCAGCGGCAGCCCAGGCGGCGCCGTGCTCCCACCCTCCAGTGCTGCCATTGGTGGTGGCCTGGCCTCTGACGAATCGGGAAGTGTTCTGGAGGGAATGGAGGATCCGATGGGTCTGCTGCTGGGATTGAGGATTTCGGTCGTGGTGGGCGGATTTTATAGTGGGCGGCAATCCTGGAAGAGTTTATGGGGAATGGTCTTTTGACGCCCGGGGAAATGGAATTCAAACAGTCGTCGAGCCATTTGCGGCCGTGTTAATGGGGCCGATGGGATGGTAGGTTTTCAGTATAAATTGCGTGGAGTATTGTACTGTAGTAGGAGTATCAGTGTTCATTTACAGCGCCACCAACTGCTGTTGTGGACGTCGTCGACGCCGCCGCCGGGGTCCTTCGAATTCCCAATCCCGTTGGCTCCGACAATCTGATTGATCGGCGACGCCGTGCATGTCGGTCGTGCTGGCAACTCTCTCTCTCTCTCTCTTGCCTAAGTGAGCTTTTACCCCAATTTGCCTGCAAAGTATGTGTGGGGATTTGATCTGAATTCCCTTGTCAAAATAGGTCTGTGCAATGCATGGAGCCAGAGAACCAGAGTGGAGTGAGATGCGTGGCTGAGAGAGTAGGGACAGTGAGGGAACGATGGAGTGAACGCAGGATCTGATGGCGGGAACGGAGGCCCCAGTGCCCCCAAGGCCCAGGCCAAGGCGGTAGTTGGGTGCGCGCGCTCTTTGCTCCAACGGTCAGCGGGAACGCGTGAGCCTGCTTAAATGGGTCGCCCCCGCTGTCCTTGCGCCTTGTTCGCGGGCAGTATGCCCGCCGTCCTCTCAGGCCCCAGGGATCCAATAATCACCGGGCCGGAGCAGGATTCGTCGACTCGTCCTCATGAACATGCCGATCGATGCATTTGCATTGTGTAGTGCGCATTCTAGATCTGATTTCTCTGCTGGGACGTGCAACCTGCTTGCTACGAGTCTCTACATGTAAGCGCGGTTTACATGTTAATTTTTGTCCCAGTGACCCCGTCATAGACTCTTGGTGAATGAGGGCCAGCATATTTCGCACGGCGCAGCACGTTGCCCTTGACCTGAGCACACGTACGGATGCGCCCCACAACTCATTTACAAATCTCAGCTAACCTCTCATCCAAATGGAGGCTCAAATTTCCAATCCGGTTGGCTCCTATATGCAACGTGTCTGAATGTTATAGATGTGGCACATCAGTACGAATTCGAGCGGAAAAGCTCGCCTTCGAAAAAAGAGACGAAAACAGATAAGCAGGCAGAATTGAAAGAGAACAGAAGACTTGTCTTTTCATTTCTCTACTAATCAATCGACAAAAATACGAACAAAAGGACCGTTGATCTGTCCAAACTTACATAACATACAGCAGAAATCTAACAAACAGGATAATCTATTTCAAAACTGAAGGACACGGCAGCGATGTGCTTCTACAGTGTGTCATATCCTTAGAGGCTGGTGCCCAGACCTGGCCTGATCAGTTTGAAGTCTCCTCCGCTGCCGTGATCTGATGTTCTCCATTTCTTGGAATGGGTTTGGTCTGCTCAAGTCTCGCTTTGATTTCCTCAACTTCTTCCTCCTTCCGCGATCATACTCCTCATCCCTAGAAATAAGATGACATCAGTGTTTCATGGAAAAAGTTGTATAGTTAAAAAAATCTACAAGAAAACATTCGAACCTAAAAGAATAAAAAAAATTATAGTTGGGGAATGTGAATAAAAAACTATAATGTAACAGTATCCAACATGATATAGGGTTTAGTCATTCATATCAGGGTTGTAGCCACTTTGGAAAAACAGAACCAAGTCACATCAGCATATTCTAAAATTTATAAACCTACTACGAGCAAGGAGTCATGCTGCTTGAGCTGGCCGTCAAGATAAAAGTGTACAGAGCCAGTCTCATCAATTAGCACGGGGCAAGAGAACCCATGCATCATTAGCATAATCGTCAAAATGAAATGAACCGTGAGACTTATTGGCAACTGGTAGTAGATTTAACTTACCGTTCATCTAAAACATAGCCAATGCTGGTGGAACTGGTAGTAGACTTATCTGGCATGTCATCGTCGTCCCATCGTGGAACTGCAAGAAGAAAATGATAAGATACATTGTTGATAGTAGGATAAGGAAAATGAAAAAAAGATATTGTATGCACATTTCTGTGAGGCTGCACATATGCTAGAGTTACACACTAACCTCTTAACCCCCTTGTGAGGAGATTAAAATGCCAGGAGCCTTTCTCATCTGTACCTCCACATTTTCCTGAATCAGGATTTGACACACAGCTCAGGCATGAGCTTGCTAGCTCAGCACCAGCAAAAGTTGCATCCTTGCTTGCCTTGTTGTCCATGGTAAGTTCAGCAGCACAGGTGTTTCCAAGATTCTGTTTCTTGTTATACATCTGGATCTGGATAGCATCTTCAGAACTTGTAGTGTTACGAGAGCGTTTTCGTCTATGCGACTTGTGCGATATGCCACTAGTAAAAACATTTTCTGATGTTGATGTCTGCTGATCATCGGCAATACTTTCAGCGTTTGCATCAGATGTCGACCGCCTTCTAGCTCTCTTGTGCTTCCTTTTCTTGCGTGGTTTCAGTGACGCCAACAACAGTTTTTTGGATCCAAAATAAAAGTTGACAACTGGATTGTTAACATGCTTCTTTGACTTGATTTTAATGTTTTTATGCAGACTGTCATGGCATGGATCCTTATCTACCACCTGGACAGAATTTTCAGAAGAAATCACCCGCGCACAATCTTCGATGCTAGCCACATGTGCAGAGTCTTCAGAACCGATTCTTTTCTCACAGTTCACATGTCCAGTGTCCAGCGAGTTAATCTGCACAGAGGTCTGCCAAGTATTTCAAATAAATCACATAATAATATCAATGAAAACTCACCTTTTTACATGAAATAGAGCAGCAGTGAATGCATGCCATAACTATTGTTACATGGTCGACATATTACACACTGCTCCATATAAACAACCAAAAATTAAAGGGTGGAAACCAGTGGTTCCATACCTGGTCATCTGCATCTGCCATATGACCAGTTTCCACAATAGAGACTTCTTTCGCCATAGACTGCCCATCCCCCAGTGTATTGCTCCGCACAGCAGTCTGCAAAAGCAAGATGTAAAAAAGAGAGAGGATACTTTGTGTTCAGTAGATCGATTTGGATGTGCATGCATTGAACATTGGACCATAGCATTGCATGGAAAAAGAGTAATTGCACGGCTTGTAAGGTTTACCTGCTCCTCTGCTTTTGCTTTATCATCAATGTTTTTCACAGAAAGCTCCTTCACCGCAATAGGATCATGATGTTGCTCATTGCCATTGGTTGAATCTTCATTGCGGTTTATTGTTCCCATAGAAACAGCAGTATCCTACCATATTCACAAGAGAAAGCAACAGAGTAAGTATAAGTATTGAAAAAACTTAAAATTGAGCAAAAAGCCAAAAAACAGCACAAACAGAAACATCACACGGTTACCTCAGTTGGGATGACTGATGCAATAGTTGTTGTATCACTATCAGGAGTTGGTTGGCAAAACGCTTCTGTTCGAGGTTCATTAGCCTGCTTGTTTGTCCCCAATAACCCGTCAGCAACATTGCACAACTGAAAAGCAGAAGCAGGGATGTCTTTGCCTGAATCAGTGAGTTCACCGTCCGGTTCTAGTTGCAATTCCTGCACTGGCTTCTCATATGCCTTCTTATCAGAGCTTTCATCACAGAGAATACAAGCATTGAGCTGTGCTGTAGACATTGTCTCACTTTGACTAGCTGGTGCAGTTTGCCCTATTTTGGTGGAAAATGTAGCAGTACCATCAAGATGTGAGCATGTGGCTTTCTGTACTGGGTCATTGTTTTGGGATGTTGAAGCTTTAGTAACTTCAGTGCTTTTATGTTCATTTGAACACTGGTCCTGCAAACTGGCATTAATATTGCTGGGCTGACCATCATCTGGGTTCAACTTGTGTGACTTCATATCAAGAACACAAACATCAGGCTGTCCAGGAGACGTTGTCTCCCTCTGAACACCCAGAGTTATTTGCTCTGCTTTGGTGGACAAGGTATCAACACCATCTGGGAGTGTGTGTGGGTCTTTCTGTACCGGTTCATTGTTTTGGGATGTTGAAACTTCAATGTTTCTATGCTCATTTGAACCCTGGTCTAGTGAAATGGCACTAATATCACTGGGCTGACTATTATCTGGGTCATGCTTCTGCAACTTCATATCTTCTTTTGCAATTGTGGAAAAACTCATTGTTTTTTCCACTGAACCATTTCGAGTGGCGCCATTCATACACGCAACCTTCTCGGATATTATTTCCTTTTCTGACAAACTGGCAGCACCATTATCTTTCTTAATTACTGAGCTCTTGACTTTGTCACACACATAAAATAACATGTATGCTTTCTGCCTTAGCACATCTGCCTCACGGACTTGGCGAACCTAGAGCAGACAAAGAGCTTGTAAAGAAAATCGAATAAAGTATGCACCTGAGATAATTTAAGCACACCAACAATTATCATTCGGAACAACCACAGTGCTAACCTGAGCAAAAATATCACCAACACTCCCTCTTTTGGCCATACAGACACTTCCTTTCTAAAGCCACCCACCCACCCACAACCCACATTCTTCAAACAGAAGGCCCTTGTACAAAATAGTACAATGAAACAAGCTATCTGCTGTATATTGTAAAATACGCAAGATACATACATTAAGCAATGAGACAAAACCATTGACACAAGCACAACATGGAACTACTATATCAACATCAGCATACACACATCAACATCAACATAGCCTTTTGTCCCAAGCACAACATGGAACTACTATATGGATAAGATAAATTATAATCAGGCAAGCTCTAGCGAGCAGGGACCCTAAATGCTGCACAGACACATAAGGAATCAACTTCACCACTGAAGTATAGAAATTCCATGTGACATTTTTTGGCCTTTTCTTCAACTAATAGGACAGCTGTTGGCAATGGAGATATGCAGAGGACGAATAAAGATAGATTTGGGGGGACGAATGAACAAAGATGCATGAGGTGCCACTGGTAAAAACAGTATAAAAACCCACAACGTAGATCAGAACCAAGTCAAATAGGTAAAATCTGGAAGGATCAGAATTCCAACCTTGTTATCATCAAGATTGTGCCATAACCCACTGGATGTCCGAACGAAGCAATAATAGTGACCTGATTGTGTATTCCAACCAGCATGAACCAAAACACCATAGAGGCTATATTTCAAATCTGTACCCTACACATATAGAGTGTGAACAATACGAATACTCAGTAACACAAGTACAAAACTATACTAAGAAAAACTACTACACTAGTACTTTCCAAAAATAGTAACTCACTTCTGAATCGCTGACAAATGGCTTCAAGTTTAAAGTTGTTGGAAAATCCACCTTTTTGTCAATCTTTTGAAGAGGGTTGAAAGGACTAAAGCGTTTCAGATGAATCGTCAACACAGAAGGAGCCTTATCAATAAGAAACCTTTTCTTTGCCGCAACTTTTTGCTTGCACTGCTGACAGTTGTAGTGTTTTTCCCCACCATCTAATAGCTCCTCCCTCGTAAAATTGTGAAGTGCTTTCAACAATGTGGCAGCATTGCCGATTTCAAGACTGATATCCAGGAAAGGATCAAATTTGTTCGAACAGTGTGAGCAGCTTGTACATCTCACCTGCAATGTGTTTATATGCATCAGTCTGTATTTATTGAGAAATATATAGCTTCATCTGATATTTACTGATATGAAGGTAATTATGCAATTGACACAATGTACCTGACTTCTTAAGCGACCACCAAATATTCTG
Source organism: Urochloa ruziziensis (assembly GCA_015476505.1). NCBI lineage: Eukaryota > Viridiplantae > Streptophyta > Magnoliopsida > Poales > Poaceae > Urochloa > Urochloa ruziziensis. The sequence continues at coordinate 6,602,519 of CM027123.1, read as the reverse complement.
TGAACTAGACTCTTCTCATAAGCACTTGGAGACTCACTTGGTATACCAGATGGTAAACAGCATTTGTGCATTGACTCAAGTAAGCTAACCATTAGCTCATGTGCATCTTCCTGCCTAGAGTTATGAAAACTGCGAGAAATGCCTGCCTTATGGTTAAGGATTGCACGACTTTTGAATGAATGTAGATAAGTTTTCATTTTTCATTAAGAAAAATATAAAAGAATAAGAACTGCTCAAATAGATTATAGCACATGAAAGGATACATCTTAAGTTCTTGACAAACAGCATCGGTGAAATAATTTTCCCAGTTGACCGTAGAGCAGACGTAACATGATTTTGGAGAGCACATAGTGCACAGAATCCAGAAGCCCGGCCTATAAAAAGTTATAAAAATGAATTAAAAGTATCATGGAGACAACATTTGCACCCTACAGAATGTCTAGCACTTGCCAAAAGAAAAGCCCAAGAGGGGCAAACCTACATACCACGGATCTAATGGTCTATACAGCTCTGACAAATAAGGAGGCAGTACAGAATAGATGATATATTGATCATCAACAGGTCATCATATATATAAATAACAAGCAATGCATATATTTACCAAAAAACTAGTGTAAATAAGGATAATAAACATTTTTATCTCAAAATAAAGAATGCTCAAGAGCAACAACAATGGATGTTCCCTTTGGACTTCTGTAGAACAACACACAGACATGCAGAATGTCTTTCTAGATAAAGTTATTGATGACTTTGTTCTGGCCTCTGCATGAGTTTTGCACCCAACCACCAACATGCAGAATGTCTATGAGCAGCAAACTTACACGAGGATGCGTGCTTGCTGCTCTGCAGGTAGGCCACGAATGGCTCGGTGTACGTCAAGCATTGTAGAACTGAGTTGAGGTAGCATGTATTGCCGAGATTGTACAAGCCAGCACCCTGCGTTGCATACACCAGCCCAACTCAGTGAATTCACTTGCAAGACGTTGAATTGAATGGGCATAACCGAAATGGAAGCGACAAATGTACAAAAAAAAACGGTCCAAAATTTTTGGCACCAGTGACTCCAAATTTTCATTCATACACATGGTGCCAAAACCTAAAAAAAATGCAGGACCTCTAGAGCGCAAAGGGCAAATTATCATCCCCAAGGGCTGGGGCAACGTTTAAGAAACTGCAGCTTTCTGACAACAAAAGGAAAACTTCCAGAGTGAAACGAGGATTCATCAACCAACTAAAACCCTCCAGAATGCAGCTCCACTAGTGAACGCGCACCAACTGCGGAATCACAAAAATCACGAATTGCACACTCACGATTCTCCGCAGGTAGATCCTCGCGGCGCTGAGCTCCGGATCGAACCCGCCACCGCTACTCTCCACATTCTCGAACCTCCTGCCCCCGCACCCGCTCCCCGCCGCCGCCACGCGCTTCTCGGCGGCCGCGAAGAGACTCCTCTCCATTCGAAACCCTCCCGGCACGGCCGCCGCCGCCGGAGGAGGAGGAGGAGGCTTTGTGGCGGCGTGGAACTCTATCCTCCGGTGCAGCAGCCCCTCCGCCGCCGCCGCCGCCGGCGCCTCCCCCATTCTCCTAGGGTTGGCGCCCGAGTGGCGGCGCGGGAACAGATCGGGTCGCTCCGAGCGAATGTTTCCCTTAATTTTGGGCTGATTTCTGGTGTTAAATCCTGCGGTTTGCGATGGATTTGGAGGTCGGGGGTGATTATTGATTGGGGTTTGGGGAATGGCCCGATTCGGGGAGCGAGAGGAAGAGCCGAAGAGGACGAGGTGGGAGGTGGTGGGGTTTAGTCGAGGTGCTCTTGACAGATGGACGGCTGCGATTAGGCTGAGTGGGGGTTACAGGCCCATCTGGGGCGTTGGTAGTGGGGCCGTGGTGGTTTTGGATGCTAGGTGCGCGGGCGGCGGCGGCGGCAGAATAGGTGGTGGAATCGAAGCCGAAGCCTTGCGGTATTTTTCAGTTAAGACCTTAAGGTTATTGAGGTATTGTGCAGAAACCTTGTAGCTGCAAACCATGTTTGGAAATTTGGTTGGAACATCTTCAACAATCAACAGTTTCTTTTCTATAGAAGATTCTTGCAAATTAAATTTGAATCTCAGTATGTACTACGTAGAAGTGAAATCTTACTTCTACGGAATGCGGCACACGATCAAGGACTAACAGCTCATGAGATGTTCCAGGAATTGGCAGAAAGCTAAGAGACCAATGCATCGTGCGATCTTATTTATGCAACACGAAAATAAGGCAAAGGCTAGCCGAGAACCAACAGGTCTGACGTGGTCACATCATCGTGCTCTGCAGGTAGGACTCGCATGGATTTTTTTAGCTTTTGCCTTTTGAAACGGTCGGGCGGCGGCGGCATGCAACAACCCCGGGAAAGGATGAGGTTTCGCGGCAGATGCGACGCCGCGAAGACGATGATTGAGTGGACACGTCCGCCGCCGGCCGCTCCAATTCCAACGTGAATCGAGTTGGCAATGCCGGATTTAACAAATCACGCTACCTGCCTGCCTACCATCAGTCGGCGAGAGGCGTCGGCTCGGTCCTGCTGGAAGCAGGATGTCCACGCGCTCATTTCACCGATCCCAAGATTTCACGACGAATTTGCTGGGGAATTCGCCGGAAATGATCTGATTCTCGGCAGCTCGATCACGACGCGCAGTTTCTTCCTCCAAATCACGAAAACGTTTTAAGTCTGATCAAACAAAGGCGGGGATCATAGCCCTCGAACCTCGAAGCCTGTTATACTTCTCTGTCGTATAGTCTGCAAATCTACTGTACATACTGCGATGGGGATCAGAATTCAGAAATGATGCCTGATTGACCTATTGACAAATCCAGGCACATTATTGCCTCTCTCTGAGATGAATCACGCGTGTCGTTGTTGATGGCGGCCTGCGAATCTGCGATCCTCTGCTAGCCACGCTAGGCTTGCACGGTTGCAGCAGAGGTGGCCAGGCAGGAGATAGCAAAGGTGGCCAGGTAGGACTGAGACCCCACGGCACGAAGCCGTTATCCACCACAAAGAAAAGCTTGGAAATTCCCTGCACAACGCAGGCAGCCAGGCGAGGCAGGCAGGTGACGTGCTTCCAACCCCTTCGGGCACGCACGAACAAAAACTTGTGGTGCAGGGCACATTAACACACAACACATAAGCCAAGCTTTGGGCAACCACTAGATTCAATAATCATCATTATAATACCCCAACTACAGGGCACGCTAACTTGGTCTTCCAGCTGCCATTTCGATTGATGATAAAGCAAAAATTGCCACACCTTGCCTCGAGTCTGACTCTGGTAAAAAGTTTGTTCGGAACTTGGCGGCAAATCCAACTACCAACTGCTGACCCTACCCTAGATCCCCAAATCTCACGTCACTGCCTACTGATTTGTTTTTTAGTTAAAACTACAAACACGGCTTTGTTTTGCGTAAAAACTAGAAAGGCCAGGCTTTGGAAGGGAAATAATATCGTGACAGCAACGGGCACTTCTTCCCGATTAGAAGAAACCGACATTAAATTTGGTTTCTAACGCAACAATTAACACAAACAAACAGTGAGCTTTCAGCATCTTTTTTTTGTGAAAATTTAAAATATTTGAGAGAACAATCTAATAAACCTCAAAAGTATGATTTAAAATATAGAGTTGGTAAGCAAAGTTGGAAAATTAAGGAGGTCCATCAAAGTCATATATTTGCTCCGGAAAAATTAACAAATGAAGCAACAAATCCATTTCTTTTGTAGAAAATAAAAATCAAAGCAGCTGCGCCTGAAAGAAAACGATTAAATTAAAGTTTAGTCAAACGCTACCGCTTATCGTCTTCCTCCTGCATCCTCCTCCCCCTCGCCCAACTCAATCCCTCTCCTCTTACCATTTCCCAAATCACCACCCGAATCTACTGGGAAATACCTTCTTTTTCCTGCGCACTTCGATCCGAAATCCGTAGCTCGGAGTTCTCGAGAAGATTTTACAGAGCCGGAGCAGCAGTAGTTCTTCCTTACTTTCCTGTCATCTTCCTGCGACGTCGCAGCAATTAGCGGCCCAAATCCGCACGGCCTGAGCAGCTACTGAGTTCGGTGGGATGGGATTCTCGATGTAGCGTATACTTCAGCAGTATTGCGAAAGATTGAACCGAATCGGTTGCTGGAGGCGTGGAGTTGAGCAGCTCGCCTCTTGGAGTACCTGCGAATCGAAGTGATTCAGAGATTGCTGGTCCTGTCGCGCCATGGCGCTGTTCCGGAAGTTTTTCTATAAGAAGCCGCCCGATGGGCTGCTCCTCATTACGGACAACATATACGGTAACGGAGTTCTTCCTTTGCATTTCCCGTGCGTTTCTTTAGTTGCGTCAAGTAGACAAATTCTCGTTATCCCCTAGGCTCCTAGCAGCTTAGAGCAAGGAATGGTTCAATTCGATTGATATGGCGTCATTTGCATTGTCTAAGCGTGATTTAGAAGAGCTGTGATGAGCTTAGCAAGATACAATCAAAATAATCCAATAATTCACCGCAATTGCTCCCAAAGTTTCAGTTTTTTGTAGGTGTACCATGAGCTAGAGAGTGCTGGGTGATCGTTTAAGCTATAATATTCATCTGCGATAGGATTTAAATTGGTCGATTGCTTCAATATCTGTTGTTCTTTCAGGAAAAGAAAAGCTACATTTCCTGTCAGTTTTTTTTTTCTTCAGAAAATGGATTTGTTCCCGGCCTTAGCGTCCGCACACAGCTACCAAGTGTTTACAGTATATTCAACTTTAAAGCTGATAAATAAATGGATAACCGTTCACGGAATAAAGGAAATAATCATGTGCACAGTATATTATTGCTTCTCCATCGTTCTTGCAAAGATATCCAAAGCAACAACATTTCCCGCCAGTTGTTAACAAATTTATGCAAAAGCACTAGTATACATAGTTATATGTATTATCATAGTCCCCTAGGACGCCTTACGATTTGCATGACTATACAATGTTGAAAGATGGATGGTTGCTTAAATACCAAAGGTTTACATTGATCACAAGGCATGTCTGATGGTATACTTACATGTCAGGAACTAGTGGTGAAGACACAACTAAATAACTACATGGAGAATTCAGAATGAAACTTGACTTTGGCATGTTTGACTAATAGATTATTATATTTTGTTTCAGTTTTTGATCATTGCTTCTCCATGAAAGAGATGGAAGAGGATCATTTTGAAGCTCACATTAGAGGTATTGCAGGAGATCTTCTGGAAAATTTTCGTGATCACTCATTCATGATCTCGAATTTTGGGACTAGGAAGGAAGAAAGCCCTATATACCACATTTTATCTGA